>JAJSOF020000023.1:14029303-14111803 GCA_025594305.2 Periplaneta americana
AGGCGTAATAGATCAACTATTGACCAGATATTTTGTATTCGACAGATAATGGAGAAAAAATGGGAGTATAAGGGTACAGTGCATCAGTTATTCATACATTTCAAAAATGCACATGACTCGGTTAAGAGAGAAGTTTTATATGATATTATTGAATTTGGTATTCCCAAGAAACTAGTTCGATTAATTAAAATGTGTCTCAGTGAAACGTACAGCAGAGTTCGTATAGGTCAGTTTCTGTCAGATGCGTTTCCAATTCACTGTGGGCTAAAGCAAGGAGATGCACTATCACCTTTACTTTTTAACTTTGCTCTAGAGTATGCCATTAGGAAAGTCCAGGATAACAGAGAGGGTTTGGAATTGAACAGGTTACATCAGCTGTTTGTCTATGCGGATGACGTGAATATGTTAGGAGAAAATCCACAAACGATTAGGGAAAACACGGGAATTTTACTGGAAGCAAGTAAAGAGATAGGTTTGGAAGTAAATCCCGAAAAGACAAAGTATATGATTATGTCTCGTGACGAGAATATTGTACGAAATGGAAATATAAAAATTGGAAATTTATCTTTTGAAGAGGTGGAGAAGTTCAAATATCTGGGAGCAACAGTAACAAATATAAATGATACTCGGGAGGAAATTAAACGCAGAATAAATATGGCAAATGCCTGCTATTATTATGTTGAGAAATTTTTATCATCCAGTCTGCTGTCGAAAAATCTGAAAGTTAGAATTTATAAAACAGTTATATTACCGGTTGTTCTTTATGGTTGTGAAACTTGGACTCTCACTTTGAGAGAGGAACAGAGATTAAGGGTGTTTGAGAATAAGGTGCTTAGGAAAATATTTGGGGCTGAGAGGGATGAAGTTACAGGAGAATGGAGAAAGTTACACAACACAGAACTGCACGCATTGTATGGTTCACCTGACATAATTAGGAACATTAAATCCAGACATTTGAGATGGGCAGGGCATGTAGCACGTATGGGCGAATCCAGAAATGCATATAGAGTGTTAGTTGGGAGGCCGGGGGGAAAAAGACCTTTAGGGAGGCCGAGACGTAGATGGGAAGATAATATAAAAATGGATTTGATGGAGGTGGGATATGATGATAGAGAATGGATTAATTTTGCTCAGGATAGGGACCAATGGCGGGCTTATGTGAGGGCGGCAATGAACCTCCGGGTTCCTTAAAAGCCAGTAAGTAAGTAAGTAAGTAAGTAAGTAAGTAAGTAAGTAAGTAGTAAGTAAGTATTAAGCTTCTTATCTTTGCGTAGAACTAAATGTTGGTGCGATCACTTGTCGACAGGTGCGTGGCTTTACTGTACTGTATGTATTTGCGTAACATTTTACAGCCTACACACATACTTTCAACTTCTTATATTAGTTCTATATTCTGAATTTCAAAAGTTTATCGGTTATCTATGTTTTCCTATCTAATTTAGTAAAGTGCTGCAAAGGTTTCAAGAACCTCATTTGTGCATTTGCAGCATTTTTTTTATCATAGTTACACATCGATGTAGTAAGGTTGGTTTAGGACAAATATTATGGTTGTGTGAATTAATGGTAGTTAGCGTTAGCTTTGCCGAAGTGGTGTTAAATTATTCCGTTCATTCTATTACATTTTCATAATTTTGTATCAATATCATATTTAGAACTGGACAGATAGATTCACAAAGTAAGCTGTGCTAGAAGAGGAAGAATGATAATGAAACTGATCAGGAGGAGAAAAAGAAATTGGCTGGGTCACTGGCTGAGAAGAAACTATCTACCGAAGGGTGCGCTGGAAGGAATAGTGAACGGGAGAAAAGTTCGGAGCAAAAGAAGATATGTGGATTATATGCGGAGATTAATAGGAAGTCAGAAAATAGGAAAGATTGGAGAATGCTGGGTTTGCAGTGAAAAGCCAACCCTTGAGCAGAAAACTGTTAATTAACTGAATATTTAGAATCATTTCCTAAATATATGAAGTTGGAGATTCCGTCAGTAGAAATTAAATTACTCAAATACTCGTCGTAGCTAATCAGTACATACTCTTAATGCTGTCAGAGTTTTGAGGTGCCTGCACTGTCGTTGTGGAGATAAATGTAGTTGCACTGTTACTTACGAGGTGGCATGAATCGATTCGACATGCCGTTGCAGTAGTTGGTTTTGCAGTTTTTCATTTGAAGAACCATGTCATTTTGCCAGCCCACACCCTCCCGAAAGTCAACGACTTGCCGCATTCCACACTCTTGGAGGAAACTTACAAACAAGACACTTCACCTGTCCATGGAGACACAAGGCACACGTCTCTTAACTTGTTGTTCGTTTGAAAATACGGTGATGTTTCATTATCCTGTTCCGATCTAACTTTAGTCGCACTGCAATGATATTACAAACGAATCTCTGTGTAATTAATCTAACCTAATCTCTCTGGCCTGTATATTTGTCTGTCTGATTATCTGAATGTCTGACTGTCTGTCTGACTGTCTGTCTGACTAATTGATTGTCTGATTCTCTGTCTGTCTAACTATCTGACTGACTGTCTGACTTTTTCTTACTGTCTCACTCTCTATTTAAGTGGCTGCCTCTCTGATTGATTAACTGTTTGTCTCTCTGACTCTGACGTACTGACTGCCTGTTTGGCTCTAAGTCTCTTTGTGACTGACTCTGTCTAATTCTCTGATTCTCTATCTGTTTGCCTGCCTGCCAGTCATTCAATAAATCTGTCTCTAACTGACTGACTGTCTGTTTGATACTGTGAAAAAATGATTGATTATCTGACTGTCTTATCTGACTCTGACTTACTGTTTGTCTGACTCTGACTGTCTATTTCACTCTTCTGTCTCATTGACTGTCTTTGACTAGTCTATATGACTCACTAACTGTCCATCTGTCTGACTAACTTCTGACTCTGTCGACTGCATGTCTGAATTTGTGTAACTGACTGTCTGAATCTCTGTCTCTCTTACTATCCATCTGACTCTGTCTGTCTGACTGTGTATCTGAATCTGTCTCTCTCTTACTATCTATCTGACTCTGTTTGACTTGTATCTGAATCCCTTAGACTCTCAGTCTAAGTGGCTGACTCTCTAACTCTGTCTCACTGACTCTGATTTTCTGTCTACTTGTGTGCCTGCCTGCTTGTCAGACAATCTGTCTGTCTGTTAGGCTGTGTTTTTTTGCCAGTCTGTTAATCTGTGTATGTAGAAGAGAGAGAGAGAGAGAGAGAGAGAAGGAAGGAAGAAGGAAGCAGTAGTAACACAGTCTAGAATGTACTATTTCGCATTGTCTGTAATGAGGCAATATTAGCGATCCTAGTGGCCAGCAACTACCTATGGATGCATATTTACTACATATTGAGCTTCGTGACTGTGACCTAGCCACTGTCTCCACTTGAGCGGCCAATTTCGGACTCGCACTTAATCCAAGTAAGACTCAAGCTATAATTATTGGACATAAGCGTTTCGTTAACTCCCTTAATAACAGTAATCTTTCAGTTGTTACCCTTAACAACACGCTAATCCCTTATTCATCTGTCGTAAAAAATCTTGGCTTCTTTTTTGATAATAATCTAAGTTGGAATTTTCAAGTTAAAGAAACGATAAAAAAATCTGTTCCTCCATTCACTGTTTGAGTCGCTTGAGAAACTTCTTGCCCCAGCAACTAAAACTTACCCTAGTACAAACCCTAGTAATCCCGCACTTCGATTATTGTGACGTTTTGTTAAGTGATCTAAGTTCTGAACTGTCAGTCAAGTTACAGCGAGCTCAGAATATGTGCGTCAGATACGTGTGCAACATCCGACGATATGATCACATATCGCCGTCCTTCGCAAGTCTCTCGTGGCTCCGACTTAAAGAACGCAGAACTTTAAACTCTTTGTCTTTACTCTTTCGAATTCTGCACACCTCAACACCAAATTACCTTTCGTCTCGTTTCTCTTATCTATACTCTAACCACGACGTAAATACCAGATCACTTATCTGTGGCAGGCTAAGTATACCTCTTCATAGAACATCTTGTTATTCATCATCTTTTACAATATCCACCTCGCGTCAATGGGCTGCAAGACAACAAACACCTTTAAGAACAGCTTAAAAGATAACCTTATTAGCATTTCACTCCAATCATACTGATTTAAACTATCACTGACTACATTGTTACTTTTTTCTTTAGACATCATCCTGACTGTGATGTATTTTCAAAATTGTCTCATAATAATTTCTTTCTATTATATAATACTAGTGACTTGTGCAGCAAATGCTGCTGCAAACTAAGTTCGTTAGACGTTCAAATAAAAATTTTTCAGATTCATTTTCAATGAAGAATAGTTGTCTTTTTGATAGTTATTTGCTTCCATAATAATGAAACATACTCCCTCTGAATGGATTTTTTTTAGGCCAAAGACTTTTTCTTGAACCTATCCAACTTCAGTTTTTGAGTTTCAACGCGAAAACACAAATATCAATGTCAGGACTATAGCAGTAGCTATTTCAGGTCATTGTGGATTGTAGGCAATAGTTAAAAAAATGTCAGGTTTGCTAAGCTTTCGAACAATAGCATTTTCGTATAGCTGCTGCATGTAGAACTTGAAATGTAGAGCGTAAAATCATTTTATCCTACTAAGAAATCTTGCTGAAATGATCTGGAGACTACAAAATTTTCTAGGCCTCTTATTTTATCAGTAAGTAACACTTTTTTATCTTTCCTTAGGAACTGTAATTTTTGCGCTCTCTCGAGCCAATACTGAAGACAATGACACATATCAATATCTACACTACACCGCCATTAAGTATATGAAAAAGATCCAACCCCACTGGGTTAATAAGTATAAAAATATTTGATTTTTAATAACAATATTATTATCTTACTTAAGTTTTGTAGTTATATATAGCGGTCACTCAGTAAATTATAGAAATGAAGATCTAAATTAAGATATTCTCTACATTTACTTACATAATCTCAAAACGTTTCACTTTCATGTCATCAATATAGCATCAATATTATGTACAATTAATGAAAAATAGACGCATCATAATATTAACTATAATAATATTTAATTTCTAATGGTAATAATGTCATCAAACCAATCAGGTTTCGTAGATTTAAATATCCAATACACAGCTGTACTCAGAAAATTATACACTGCAGAATCAGTTTTTAATAACAAATTGAATTGAGCTCTAAATATGTCGGCAATCCTGCAGGTCATGGCCTTCGTGTAATAGCCTATTGATTATTGTAGTGTGTGTTTTGTTCTGAAATTCAATCAAGTCGGCCGTGATTCAATAAAATTTTTTCTCAAAACTGACAACAGATGGATTTTGGAAAATAGGAAAATTATGTAGGAAAATTGACATTTCACTGAAAACTACTACTTTTCCGAAAAACTTTGGGTTCCAAGCTTCAAAATGAGGGGCCATTTATTAAAATCCGTTCAGCCGTTTTTCCGTAATTTCCATTACCAGTTCAAATTATATATATATATATATATATATATATATATATATATATATATAGATAGATAGATAGATAGATAGATAGATAGATAGATAGATAGATAGATAGATAGATAGATAGATAGATAGATAGATTATTTGAAATATATTAACATTCTATGTATTTTAGTTTAATTCTGCTACACAGTTTATTTCAGTGTTTAATTAATAATTCATAGTATTTTGTTGTTTAATTCGTAAATAACTCTTGTATACATGTAACTCTCATCTAAATCAAACTGTTGAATTCTTTGTAAGTTCATGCATATGTATCTATATACACTTTTTGCTGGTTGAGTGGAAGAGAAGGCCTTACGGCCTTAACTCTGCCAGCTAAAATAAATCATTATTATTATTATTATTATTATTATTATTATTATTATTATTATTATTATTATTATTATTATTATTATTATTTACTAGACTGTGGTAGTAAATTGAAAGGAAGATGAGGAAGAGTAGAAGGAAAACTGTCAGGAGTAGAGTGAAAATAAGTGAATAGGAGGAAGATCGGAAAGAAATAAGTGGGAGGAAGAAATAAGAAGAGAAGGAAGTAGAAGGCGGCGCATTATTTAGCTGCTCGTGTCTATATCAATTAGAATCCCTGGCGCTGCTGTCCAGGAACAGGTGTGATCTCTGCAGTGCCGTCACGTGTGTACGGCAATCTTTCAAATGAGATCTTGGAAACAGACAGAGCCAGAGCAGTTGGCTGGCCACTACCAAGCACAGCCAAAGTAAATTGAGCCATGTAGACGGATGTGCAGCGGACTGCAGGTTTAAGGTTGTGGCAGGCACCAGACAGAACGCCTGTAATTTGCAATACGGATCAGTTGTGCCAGATTCTTCGAGGTGGAGTAATTGTAGCAGCAGATTGCATGGCTCACTGGCCAGGGGCTAAGTAAGGACTTTATGACGTATCTCTGTCACCGTAATTAAGCAACACATGTTACGTGCTGTGCCCTTAGGCACCAATGTTATTTGTGTGATTCCAATTTGGCGTTTCTGGGTCTAGGTCTCTAGTTCTCAGTGTCAATGTGTATGTAGTTCTCTCTGTAAACAGCTGGAATTTTCTGTTTAAAAAAACTCGGTCTCCCCGATTACTTTCCTACGGAAAAGAATTGCAGATTTTTAATTTCTGACAAACTCGTTTAACCGTTAAATTGACAGAGTATCCTATAGGATACAACATTTTAATTTATACTATAACTAGTGGCTTGTGCAGCAAATGCTGCGAACTAAGTTCATTAGACGTTCAAATAAACATTTTTTCAGATTTATTTTCAATGAAAAATACCAGACTTTTGAAAGTTATTTGCTTCCATAATAATGAAAATACTCCCTCTCAATACTTTTATGCCAAATACTTTTTATTAAGGGTATATGTACGTGAACGACCACAAATATTATCAAAAAATGCAGGCTATAGATTTCTAAAATTTTATAAGAAAATGAACTCAAAATTCGACAAAAATTACATGATACCACAACAAGACTTATTAGAACTTAAATATGTGATAAAAGTATAAAAATATTTTTCAAACCAGTTTTATAAGAGTACGAAAAAGAATTCTGCAGTTACGTCATTTGGTAACCATAACATTGTTATGGTCTCTCTGACATCTTTAATATTTTTCCTGCATGTAATAAACACTTATTTCTGAAAAGTAGACTACTCTCAGACATGTAGAGTTGTTTATTTTAATACAATTAATTTTTATTTGTCCTATATAAAATATATTAAAATTTACATAATATTTTGTCACCTAATTCTTCTATTTTCAAAGAAATGGGCATTATTGTAGTCTACCTTTTGCATAAATTCATGTTAAATCAGTGTACAAAATTTCAGAATTCTATCTCTAACGGTTGTGGAGTTACGAAATAATATGTGTGAAATTTTTCAAATTTTGAAAAATTTAATTCAAAGTAAAAAGTGAATTCTTAAAAACATTATTAGTAACCTTTTTACACTTTTATCAGATACTTAAGTTCTAATAAGTCTTGTTGCGGTACCTTGTAATTTTTGTCCAATTGTGAGTTTATTTCCTTATAAAATTTTATAAATCTATAGCCTGCATTTTCTGATAATAATAAATTGTGGTCGTTCACGTACAGTACATATACCCTTAAACCTATCCACCTTCAATTTTTCGAGTTTCAACGCGAAAACGCAACTAACAATGTCAGGGCGATCAGTGGGTTTTTCATATGGGGGTAAAGCAATAGCTATTTCAGGTCATTGTGGATTGTAGATGAAAGTTAAAAAAGTCAGGTTTGCTATGCTTTCGAACAATAGATATAGCATCTTGGTATAGCTGTTGCATGTAGAGCTTGAAATGTAGAGGGTAAAATCATTTTATCCTGCTAAGAGATCTTGCTGAAATGATTGGGAGACTACAAAATTTTGTAGGCCTCTTATTTTATCAGTACGTAATACCGTCTTTCCTTAGGAATTGTAATTTTTGCGCTCTCTCGCTCAAGCCAATACATACCTGAAAGAGGAATTTCTAATTAGTTGCAATGAAATCTCCATCTTGCTTTCTGTTCAATGACGGCAACTTTTGAAAACAAATATATCTATCTCCAACATTGTTTTCTGTGTTTACTATACTGCAGCAGGCCGTGATATACGTCTGTCTTTTTTTTTTCCCCAGTCTATGATGAGTCTGGAATCTTGTTTATTTTTTCACGGCTTCCTTAATGTTACTTGCATTACAAATGCAGTAACTTTTGTGGTGTTGTAGAGTTTACTTAATTTATGCAAATATTTAAAAACAATAATTAATAGTGCAATTTAGGTGAAATTGCAGTGGTAAGTTTCCAATTTATAATTGTTACTATGTTAAACGTCTCTAAAAATAATATGTTAAAAGCCTAAAGCAGTAAAATGAATATGGCGCTTAAGCGTAAGAAGAGGGAAATTGTTATGTGTGTTAGGTTGGGAATACTGAATGTGGTATTTCACACTTACCGTGTATTGGTTTTGTGCGGAAAGCAAGCAAATACGCACGATCTCGCACAAAGTTTTTTTAGGCCCGTATCGTATCCATGGAGAAATTGAACATTTATGGACCAGTGCGTCACAAAATAAGATGCCAGTAATGGGTAAAATATTGTATACCACACGAGAGTAAACAGATTTTATTCGCTTCCCTTCGGGCGCTAAATTTTTCACCTCATCTCACTACATCTCGCCAAATTATTGTAAAAAGTTGCAGAAAATTGTAAAAATTGTAGAAAATTACTAAATTGTAAAACTGTAAAAATTGTAAAATATTGTAAAAATTTGTAAAAATTGTAATTGTAATATTGTAAAATTTTGACTTGTTCCACATATTAAAGCTTCGTTGCTCATGTAAGATCTAGGAAATATAATAAATGGATGAATGGATGATTGGATGAATGGATGAATGGATGGCTGGATGGATGGATGGATGGATGGATGGATGGATGGACGGATGGATGGATGGGTAAATGGATGAATGGATGAATGGATTAATAATTTTACCCTCTTAAGATAACTTGCTATAAATTACTATTGTCCATACGTTTTCTAAATACTTTTTCTTTACTTGGTTATTTAACGACCATATAACAACTGCAGAATTATTTAACGTCGATGTAATTGGTGATAGCGAGATGGGGCCGATGATTCGCGATATATTACCTGACATTCGACTTACGGTTGGGGAAAATCTCGGAAAAAACCCAACCACGTAATCGGCCCAAGCGAGAATCAAACCCACGCCCGAGCGCAACTCTGGATCGGCAGGCAAGCGCCTTAGCCGACTGAGCTACACCGGTAGCGGTTAAATACTACAAGCGATTGACTTAAGTAAATTGCGACGAAATGTGTACGACGTAAGGAAGGTTAAGGATCGATTAGCAAAGATCATTAACCTGTCTTGACGTCATGAGTTGGAAACCTTCAGTCAATTATATGACCTCAGGAATTGCATCCATCCTAATAGTGGACACCGCCGGGCAAAAAGTGGCCCTGTTGCCCGAGTATGTTGCAAGCTGGCAGTGTTTGCAGAATTGCAGACGGTAATGGGCGCTTCTTCCAGATAACCAGTCATTTAGAAACCCGCTATTATTACAATACGAACATGCAGTGAATTACAGATCAGTTAGGCTAAGGACTACATTAATGGAATTTTCCATGAATTAATGGAGACCCGATCTTAGCTCAGTGTGTTAGTTGGCGGTTTCTTAGCGAAGGAGGCCAGAGTTCGAACCAGGACAGGTTCTGTGGGATATAAGATCATGCACAAAGGTTCCTCAGCAGGTTATGCCCTAGCAATTTTGTGTGATTGTTATAATTCAACCATTGGTTTCTAATCGTAAAATCAAATAAATTGGATATTTTACAATAAGGATTTGAGGCTAATATATGGAGGTGTCTCTTATCCGATCATATGACAACGGATAAAATTTAACTATGAAGCAATTTATATTACATTAGTCGGACTATAAAGAATGTCATTTCCATTTATCTTCCGTCTGTCTTTTGCCTGTCCTAAGCTAGTGTTTCGACTGTTTTCAGCTTATCTTCTGCCTGTCCTAAGCTAGTGTTTGGATTGTTTTCAGCTTATCTTCTGCCTGTCCTAAGCTAGTGTTTCGACTGTTTTCAGCTTATCTTCTGCCTGTCCTAAGCTAGTGTTTCCACTGTTTTCAGCTTATCTTCTGCCTGTCCTAAGCTAGTGTTTCGACTGTTTTCAGCTTATCTTCTGCCTGTCCTAAGCTAGTGTTTCGACTGTTTTCAGCTTATCTTCTGCCTGTCCTAAGCTAGTGTTTCGACGTTTTTCAGATTATCTTCTGCCTGTCCTAAGCTAGTGTTTCAACTGTTTTCAGCTTATCTTCTGCCTGTCCTAAGCTAGTGTTTCGACTGTTTTCAGCTTATCTTCTGCCTGTCCTAAGCTAGTATTTCGACTGTTTTCAGCTTATCTTCTGCCTGTCCTAAGCTAGTATTTCGACTGTTTTCAGCTTATCTTCTGCCAGTCCTAAGCTAGTATTTCGATTGTTTTCAGCTTTTCTTCTACCTGTCCTAAGCTAGTGTTTCGACTGTTTTCAGCTTATCTTCTGCCTCTCCTAAGCTAGTATTTCGACTGTTTTCAGCTTATCTTCTGCCTGTCCTAAGCTAGTATTTCGACTGTTTTCAGCTTATCTTCTGCCTGTCCTAAGCTAGTATTTCGACTGTTTTCAGCTTATCTTCTGCCTGTCCTAAGCTAGTATTTCGACTGTTTTCAGCTTATCTTCTGCCTCTCCTAAGCTAGTGTTTCGACTGTTTTCAGCTTATCTTCTCCCTCTCCTAAGCTAATGTTTCCACTGTTTTCAGCTTATCTTCTGCCTGTCCTAAGCTAGTGTTTCGACTGTTTTCAGCTTATCTTCTGCCTGTCCTAAGCTAGTATTTCGACTGTTTTCAGCTTATCTTCTGCCTCTCCTAAGCTAGTGTTTCCACTGTTTTCAGCTTATCTTCTGCCTCTCCTAAGCTAGTGTTTCGACTGTTTTCAGCTTATCTTCTCCCTCTCCTAAGCTAATGTTTCCACTGTTTTCAGCTTATCTTCTGCCTGTCCTAAGCTAGTGTTCCGACTGTTTTCAGCTTATCTTCTGCCTGTCCTAAGCTAGTGTTTCGACTGTTTTCAGCTTATCTTCCGCATGTCCTAAGCTAGTGTTTCGACTTTTTTCAGCTTATCTTCTGCCTGTCCTAAGTTAGTGTTTCCACTGTTTTCAGCTTATCTTCTGCCTGTCCTAAGCTAGTGTTTCGACTGTTTTCAGCTTATCTTCTGCCTGTCCTAAGCTAGTGTTTCGACTGTTTTCAGCTTATCTTCTGCCTGTCCTAAGCTAGTGTTTCGACGTTTTTCAGATTATCTTCTGCCTGTCCTAAGCTAGTGTTTCGACGTTTTTCAGATTATCTTCTGCCTGTCCTAAGCTAGTGTTTCAACTGTTTTCAGCTTATCTTCTGCCTGTCCTAAGCTAGTGTTTCGACTGTTTTCAGCTTATCTTCTGCCTGTCCTAAGCTAGTATTTCGACTGTTTTCAGCTTATCTTCTGCCTGTCCTAAGCTAGTATTTCGACTGTTTTCAGCTTATCTTCTGCCTCTCCTAAGCTAGTGTTTCGACTGTTTTCAGCTTATCTTCTGCCAGTCCTAAGCAAGTATTTCGACTGTTTTCAGCTTTTCTTCTACCTGTCCTGAGCTAGTGTTTCGACTGTTTTCAGCTTATCTTCTGCCTCTCCTAAGCTAGTATTTCGACTGTTTTCAGCTTATCTTCTGCCTGTCCTAAGCTAGTATTTCGACTGTTTTCAGCTTATCTTCTGCCTGTCCTAAGCTAGTATTTCGACTGTTTTCAGCTTATCTTCTGCCACTCCTAAGCTAGTGTTTCCACTGTTTTCAGCTTATCTTCTGCCTCTCCTAAGCTAATGTTTCCACTGTTTTCAGCTTATCTTCTGCCTGTCCTAAGCTAGTGTTTCGACTGTTTTCAGCTTATCTTCTGCCTGTCCTAAGCTAGTATTTCGACTGTTTTCAGCTTATCTTCTGCCTCTCCTAAGCTAGTGTTCCGACTGTTTTCAGCTTATCTTCTGCCTGTCCTAAGCTAGTGTTTCGACTGTTTTCAGCTTATCTTCCGCATGTCCTAAGCTAGTGTTTCGACTTTTTTCAGCTTATCTTCTGCCTGTCCTAAGTTAGTGTTTCCACTGTTTTCAGCTTATCTTCTGCCTGTCCTAAGCTAGTGTTTCCACTGTTTTGAGCTTATCTTCTGCCTGTCCTAAGCTAGTGTTTCGACTGTTTTCAGCTTATCTTCTGCCTGTCCTAAGCTAGTGTTTCAACTGTTTTCAGCTTTTCTTCTGCCTGTCCTAAGCTAGCTTTTAGACTGTTTTCAGCTCATCTTCTGCCTGTCCTAACCTAGCGTTTAGACTGTTTTCAGCTTATCTTCTGCCTGTCCTAAGCTAGTGTTTCGACTGTTTTCAGCTTATCTTCTGCCTGTCCTAAGCTAGTGTTTCGACTGTTTTCAGCTTATCTTCTGCCTGTCCTAAGCTAGTATTTCGATTGTTTTCAGCTTATCTTCTGCCTGTCCTAAGCTAGCGTTTAGACTGTTTTCAGCTTATCTTCTGCCTGTCCTAAGCTAGCGTTTAGACTGTTTTCAGCTTATCTTCTGACTGTCCTAAGCTAGCGTTTAGACTGTTTTCAGCTTATCTTCTGCCTGTCCTAAGTTAGTGTTTCGGCTCTTTTCATCTTATATTTTGCCTGTCCTAAGCTAGTATTTCGATTGTTTTCAGCTTATATTCTGCCTGTCTTAAGCTAGTGTTTCGACTGTTTTTGCTTGTCTTCCGACTGTCTTCTACCTTCTCTTGCTATTATTTCGGCTGTTTTCTGCTCATCTTCAGACTGTCTCCTGCCCATTACTACAGTATATATATATATATTTTATCTTTTCCTTTTCTTCCACAAATCTTCGGACTGTCGATGTCGTCTGTCTGTGTTCTATCATCTATTTGTGTTCAGTTGGTATCATAACTATGTTTTATCTCTTTTCTGACTACGTGTACTGTCTACCTTCCAATAACATTATTTCCTTGCATCTCTTTCGACTATCTTTTGCATTCCGATTATATTTTTGTCTATCTTTCGGCAATTTTGTGGCTGTTTTTCAATCACATGCTGCGTGTCTTATGTTTTCTACATGTCTGTCTTCCCTTCGTGTTCTGACTGCCTTTAGTCTATCGCCAGTACGTTATTCGCCTAGATTCTTCTGTCATGCAAGTTTTGTCTGCTCCTTTCCTCATGCATTTTTGTTGCTCCGTTGTCAGTAAGTAACCATCAGTTCAATATTGAATAACCTTTGCAATTTGAGAGCTGCGAAGTAAATAGCACGTCCTTCAAAAGATGTTTTATCAGAACACTCATTCTGCTTGTCAGGTGCAGAGTAACTCGTTTGCTAGTCTTCCTGGATGAACCAGTGGCCACGTATCTGAGTATGAGGCAGATGTCAGAGTGGACGGGGAAACCCGGCGACCCGGAAAGTAGCCAACGATGATGACCTGATACTCTGACTGAAACCGACATATTTGTCAGAAACTGTTACATCGACTCCCACTCCAAGCAATAATCTGTGTAGTGGAATTAAGTACTGGTTTAAACATATTTTTCTTATTACACGTACGTGATCAAGATTAGTTCAGTCCCTATCATCATGTCCCACCTCTCTCAAATCCATTTTAATATTATTCTCCCATCTACGCCTCAGCCTCCCCAAAGGTCTTTTCCTATTAGTCTCCCAACTAAACTATATATGCATTTCTCAATTCACCCATACGTGCTACATGCCCTGCCCATCTCAAACGTCTGGAATTAATGTTCCTAATTATGTCAGGTGAAGATTACAATACGTGCAGTTCTGCGTTGTGCAACTTTCTCCATTCTCCTGTAACTTCATCCCTCTTAGCACCAAATATTTTCGTAAGTACCTCATTCTCGAACATCCTTAACCTCTGTTCCTCTCTCAAAGTGAGATTCCAAGTTTCACAACCATAAAGAACAACTGGTAATATAACTGTTTTATAAATTCTAACTTTCAGTTTTTTTTTTTAACGAGACATGATGACAAAAGCTTCTCCACCAAATAATAACAGGCATTTCCCATATTTATTCTACGTTTAATTTCCTCTCGGGTGTCATTTATATTAAGTTGCTCCAATGTATTTGAGTTTTTCCACATTTTCAAGGGATAAATTTTCAATTTTTATATTTTCATTTCGTACTATGTTCTGGTCAAGAAACATTCGTTTTCCATTTAGCTTAAAAATTCTTGGTTTTCGATAGCCTCAGTTTGAGTATAATCTTGTTCCATAACTGTGTAACTCAGGTCTGGGTTAATAATAAATTATTTATTAAAATTTAGCTTTACTTCAAGTAAACATTGGAAAGTAACGCTGCTTGAAATATGGTTGTAAAGCAATACAACTTAATTGCAAGAGTAAAATTTTACTGTTGCACTAGAACTTAAACCTCTTCTCTAAAAACATTCTTCTATTTGATTAGACTTCAGCAACCTTGCAAGAGACAGCACTTAACATTTGTCAAGAAGAGAATCGAAGGAGTGACGAAAATCTCAGCCAATTTGCCGCTCCCAAGAAGCACCTCAGAAGAGAGCTTCCTCGAAGCAGTTGGCCATCCCTCTTGCCTACGTAGCAACCTCTTCCACGAAGCCGTGAGGACGCTCGTTATTTACACCAGACTACATAATAATTGTGGCCTTTCACCTTGGCATCCCCGGTTGAAATCCCGTTGCCGAAGCAACTGGGTGGGTTAACCCCATGCCGTGATAAATAGGCGCGAGGGAGGGAGCTACAAGACGTAGAGGTGGCCAATGACTTCACCTGAAGCTAAGCGCACAGTTATGATTATGAGCCTAGACACCAGGATATTCTAAAAGTGCATTTTATTATGAATGGGTTGTGCAACATATTTAACTCGAGGAATATGTGCAGTGAACATCTGATGTCGGCTACGAAATACAGGGTGATTCAGTAAAGGCGTGCCAAATTGAACAGGAAATAGTGGATGTCCTACAGAACATTTTGAGATATGGAACTTGGGGGCAACGAAGTCAAATGAAGAAGATACGAGATTAAACCTGTCTATCGCTATCGCTCACGGTTTTATATTATCTGCATTTATTTATTTATTTATTTATTTATTTATTTATTTATTTATTTATTTACTTATTTATAGGATGGGGTAGCTCGTTTAAATCCAATTTTAATCCACTTTATTTATTACAGAAGAAAGTAATTAAAATATGTCTTCATAAACATATTGATTTTCCATCTCAAAATTTGTTTTTAGACTTTAATGTACTTAACGTAAGACAAATTTATTATATTGTATTAATAAAATTCATACATAAAAGTCGACATAATTTTGAATTGTATTCTCATAGTTATGAAACAAAAGGTATGAATTCTTTAAGATTGTTTGAACCAAAATGCAACACTGTTACAGTATTTAATCATGGTAGTAATTTAGGCCCAAGAAGATATAACAAATTTATATTTAAATATCCTAATCTAGTCAATTCTAATAGTTCTAGTATTAAATTTAAAACGTTATGTATGGATTTTATAAAAATTGAAAAATTGTAAATTTAACTTTATATACTATAATTGCACAGTAGACATAAGACAAATTGTATTATATACTTATTAATTTCAATTCAGGAATCCGCCCCTGAGCACGAGTTATCCTCTGTCAGGGGCGAGCTAAAGTTTTTCTGTATATATTATGTGTTATGTTATAATTATTAGCAAAATAATAAATAAATAAATTAATAAAAATAAAATGGCCAAATTAAATTGAATTGAATTGAACCAGTAATATAACTGTTTAATTATTTAGTGATCACTTATTATTTTTTAATCTATACTAATAATAAATCTGTAGCCGAAATTTTTCTGGTAATTTTCGATTTTCCAAAAATAATTGGTGCTAACATATATAATTAACCACCCTGAAACCGAAAATCGCTTTTTTGAAATTTTTGTTTGTATGTCTGTCTGTCTGTCTGTATGTTTGTTACCTTTTCACGCGATAATGGCTGAACGGATTTCGATGAAAATTGGAATATAAATTAAGTTCGTTGTAACTTAGATTTTAGGCTATATGGCATTCAAAATACATTATTTAAAAGGGGGCTTATAAGGGGGCCTGAATTAAATAAATCGAAATATCTCGCTTATTATTGATTTTTGTGAAAAATGTTACATAACAAAAGTTTCTTTAAAAATAATTTTCGATAAGTTTCACTCCTTGAAAAATTTTGATAGGACTGATATTTAATGAGATAAATGAGTTTTAAAATTAAAATAACTGTCATCTAAGGCCGTGTAATGAATTAAAAAACAAATGACTTCGTCTATAAGGGGCCTTGGACAGCAAAAATCGAAAGCTATGAAGGATAGCCTACAGAGAATGTTTCTTTGTTTGTATGAAGTAATATCGGAAGCTAAATTAACCGATTTGTATAATTAATTATTATTTCACCATTGGAAAGTGTAGTTTCTCTAGATGGACTTAATGCTATAATAATATTACAGTAACTTCTAATATAATATAACATAATATAATATATAATATTATATAATATAATTTAAGTTATTTGAAGGGTTCAGAACCGTAGTGGGCCAAGCGTCATTTACTAAATACGTAGAAAACAAGGTTAAAATTAAGTTATTACCATAATTCAATGGAAACCTATAACAAGTAAAATAAAATATACACATTAAATCTAAATGATGTCAATCTTCATTAAGCTATGGTTGCATGTAATAAAAATTAAGAAACATGTTAAAGGAATTGTCATTGCACCAAATTAGTGTCTCTGGACCAACATGATCGCATTTTAATTATTTGGGTGCAATTTAAATTAAGTAACATGTTAAACGATTTATCCTTCTATCAAACACGAATGTTCCCTGGATCAAATATCCTATTTTAATTATGTAATTACTTTATATTTATTTCTAACGGGTGCAGCGAAGCTCACGGGTACGGCTAGTCAATAAATAAATCAATATTAATAATATATAATATTATTAATTAAATTAATATAAACCTAGAGGACATCGTCGACCAGGAAGACATTTAAAAAGACTGCTAGATGGGGTCGAAACAGGTCTACAGAGGCCTAATTCGTGAAGGATGATGATGATGATGATGAATAAATTAATGAATTAATTAATTTGAATTATGTAATGATTTGATAGCATTGAATATATAGGAAATGGAAAAACGAATCACCTGTGAGAAGTAAAACCATGCTCATGCAAGCTATTACCTTTCAATTATATTTAGACTTATAAATTAAGGTAGGCCTTGTCTGGAGGTATTCTCTCAACTCTTGACAGAGATTCTGTAACTCTGTAACTCTATTGTTCTGAGCGTAATGAAACGCAGATCATTATAACATATAGGTGAGTGGCACACTCGTGTGCACAGAGCTCGTCCATTTACGCCTTAATGGATAGGACGTCACTAAAAACAGAGTAGCACGTGAACCGTTACTCATCCATCCACTGACCACTCTTAACACTTCCGTATTGCTCAAACTACGAGTATACAACAGCAAAACAAAACACTTCCAAATTGCGTGCCAATTCATTCGCTTTATATGGCTGCATATAATTATCACTTGATTAGCAGATATTCAGGTTTATAATGAATGATTTGGTGCTTCAGGCATGCGATGAATAAGTCTGCAAAATCTAGGGACTATTATAGTATATGAAAAGTATATTCTATTATCCATGTGCTAAAAGGGATAAATGTTCATCTTCCCTCTTGCTTAAAAAAGTCCCTTGTGCAGATATCTGTATTTCCCTATTATGACTATGCTGACATTTTACTGACTGACCTCTCCAGCGACAACAAAACGAAACTTCAACGTGCTCATAATTTGTGTGTACGTTTTGTAAGCAATGTTCGTAAATATGATCATATTACCCCATCCCTGGAAGCAATAGGTTGGCTTAAACTAGATAAGAAAAGAAATTTACATTCACTCCTCTTTCTCTTCGAAATCTTGAACTCTTCTATTCCTTCGTACCTGTCGTCTCGCTTCACTTACCTTTCTTCCCACCATAATCTGAACACACGCTCTCGCCATGAAACAATACTAACAATACCATCCCATCGCACCTCCTCATACTCATCCTCTTTCACAATAGCCCTGCCAAGACTCTGGAATTCGCTACCTGCTAGCATCAGGGACTGTCGAAATAAAATTGAATTCAAACGCAAACTTACTAGGCACTTGGTCAGTAATTGATTTCTTGTATATAGTTTCTTTAATCTATCGCAAAATATTTCAATATCCAGTAATTTCATCACTATAGAATTTTGTTATTGTAGGTTTAATTTGTAATTCAGTAAATATAAAATATTCTTTGTTTTTCTATGATAAATTATCTAGCTTTAATTAGTGAGGTAATCTTTTCGTAGGCCTACTTTGATTTTTATTGTAATTGTAATTGTAAATTTAATACTAATTGTAATTTTATTTGTAATTATAATTGTAAATTTAATACTAATTGTAATTTTATTCTTCATATTATAGTTGTAATCCCCTGGTAGAGGGGCAGAGAACGCCTGACGGCCTTATCTTTACCAGGTTAAATAAATAAATAAATACTACTACTACTACTACTACTACTACTACTACTACTACTACTACTAATATTATTGGACCCTTCCTCAAAGATATGAATAACAAACATGTGCGTCATCTCATTAAAGTATATTAGTAAGAGGCCCTAATAAATCATTGTATACTATTTTTGAAATCATTGATCGGTGATAGCATAATCTCTGAAGCAATGTAATTAATTAAATTGTTACTTAGGAATATGATTTATGGTGGTTAATTTCACGTGTTAATTGTGAAATAAGTTTCTAAATACCAGTTGATTAGTTTCATCTTAGTAGGAGCCATCTTCAGAACTAGTGTGGTCCTTGCGTCTTCCGGTTTCTTCAGTTGTTTTGCTGGGGGGGTGCGTTTGTGTTGTGCAGTGTGAAGTGAAATAGTGTGTGTTCTGAAATTCAGTTGTGTGTTGAGGATTTGTTGTGGGTGTTTTTTGTGTGTGTCTGTATATTTCGTACTGTTCTAGTGTGTTTAGTTTCTGGTTTTTCGGTTGGATATGTAGAATTTCCATGTCTGTGTCTATGTTGCTGTAGCTGTGGTTGGCGTTTGTGATGTGTTCCTCGTATGTGGAAGTGTTGTGTGATTTGGCTGTAACGTGTTTGAAATGATCTGCCTGTCTGTCCCATGTAGAAGTTGTTGCATGTGAGTTTGTATACACCTGTTGGGTTATTTATTTGTGTTGTTTGTGTGTTGAGATGCTTTTGTAGAGTATTTTGTGTTCTGCATGCGATGTTCTAGTTTAATTTTCTGAATGAAGCTGAGATCTTGTGTGTATTTTTGTTGTGTTCTTGTGTTTGTGTTATGTTTCTAGGTTTCTTTTAATTATGTTTTGTCTTTTTTATTATGTTGTCTATTATGTTCGGGTTTTATCCATTTTCTTGTGCTCTGTATTTGATGGTAGGTATGTATTTATTTATTCTTTGTACTCTAGTCTTACTGGCTCATTAGTATGTTGAGTAGTCTCAGTATCATGGCTCGAAATGCAGCTTGTTTGTGTTATGTTGGGTCATTAGATGTGTTGTGGGTTTTCTGTAGATTTTGAAAGTTTATTTGTTATTGTGATGTCTAGGAAGTTCATGGGGAAAACCCGAAAACCCTATAAACTAGAAAAAGGATAGGATTTCTTTGTTTATTGCGTTGTTGAAAATTTAAAACAAATATGGAATGTCTAAGAGAAGGATGGGTTGTATCAAGGATAACTCAATAAAAATTTTTGACGGTGTAATACTTAGCTACTTACAAATGGCTTTTAGAGAACCCGGAAGTTCATTGCCGTCCTCACATAAGCCCGCCATCGGTCCCTATCCTGAGCAAGATTAACCCAGTCCACACCATCATATCCCACCTTTCTCAAATCCATTTTTAATATTATCCTCCCATCTACGTCTCGATCTTCCCAAAGGCCTAACTAACACTCTATATGCATTTCTGGATTCAACCATACGTGCTACATGTTCTGCCCATCTCAAATGTCTGGATTGTTGGTGTAATATATTTTATATTTAATTAATACAAATTATGTTGTTGAACATAGGCCCACTACTTAAACACCTTAAAGTCTCACCAGAAACCAACTATTTTGAATATATGAACTTAGACAACGGGGTTCATTTTGTAATGAATCTCTGTTTTAAAGTTACTGGAAGTAATATTCAGTGACAGCTCCGATTTTTCGTCATTAATGACGCGTCCTGATTGCCAATTAAAATCATAGCAACACGTGTACAAGTTAGCTGTAATTGAACTCCTTGTCGTTCACTCGTAAGGGTTTGTAACTGTCAGGCAGTTGTTGTCTGGATCTTTGAGGCCTTAACAGTAATTATAATGAACGGAATAAAAGTCTATGTTAATTATTATTAATATTCTTGTCGCCATAGCCATTAGCAGGAGGAAGTACGATGACATATAGCGTACAGTTCTAACACTGTCATGTGCTGAATACCGACAGATTCATACACTGAAAAATTAGACACTTATTAGGCCTATCTAAGTTTAATATTTTGGAAAATGTAATTCAAGCACAATAAAATGTATAATATTAGAGTGCCTGGAAAGGTTTTATCTTTAATTCTTTACTGTCTACTTTATCGTGACCTGCGACCCTGTAGCTAAGTTGGTAAAACAAGTTTATGATGATGATGACGATGATGATGACGACGACGACGATGATGACGACGACGACGACGATGATGACGATTATTATTATTATTATTATTATTATTATTATTATTATTATTACTATTATTGCTATTATGGAAAACACCGGGATTTTACTTGAAGCAAGTAAAGAGATAGGTTTGGAAGTAAATCCGAAAAAGACAAAGTATATGATTATGTCTTGTGACGAGAATATCGTACGAAATGGAAATATAAAAATTGGAAATTTATCTTTTGAAGAGGTGGAAAAATTGAAATACCTGGGAGCAACAGTAAAAAATATAAATGATACTCGGGAGGAAATTAAACACAGATTAAATATGGGAAATGCCTGTTATTATTCGGTTGAGAAAATTTTATCATCCAGTCTGCTGTCAAAAAATCTGAAAGTTAGAATTTATAAAACAGTTATATTACCGGTTGTTCTTTATGGTTGTGAAACTTGGACTTTCACTTTGAGAGTGGAACATAGGTTAAGGGTGTTTGAGAATAAGGTGCTTAAGAAAATATTTGGGGCTAAGAGGGATAAAGTTACAGGAGAATGGAGAAAGTTACACAACACAGAACTGGACGCATTGTATTCTTCACCTGACATAATTAGGAACATTAAATCCAGACGTTTTAGATGGGGAGGGCATGTAGCACGTATGGGCGAATCCAGAAACGCATATAGAGTATTAGTTGGGAGGCTGGATGGTAAAAGACCTTTGGGGGGACCGAGACGTAGATGGGAAGATAATATTAAAATGGATTTGAGGGAGGTGGTATATGATGATAGAGACTGGATTAATCTTGCTGAGGATAGGGATCAATGGCGGGCTTATGTGAGGCGGCAATGAACCTCCGGGTTCCTTAAAAGCCAGTAAATAAGTAAGTAATTTTATTATTACCATTTTATTATCATTATGATGTGCTTCAGGCCACGATTTTCCTAAGCACTTTACTCACCAACACACTTGGAATGGAATTGAATGGAATTTAATTGATGGGGGCACGGATGACCCAGCACTGAGACCTATTGAGATCTATTGCACTAACCCTCGATATGGGATGAGTTGATCTCTGTTTGTCTCTCAAAGTGAGAGTCCAAGTTTCACAACCATACAGAACAATTGGTAATATAGCTTTGGGAAATTGCTGTACACCGACGACTGAAACGACTTTTTTTTTAAATGAGTTAAGTTGAAAACGCGGTTTTCTGCTGAAGTGTCGAAATTTATTTTTATAACATTACGATATGTTTTCTCTTTATATTTCGTATACTAAAAAAAATAAAAATAAATTATATATATATATATTTAATTTCAACTAAATTAATCTCAAGGTGTGATACACTAACACAGTACTGTAAGCTTCTTTAAACGTAATATGATGCAAGATTTCCTTTATTTCTAAATTAGTGGCATTTTAAGAGTTTGTAGAATACTAAAATGACTTTAATGAGTTCTAATTTGGGTTTTATATTCTAAACGTCTAGGGTTTAGTGATATTAACACAGCAATACAAAATTGACATCCATTTTCAATTTAGAAATTAAATCTGCTCCGGAATAGAACCCGGGTCTTTTTGTTTAATGGCTTTCCGCGCAACTTTTTCACGCTGCACAACCAGCTGCTCATCTGCCTGATAAATTAGATACGAAATTAGCGGGGAGTCAGGCAGACTTGCTTTGATTTATGACCGTGTTAAATGTATACCTTAATGTGGTTTGTTGTGTTAGCTTATCATTAAGTAATTTATTCAGCAAGGCAATTAGCAACTCCTGCATATTATTGAGCAAGATAGAGAGGCTCTCAAAATGATATTAACCTCCCACTGCACAGAGTTACGTGAGCAGTTCCTAGACTGCGTGATTAATGTGTAATAAACAATTAACTGTATTGAATATCAGAGTCACATTCATTTATTTATGTTTAATAATAAGACAGTTAATGTGCAAGATGCGCTTGCATCTATAGCTACCGTAATCCTGAAGAATTGCATTACAGAAAGAAAATTGTCAATATTGTGTATATATATACATTACGGTTATTTATATATAGTTAGCCATGGACATTCTTTATAATTCTTAGGCTAAACTAACGGTCTTACTAATTATAGTACATTATGCAACGAGCCTATAATGGTAGTAATTAAGACGCGAGTATGTTTGTTTATGAAACGAGCGCAAGCGAGTTTCATAATTTTCATACGAGCGTTTTAATTACCATTATATTCAAGTTTCATACGACTTTTTATGCTCGACCATATTTCTAACTTGAAATTATTCATAAGTATTCATGTTATTCTTATCTGACTGGGGAGCGGAAGTGACCTTGTGCAATATCTCGTAAATTGTGAGATGTGCGCAGACGCGAAAGTATTGATTTTTTCCTAGAAACTAATGTCATTGACCTTGATATAATCTAGAGAGTAAAATAAAGATTAATCTTGATATAACCTTGAAATTGATTTAGACATTGAAAAACGAGATGACAAATTGAATTTATTTGAATATTATTTACAATTAACGCTAATTATTATAGTAACAGAACATACCCTTCTGCGACAGTATTGGATTTCCAGCCTCCGTGACTTTTCGCTAATTGTCTTTCGATTGCATATCCGAGAATAATCGATACTAGCGGTTTTATAATGGTACAATGATGATTTCTCATTGGCTGAACAACTGAATTATAATGAATAGGTGTACTTTAATGAGGTGCATTAAAGGGCTACTACCAGGTGTATAATTACTACATTTCGACATGGTCGAGCATAAAAACTGTTATACAGACGTTTATCTGTCTTATACAGTGAATAGCTCGTATATAAGTAGTGTAAATTCCTGACTAATAATCACTACGTACATCGTGTATAACAGTACAACTGTTACACAGCTACATCATAGTTTCGTCATTATTTTATTACGAAAGGTAATGGAATAACTAAGATTCTTTATTGCATCCGATAGTGTGCGCTAATGTGCAGCCATGGATGAATATATGATAGGATGCGAAACTTACTGAATTTCCCGTAACACATACTACAGGCGCTGTTGTAGAAATTGATCTTTCTGCCACCTGTTGGGCGGTGGGGCGTTATTACATCTAGCAGCGCACCTAGTAGCGAAAGGAGTAACTAATTATTCCATGCATTTAGCAGCGCACCTCGTGACGAAAATGTTAAACTGTGCAGAAAGTATTCCCTCCCTACCCTAATCGATATTCAAAACTAACCCAATTTAAAAAAAAAACATTTACATTTTTATTCCTCACAGCAGCTTCTACTGAAAATTCTTACCGGAGCCAACAGGAAGATAAAAGAGACGATCTATTTTACACTACCCAATTAAAATGTAACCAGACAGAGACAAAAAATAAAGCAAAAGGTTAGATAATTGGGATTGTATTCTTTGGGTATTTATTGTACAGCGAAATGGAAAAGTCTGCAAGAACTACTTAGATAGTTCAATTTATTATATTACTATTACTTTACAATACATTCAACAACACTATTTTTATAACGTCCATAAACATCACTGTTTAACATACACTGCTTATACACACGTAGTATTACTTTATGTTCACTTATTAGCAAGTTTCTGTCTGCCATCTTGTCTCCTCGAGCAATATCTCGAACGGATAAATAGAGAACTCTGGGTAATGTACCCAACACGTAGTTCTAATGTTCACCACCTACGACGTTGGGCGCTATTTGAGCCCCCTGCCGCCAGATGGTGCTCACCTCAGTTCCGCATCCTATTATATATTTATCCATGGTGCAGTCCTATGTATCGATAGTATACGTAAATGGGCCTGATAGATTACAGTCCTATATTTTGATCAAAGAGTATAGCTACAGCAATGTTATTCTAATTATTCTGTGATCTTTGTTGTGTTGTTTTGTGTTACAAGGCAACCATAATCATAAAATGACAATCCATACCAACAACTGTTAGAGCGATTGACATTTTTTTCTATTTATACAACTCTTAGACAGGGAGTTTCGTGTGTATAACTACTGCAAAGCAATTCCCATGTATAGTTACACACACTGCTTATACAGAGTGATTCACGAGGAAAGGTAAAAAATTTAGAATGTGAATTCTGAAGTCTTTCTAAGTCAAAAAGTTCATATGAATATAGGTCCGTTTTCGAACGGTTACGAAGATATGGTTCTTTGATTTCACAAAAACTTCTAAGATGCCATTTTACTAACTCTCATTTAGAGACAGCTAACGGACAAATTTAAAGTTTATATTCATGTATGGATACATACCTAATATTCTAGACGTCGGGGTCGATGCTTTCGCACATTTTCAAAGGTACCTCCTTCTGCTTCAATACACTGTTGCGCTCGGGCGTGAATCGCGCTCATCGCGCGGGAGAGTTGCACGTAAATGTTCTTTATGCCGCATCCAAAATACGGTCGATTAGCGCATCTCTCGTTTCCCCCTTCCTTTGCTATATCAAGTCTTTCATCCAACCCCATAGACAGTAAGTACTCTTCGATATGGTACCCTTCTGTTCGGAAAGCGTCGTTCATATTCAGCGACGGCACGCAAGGAACTTCCATCACACAAACCATAAACATACACAATATCGGCGTATTCTGTAGTAGAAAATTTATAAGGCATCTTGAAAAACACAACTTAACACTTCCGATGACAGTACCTGTATAACTACTGTACTCTAGGTAGCTGACTGAACTGCTGTGAATTGATGATAGTGTAGGCTATTTGTGTTATCCGCGGGTTCTGTGTCATTACATCAGACAAGGGCAGGCGATTGCCTCACCACCCGGTTTCTTCCTCTTATCTACATCGTTCACAATGCAGATTCCAATGTTACGTCATTCATTGCGACCTTGACCTTGTCTCACGTCAGCAGCATATGGTAACGTCTGATTCACATTGGGGCGAGACGTTTTACCAAAAAATGCATCTAGCTCCGCCATCGTTCGAAAATGGACCTATGTTCATATGAACTTTTTCACTCAAAATGGCCTAAGATATCGTATCCTAAATTTTTTATCTTTCCTCGTGAATCACCCTGTACATCCATCGCTTATCCATGGTTTATTGGTAACGTTTTCTGTCCCAACTTTGCGTAAGTCTTATAAAAAATATGCAAGTTCATGAGTAAGACCGTAAAAGTTATTTCCATATAAGTTTAGTTAGCTATGGACATTCGCTATAATAAATTCTTATAATCTAGACTAGAGTGAGAGCAGTTAACATGGAAAAGCGTATGTTGTTTGACAAATAATTACTCCATGCTAGATGATAAAAGGAATTGTGAAATGATTCTATAGTGTGAATTTTTAAAGACATTGTGTCAGACAAAAAATTCATTCTTGATAAAATTGAATATCGGTTGGTGATAAAATATCTATTCTTGAAAGGTTTGTCCGGCAAGGAAATTTAAGTGGATATGATTGATACATTGAGGAAATATTGTTCTTCGTATATGTAGGATGCCGAATTTAACAGTGGAAGAACGGAGATCAAAGGTGATCATCATGTTTGGAGACCTGCCTCTGTGATCACTCGAGAAAATATCGACTATCGCAGTCGTACATCACGTTTTTGGAGGATCGAAAAATTGAGCCTAAAATATATATCAGAGACAATGAAAATGTCCTACGAACATGTATTTCACATCGTACATCATGATTTATGCACGAGAAAATTATGTGCTAAATGGATCCGTAAATACCTGAACGCTCATCAGGGACTACAATTTCCAAGCCTATTGAAGACTATTCTAACTTTTTGAGTCGTATTGTAAGTATGAAGGAAATATGGATCTGCTCTTACCATCCAGAACAAAAAAGAGGCAGAAGAATGGAAACACATTGGTTCTGACCGTCCAAATAAATTTCGCTTTTAAAAATCGGGAGGAATGGTCTTCGTATTAGATTTTTTGTGTCAAAGACTGTTTAATATTGTAACAGACTACTTAGAACTAGATGAAACTACTCTTATGACGAGAGCGTATTATTCTCCATTATTAAGTAATTTTCGGAAGAATAATCCAGACGTTTGAGATGGGCTGGGCATGTTGCACGTATGGGCGAATCCAGAAATGCATATAGAGTGTTAGTTGGGAGGCCAGAGGGGAAAAGACCTTTGGGAAGGCCGAGACGTAGATGGAAAGATAATATTAAAATGGATTTGAGTGAGGTGGGATATGATGGTAGGGACTGGATTAATCTTGCTCAGGATAGGGACCAATGGCGGGCTTATGTGAGGGTGGCAATGAACCTCCGGGTTCTTTAAAAGCCAGTAAGTAAGTAAGTAAGTAAGTAAGTATTTGTTGAGATATATCGTGCGATAATTACACAACTATAACGACTCAACTCTGACTGAGATAACGACAAAACTCTCACGAGTTGTCAAAATATAATAAAATCTTGGAGAGGAAGTTGAAATGATGAGTACGAGTTGCCTTTTATCTTTGATGTACGGAAGAAAATCACGGAGTCTTTCAGCCTGGGAGGCCGAAATCTGCGTCTTGAATTACTAACCGTGTCACTCTCAAGAGTGAGGTTTCCTGCCTCCCAAGTTACATACCGCTTTACCATTCTTCACCGCAGGTGTTATCCTTTGACGGACTTAATATCCACAGTGATTGACGTCCAATGGGCACAGCAATAATAAGACAGCATGCAGCACAAAGAATGCTCCGTGTCTCTGTGCTCGAGGGTAGTCCGTTTCTTTGTGAGGTCATTCCAAACCAATTTCCACTAATATTCTTCGCACTACATTAATTATTCTTAATTATTTAAATAGATTTGATTCTTGCTTAATTTGAAGTTCTAGCCTTTTGGGCTTCGAATTGAATGGATCTTTCTTCGATTCCCAGCTGTAAGGAGCAGTTTAATATCTTTCCATAGGAACTGGGGCCGTATTCATAGACGTTCCTTATATACTTCAACTTGCCTTTCCCACAAGCTGGCATAAATCGAGGATTTTGTATTCAGAGTCCGAACTTATACTCACACTTAAAAACCACGATTTCATTCGAACATTCTTTCTCTCAACACTTCTAAAACTACAGTTATTCCCCAGTAAATTTTATAAATTGTCTAATTCTCCCCTAAACATCAAACTACACAAGTTTGGTTGCTCCGCAATTTGTTGCAATTGTCCAATTATAAATTAATCTTCAGAGGTTAAATATTTAGAAATCATTATTGATAAACTTCTGAAATGGGACAAACAAATCAACTACTTTTGTAACAAATTACATAGAATTATAGACTATATTACTTTGTTCAGTTACGAAATTACTTATCAATGGATGTACTACATACAGTTTACCTTTCCTTGTTTCACTCTATAACCCAATATCGAATATTAGGATGGGTTAATACTTATAAAACTAACCTTAATCCGATGAAAGAGTAATGGAACGGAGAAAAACTTCCTCCGGCGCCGGGATTTGAACCCGGGTTTTCAGCTCCACGTGCTGACGCTTTATCCACTAAGCCACACCGGATACCCACCCCGGCGTCGGACAGAATCGTCTCAGATTTAAGTTCCAACTCTTGGGTTCCCTCTAGTGGCCGCCCTCTGCACTACGTCATAGATGTCTATGAACGCAGGACTGAAGTCCACACATGTGCTGAGGTGCACTCGTTATGAGTGACTAGTTGGCCGGGATCCTGCGTTCATAGACATGACGTAGTGCAGAGGGCGCCCATTAGAGGGAACCCAAGAGTTGGAGCTTAAATCTAAGACGATTCTGTCCGGCGCCGGGTTGGGTATCCGGTGTGGCTTAGTGGATAAAGCGTCAGCACGTGGAGCTGAAAACCCTGGTTCAAATCCCGGCGCCGGAGGGAGTTTTTCTCCGTTCCATTACTCTTACATCGTATGATGACGCAGAATATCTACATGGAAATATCATATGTGCTTCGGTACATTAAAAAAAAAATTAAAAAAATAACCTTAATCCACTGGATTTATTAGAGAAAAGAATAATTAAAATATATCTAAAAAATCTATTGATTATAGTACCGAAAAATTGTTTTTAGAATTTAAAGTCTTGAAAATACATCAAATTTATACCAATGCATTATTGAATTTTATATACAATAATCACACTTATTTGAGATCATATACTCACAAATACAAAACCAAGGGCATGAATACAATACGTTTGTGTCAACCCAAGTGTTCAACGAGCATTGCTTTCAACCACAGTACTAATATCGGCCCTAAAACTTATAACAAATTAATAAAGAAATACCCACATCTATTTACCTCCAACAGTTTGACATTTAAAAATGTATGTAAGCAATTTGTTATGAGTAATATTATTAACTTTTAGATGTTATTTTATTGTAATTTATGCATGTAACTTTATAATGTATCGAATCCTCTCCTGAGTACGAGAACACCCTCTTTCAGGAGAGTGCTAGAATTTTGTAAATTTACAATTTCTTTGTATTTTTCTACAATAAAATTATTATCATTTTATTATTATTATTATTATTATTATTATTATTATTATTTTATTTTATTGCTATTATTTTATTATTATTATTATTATATTTTATTATTTTTATTTTATTATTATTATTATTATTATTATTATTATTATTATTATTATTACTACTACTACTACTATTTGCCATGCCGACACTCTTATATGAATGCGAAATCTGGACAGTTGAAGAAGCTAATAGACCTACTTCAAGAATCATCATAGCAGAAATGAGATTTTTAACAACAAGAGCCAAGTATACTTGGCAAGATTATAAAACTAATGAGGAAATTCTAACAGAACTCGATGTCAAACCAGCCACTAACAAAATTAAAAAATACAGATAAAATTGGATCCAACATGTTCAACGAATGGACAGGAACAGGTTGTCATTCCAAATTGTAGAAGAACCCAGAGCAGACCGATTAAATACTTCTCGACAGCTACTGAGGCCAGAACAGGCCACTAGTCCTATTCCTTGGATACACTATGATGATTAGGGCTAGGATTTTGATGAAATTGCATCTTTTTTCTAGTAAGCCAGAAACATAACTGTTTTAGTATTTATATGTTATGTGATAAACTGAGTGTTTTAAGACATATTTGTTATGGCATTTTTTTGCATTTTTTGCCTGTTTCAACTCATGAGAGCATTTTTTGTTTTATTCGATCATTTTTTAGGCATTTTCATTTAATTTTAGCCATAAATCCCAATTATTAATGTAAAATAATGTTTATTTCCTTTGATATTTTCTTTACATATTTTGTCCATTAATACCCATTATTTTGTATAATATTTAATCGTTTTTCTACACAAATATTGCCATTTTAACGTAGTACACCCCATGTAATGGATCAGTCCAACCACCCCTTCAATATAGACTCCTCTATACCTGCTAATTCCGGATAAGAGTGGCCTTGTGGTAGACTACATGGAAACTACATCAGGTAAAATAATTAATTAAAGTGTAACACTTAGAAAAAAATTACGTAACATTTAATTTAATTTCTAGTCTAAATATTAAGTAGTACAAAACTTCTTTTCCTATTAGGCCAATTATGTAAGATTAATTTTTAGGGCATTTTAAGGGCATTTTTGAAAGATTTTTAGGTCATAAATGCATTGTTTTTAGGACATTTTTTCATGATTTGAGCCATTCATAGCAAAAGTGGTGTAAGTCAAAATTGAGTAATGAGGTTTAAAGTAAAAATTCTGTCAAATATAGCGCAAAGTAGCAATTAATATGTCCTTCTTGCTATCCACTGACTACTAATAGTTTAAATAAATTGAATATTAATTGCTACTTTGCGCTGTATTTTACAGAATGTTTACTTTAACCCTCATTAACCATTTTTGACTTACACCACTTCTGCTCTGAACGGCTCATTTATAGGTCATCAAAATCCTAGCCGATAATATAACTTGTTCTAACAAGGGTTTGAACCAGGGTCCGCTCGGTCGGATATGCTAACCATTACTCCACAAAGGTGGATTGATATGGACTAGTAGTAGTATAAATTAATTTTTCTTCTTTTTTTCAAGAAGGGTTTTACATTCAGAAATGTTATTCTAACTGGGGGGGTATGCCTTGCTATATGAACTCATTGCATGAAGAACTTAAAGGCGCTTTCAAACCCCAACATTAGCATTACGAATTGTTGGACAATAACCGACAATTCAAAAGCCAGCAGCTAGCACCGCTCCCAAATGTATCCACACAAGTTAACAGTAAAACAAATACGATAATCTTTAAATGTTTGCGGCATGTTCTCCGACAGCAATGGCGACAAATATTTTACAAGTTTACTCCATGAAAAATAAATACTGCATTTGTGAAGAGTCCTTAAAGTCACAATACTGGGACAGTGTGTACTTTTCTGGTAAAGTGCAAACCATTCTTGTACAGCCGGTAACAGCCAACAGCTGAGTCATGTTGTGAACTCTCGACAGTTGTACCTTAAGTACTTGCTTCAGTACTTCACTGTCGCCGGGATGGTAGAGGCGCTCGGAGTTTCATGTGACGTCAGGTGGTGAGTACTACCGCCCTGCTCTACATGTGACGTTTTCTGCGATTTTGATTTTATTTGTGTGACGTGACAGTTCTTTGGATTAACATCGGCAGCGACATGGAATTAATTCTTCAAGAAACATCAGTAATGCGGTATTGTTATTGTTTGTTATTTTGAAGTCTTCAGTGAGCTGTTATTTGTTCGTTAATACGTTTCCAACCTCTTATCATGTTCGCGGACTATGTGACAGATAGTGAACGTCTTTCATGACCTTACGAAACTCGTGTGGTGACCTTGTGTTCATTGTTTTGGAGGCACTCCAGCGAATAGGGATTATAAAGAATGGACACTGAGCGAATTTTCCTCTGTTTTGTTTCTCGTGCGCCAGCGTTTAGTTCTACTTTCAAGCGCTAGAGATTAGTGTAATGGAGCATAGTCTAAGATAATAACTGAGTATAGAGTTGAGACACAGGACCCAAACATCGCCTACCTTATTGCATAATCCAGTAACGTTTTGCTTCAAATAAATTCAAGTTAACAGCTTTTCCTTATTTCTCAGTGACGAACTAGTTGTAATAATAATTTTTTATATTTCAGATCTTAATAAATTATATTATAAAATAATATAATACATTATAAAATTATGTATCAAATTCGTTTAATATTTGTATATAATATAATATAGGTATATGGTTTTACTTCTCATAAGAGTTTTGTTTTTCCATTTTCAGCGCTATCAAATCATTACATATTTTAATTGTTGTTGGGGTCAACGTCTCAACTCTCATTATAAAGGAACTCTAGAGTCTAGACATTACAGTTAATGACGGATTTATTATTTCATGGATCCAATTTATTTTATTTGAGTACATAATGTACCTAGATGTATTAATTATATGTGTTATACAGGGACATCATTTTATTTTTACTAACATTTTTAATATTAATCTGGCTATAACTTTCTATAAACGATTGAAACCGGAAACACCGTTTGCTACCCCTTCCACGACTGGAGTTCGATGATACTGGCGTAAAATACAAATCACTTTACTAGGTATAGGAGGGAAGAAAAGTAGTTCATCCATTTACGTAAACTAGGAAATATTGCGCTTTTGAGTTTGATCATTTTCATTAGGTTTTTGTTTAGTCAAAATACAGTACAGTATTAACGAGTCTTTTTTACTCACGAACTGAGCTATCCGTCCGGACGTATTCATTATGCAGTGTATATTATACTGTCTACAGCATATTAGCATACAATATAGAGAATGAAGTTAAATTGAAAAATAATCATAATATGGATATTTAAACACATTTTTGAAAATGGTGGCCGTTCATTTCGATATAGGCTTCAGTTCTAATGTGCATATCATCGCACTATAGACTATTGTACCTAATCCCAATTACCAGTTTCGTTCTTCGTACTAGTAACTCATGTTGAAATAGTTCTGTACCTACTCTATAAAAGAGCACCTTACGTACTGTAAATTCAATCTTCACTTCTGCTCGATCCGAAAAGATAAAATTACTCAGACATACTATCTACTGTCCGTCCAAGTGGTTATGTCGTAGAAATGGAGGTAATTACGTGACAGTTAATTACTTAACGAGGCCCTTTTATTTAAGTTATTTTAAACAGTTGTATGATATTACGTAGACGTCCAATTCCTAACAGAAATTAACGTTTTCAGAAGAGAGCTAAGACAGCCCAGCCACTAGCTGGCGAATAAAACTGGTGGGGGAAACCGGGATACGACGTAGGCAAATGGACGACAGTACCTGTGCGAAAATGATTCAATATTGAAAGCTCTTTCGTCACTGGAAAACACGAACATATTTTTGGAACGTACTGTTTACTATGACCGTAAGACTACTATATGCGGTCTTGGATCTGTGTGGAGGACGGTTGAACTTCATTAGTAGAAGGAGTGGGAGTGAAGTACATTCAAAAACTCAGATACAATAAAAATTTAAGTAAAAATAAAATGATGTCCCTGTATGTTTCCAACCTCTTATCATATTCGCGGACTATGTGACAGATAGTGAACGTCTTTCATGACCTTACGAAACTCGTGTGATGAACTCGTCTTCATTGTTTTGAAGGAACTCTTCCAAGTAAACGTTTGCAAATTAACGACACAAATTTCATGGAATAGTGGAAGCATTGGTGAATATAAATGTAATGGTTCCGGGTTAGAATTCAGGTAAACCACATAGGCCTATACATTACTCAACGGGACTTGTGTTATTTTCACGTTTCGTGCCGCCGTGTACTTCGTATTGTGTCAAATGGTGACCTAGCATTATACTGACCACATGGCGAGAGAATTCAGGTAATTGTGAATATCCACTGATGGTTTGAGATCCTAATGATAATGGGGACGGAGCGGGTCGAATGATGACGACAATGAAATTACAACGATGAAGATCATGACGAAACAATTAAGGATGATAATGACGATAGCAACGAGGGTGTGAACAACGATGACTATAAACTGACGATTAGGATGACAACGAATATATGAAAGATGGCCATGAGACGAGTATGAGGATGACGATCATGTCTAGAAAAAGATGATTTCGACTTGGATGAGTATAACAACGATGACGAGTATAAAGATGACGAGAATGAGGATGACAGCGATGGTGACGAGAAATAAGGATGACAACAATAAAGACGAGGGTGAATGTGACGAATTCGACGATGGTAATTACGATTATGAGGACGAGAACTATGACGATGACAATTAGTAAGATTACTATGACGAGAATGAAGATAACGATGATGAGTCGGATAACGATGACGATTACAAGGATGACGACTGTAACGAGAATGATGATAACGATGACAAATCTGCGGATGACTAATATAAAGCTGATGACGACTTTAACGACAAGAATGAGGATGACAGCGATGTGACGAGAGACAAGGACAACAATAAAGACGAGGGTGAGTGTGACGTGTTCGACAATGATAACGACAATGATGAAGACGAGGACTATAACCTAACGATTAGTAATGTGACGACTATGAGGAGAATGAAAATAATGATGACGAATTTGAAGACTACGATGGCAATTACGAGGATAACGACTGTAACGAGAATGATGATAACGATGACAAATCTGCGGATGACGAATATAAAGCTGGTGACTACTTTAACGACAAGAATGAGGATGACAGCGATGGTAACGAGTGACAAGGACAAGAATAAAGACGAGGGTGAGTGTGACGTGTTCGACGATGTTAACGATTATGAGGATGAAGACGAGGACTATAACGGTAACGATAGTAATATGACGATGATGAGGAGAATGAAAATAATGATGACGAATTTGAGGACGACGATGGCAATTACGAGGATGACGACTGTAACGAGAATGAGGATAATGATGACGAATCTGCGGATGACAATGATGGCGACTGTAAAGATGACGACTATAACGGCGAGAATTAGAATGACAGCGATTGTGACGAGAGATAAGAATGGCAATAAAGACGAAGTGAGCATAACGAGTTCGATGATAATGATTATGAGTATAAGGACGATGACTATGACAAGAATGAAGATAACGATGGCGAGTCTAAGGATGACAATTACGAGAATGACAACTATAACGAAAATGAAGATAACAATGACTAATTTGCGGATGACGAAGGTATGATAACGATAACGAGTACAAAGATGACGACGAGAATGATGATAGCGATGGTGACGAAGATGAGGATGACATCAATAAAGACGAGGCTGAGAATGACGAATTTAACGATTATGACGATTATGAGGACGAGGACTGTGACGACTAGTAAGACGACTAAGATGAGAATGAAGATAACGATGACAAGTCTGATTATAATGATTACTATTACGAGCATGACGATTTTAACGAGATTGAAAATTACGATGACGAATCTGCGAATGATGACAAAGGTATGACAAGATGAGTATAAAGAAGACGACTTTAATGACGACAATGATGATGATAGCGATGGTGACAAGAGACAAGAATAACAGTAATAAAGACGAGGATGAGTATGACGTGTTCGACGATGATAACAATTATGAGAATGAGGACGACTATGGCGATGACGATTACTGTAGTAAGGTGACGACTATGACGAGAATAAAGGTAACGATTACGAATCTGCTGAGGATGACGATGGTGATTACGAGGATGACAACCGTAACGAGAATGAAAATTACGATGACGAATCTGGATGACAACGAAAGTGAATATGACAACGATGACGTATAAAGATGACTATAACGACGAAAATGAGGATGACAGCTATGGTGACGAGAGTTAGTGACAACAATAAAGACTAGAGTGAGCATGACGAATTCGAAGATAACGGTTATGAGGATGGGGACTGTGACGATGACGATTAGTAAGATGACTATGACGAGAATGAAGATAACGATGTGGAATCTGAAGACGAGAATGACGATTGTAACGAGAATGAGGATAACGATGGTGAATCTACGGATGACGAAGGTATGGCAATGATGACGGCTGTAAAGATGGAGACTATAACGACGAGAATGAGGATGACAGTGATGGTGATGAGTGATAAGAATGACAACAATAAAGACGAGGGTAAACATGAGGAATTCGACGATGATAACGATTATGAGGATGGAGACTATGACGATGTTGATTAGTAAGATGACGACTATGGCAAGAATAAAGACAATCCAGTCTGCTGTCAAAAAATCTGAAAGTTAGAATTTATAAAACAGTTATATTACCGGTTGTTCTGTATGGTTGTACTCTCATTTTGAAAGAGGAACAGAGATTAAGTGTTTTGAGAATAAGGTTCTTAGGAAAATATTTGGGGCTAAGAGGGATGAAGGTTACAGGAGAATGGAGAAAGTGACACAACGCAGAACTGAACGCATTGTATTCTTCATCTGACATAATTAGGAACATTAAATCCAGACGTTTGAGATAGCAGGGCATGTAGCACGTATGGGCGAATCCAGAAATGCATGTAGAGTGTTAGTTGGAAGACCTGAGGGGAAAAGACCTATAGGGAGGCCGAGATGTAAATGGGAGGATAATATTAAAATAGATTTGAGGGAAGTGGGATATGATGATAGAGACTGGATTAATTTTGCACAGGATAGGGACAGATGGTGGACTTATGTAAGGGCAGCAATGAACCTGCTGGTTCCTTAAAATCCATTTGTAAATAAGTAAGTGTATATATAATATATACTAGTGGCTTGTGCAGCAAATGCTGCAAACTAAGTTCATTAGACGTTCAAATAAACAATTTTCAGATTTATTTTCAGTGAAGAATACCAGACATTCTGAAAGAAGTTATTTGCTTCCATAATAATGAAAGATACTCTCTCTCGAGCCAATACTGAAGAGAACCACGCATATAAATATCTACACCACACCGTCATTAAATATATGAAAAAGACCCAACCCCACTTGATTAATAACTATAACAATATTTGATTTTTAATAATATTATTAGCTTACGTACGTTTTATAGCTTTCAGTAACACATACTATATATACTATATAGCCGCCACTCAGTAAAATATAGAAATCAAAATCTAATTTAAGTTATTCTCTACATCTATTTATATAACCCCAAAACGTTTCATCAATATAGCATTAATATGTATAATTAATGAAAAATAGGCACATCATGGAATTAACTACAATAATATTTCATTTCTAATGGTAATAATGACATCAAACCACCTCAAGTTTTGTAATTTTTAATATCCAATACACAGCTGTACCCAGAAAATTACACACCACAGAATCGAACCTGTAAATTATTTTTAGTAAGTTAAGTTTTTAATAACCAATTTAATTTGAGCTCTAAATATGTCAGCATTCTTGCAGATCATGGCTTTCGTGTAATATTGTTTACTGTAGTGGGTGTGTTTTGTTTTATTCTGAAATGCAATTAGCTAGTTTAGCTAGTTCTCAAAACTGACGACAGATGGATTTTGGGAAATAGGAAAATTATGTTGAAAAATTGACATTTCACTGAAAACTACTATTTTTCTGTAAATCTTTGAGTTCCAAGCTTCAAAATGAGGGGTCATTTATTAAAATCCGTTCAGCCGTTTTCCCGTAATTTCTATTACCAGTTCAAATTATCTATACTAATAATAAATCTGTAGCCGAAATTTTTCTGGTAATTTTCGATTTTCCAAAAATAATTGGTCCTAACATATATAATTAACCACCCTGAAACCGAAAATAGCTTTTTAAAATTTTTGTTTGTATGTCTGTCTGTCTGTCTATCTGTATGTTTGTTACCTTTTCACGCGATAATGGCTGAATGGATTTCGATGAAAATTGGAATATAAATTAAGATCGTTGTAACTTAGATTTTAGGCTATATGGCATTCAAAATACATTACTTAAAAGGGGGGTTATAAGGGGGCCTGAATTAAATAAATCGAAATATCTCGCTTATTTTTTGATTTTTGTGAAAAATGCTACATAAAAATAATTTGCGATAAGTTTTATTCCTTGAAAAATTTTGATAGGACTGATATTTAATGAGATAAATGAGTTTTAAAATTAAAATAACTGCCATCTAAGGCCGTGTAATTAATTAAAAAACAAATGACTTCGTCTGTAAGGGGCCTTGGACAGCAACAATCGAAAGCTATGAAAGGTAGCCTAAGAATGTTTTTATGTTTGTATGAAGTAATATCGGAAGCTAAATTAACCGATTTGTATAATTAATTATTATTTCACCATTGGAAAGTGTAGTTTCTCTAAATGAACATAATGCTATAATGTTATTACAGTAACTTCTGATATAATATAATATGATATAATATAATATAATATAATATAATATAATATAATATAATATAATATAATATAATATAATATAATATAATTTATTTGAAGGGTTCACAATAAGCGCCATTTACTGAATACGTAGAAAAGAAGGGTTAAAATTAAGTTATTACCATAATTCAATGGAAACCTATAACAAGTAAAATAAAATATACACCATTAAATCTAAATGATGTCAATCTTCATTAAACTATGGTTGCATATAATAAAAATTAAGAAACATATTAAAGGAATTGTCATTGCACCAAATGAGTGTCTCTGGACCAAAATGACCGCATTTTAATTATTTGGATGCAATTTAAATTAAGTAACATATTAAACGATTTATCCTTCTATCAAACACGAATGTTCCCTGGCTCAAATGTCCTATTTTAATTATGTAATTACTTTATATTTATTTCTAACGGGTGCAGCGGAGCGCACGGGTACGGTTAGTATATATTCTAAAATATATTTGGTGTGCATGAGATAGGAAAGTGGTGATTTGGATGTGCATACTTATTAATGAATCCAAAGCTCCAAAAGATTGATACGAGACTGGCAGTGGTTTTCCTATATATCTGATAAAAATACTATGAGTGCCGTGATCATTATCATCATTAGAATTTCCGTAATGTCACACAAATTCTCTGAGAATACACAGATATAGAGAGAGAAGGCTTCCTGTGATGTTACAAATGTTGCCAACTGTACCGAGAGTATTATAATAAAAAGACAGAGCTAACTGTATTCTCCATGTGCGATGCAGCACCGCATTAACATGTGGACCAGTTCCTACACGGTGCAGAGCTGATAACGTCTGATGGGTGCAATGAATAACGTGTTGCATAAGCACAAGGACGCCCGGAGGGGTGCTCCTGACCTTGATAAGGGACTAATTAATAAACGCGGAATAACTGTTCCAGTGTGCTAGCACGCAAGAGGATGACCTCTCCCTCCCTCTGCATCTGCTTCTCTGGACACTCCAGCAGGTCTGCGTTATTCCTCTGTCACACTGTGCGAAGTGTGTCAAGACTTGTCAGATGAATCGCTGCACAGGGTGCCTGCGAGAGCGCTAAATCATCTCGATCCCAGATGCAGCTCAGCTTTTCGGTGAAGAGGACCAGGGTTCGATCCCTAGCAGAGTTGTGACTGCCACAGTGGCGATAAAGGAGATTTTCCCTCAGCACCCATTTTGTTTTCTACCACATTCTCAATCAACTGCTTGCCCCTAATCCCAGCCACGTCTACTGTTCTCCAACCACGAGAAAGTCTCTGCGGAATGAGACGCAGCAGGGTGATGCTGTGAATGAATGTTGATGTCATAAAATGTCATAAGGTCACACACGTGGGTAGACGCATCTCCATTGGCTATTTCTCAAAGCACAAACGATAAAATTGATACACACATATTTATACTACCCTAGTTACAAAATTAGATCACGGTTAATCTCCTGGTCTTTTAATCCCTCTATACAGGAAGTAACATATGCAGGAGAGCCCATGTTTTTTAAACTGACGTTATAACGGTAATATTATCTATGTACTTCGCTCCAATAGATGACGCAATACTAAGCACATTCCTTTCACGGTTGATCTCCTGGTTGGAGAACAGTAGTTGGCTCAAGTACCAGAGCGCAGTGGTCTTCCATCCAGGCAGCCCGTGTTCGATCCCCAGCCAGATCGTGTTGTAATTTGTGGTGGACAAAGCAAACGTTACAGAGAGTTTTTCTCGGGTACTCCCGTTTCCCTCTATCATTCCACCAAAACTCTCCACCTCCCCCTCATTTTATCTATCATCTACAATAGTAAAGATAGACTGGGGTGAATTCTTGGGAATAGTACGGATTTTAGATACTGATATGGGAAGGATTTTGAGCTCCGATCCCCTATAGCTAATCAGGCTACTCGCCTGGAAAAGAGATCTGGCTCTATCTAGGGCGGAGGCAGGATGGTCCACCTGTCAGCGTCGGATTTGCGAATGCCACTCAGGCCACCTGTCGGACAATCGTCGTATATACAGGGTGTAAATGAAATAAACTGCCAAAAATTACTGGCGGTAGAGCATAAAGGTATTTGAAATCTTATTAAATAATCAAATTACAGATTACTTTGAATATAATCGTCTGTTTGTTAATCAGTATGGTTTTAGATCTTCCCACAATACAATTGAAGCCGTAGTTAAATTTGTGGAGAAGTGCTTTAGTGTTTTAGCAAAGTCCGTGTTAATGGTTGGCCGTTTTTACAATTTTACCAAAGCTTCTGATACCATTTGTCACGATATACTCATAAAAAAACTGAAATTTTATGGTTTTAATAATTCTAGTACTATGTTTTTCAGTTCTTATTTAACAGGCAGATACCAATCTGTTTGTTGTAATGGTGCAATGTCTCGATTTAAACGTGTCAAGTTTGGTGTCCCACAGGGTTACGTTTTAGATTCTATTGTTTTAACCTCGTGTAAATGACACGTTTCTACATTTTAACCTAATCTTATACCATTTCTTTTAACACTTTTAATCTGTCTTTGTAATTGTCTGGTAATTGTATATTTAGTTTAAATTTTATTTCAATATCTATCCATATTATTGTAGGCCATGTATTACATATTTATCTTTTGATGTTGTCTATGGGCTGTATATTTGCTGAATGACATTAAATTATCTAATCTATCTATCTATCTATCTATCTATCTATCTATCTATCTATCTATCTATCTATCTATCTATCTATCTATCTATCTATCTATCTATCTATCTATCTATCTATCTATCTATCTATCTATCTATCTATCTATCTATCTATCTATCTATCTATCTATCTATCTATCTATCTATCTATCTATCTATCTATCTATCTATCTATCTATCTATCTATCTATCTATCGATCCATCCATCCATCCATCCATCCATCCATCCATCCATCCATCCATCCATCCATCCATCCATCCATCCATCCATCCATCCATCTATCTATCTAAATAACTGAAAAAGGTCAAATAATGTTTTTATGTAATTCTTGAGGAAAAAATATGTGTTTTGTAATGAGAATAGACAGTAATTTTGTACTTTGCCCTATAAGTACGCCAACACTGTAGTTTGTTTATGCTAATGCTTACTGACCGGTACCCCTGCCCTATTCTCTTGTGTCTCTGTTGTGTAGTTATTGGTATGTGTTGGGTTCAAGGTCATTGTCAATGACATTCACGTGATGAAGGATGGGTAGAGCGGAGAAAAATTCTCTCCGGCACCGGGATCTGAACCCGGGTTTTCAGTTCTACGTGCTGACGCTTATCCACTAAGCCACACCGGATTCCAGCCCCCATGCCGGATTGAATCATCTCAGTTTAAGTTCCACCGCTCAGTTTTCCTTTAGTGGCCAACCCTCATGCACTGTGTCAGAGATGTGTGACAGTGGCACAATGTCCAACACACTATGTGCAGAGGTGCACTCTTTACGAGTGATTATGTGGCCGGGATCCGATGGAATGAGCGCCGTCTTAAATCACTAGGGCCGTATTCATAGTCATTCTTAGCGCGGGCTTCCGGTGGATGATCAGCGAACTAACGTTTTTCGTATTCATAAACCAGTGTTATCCTGAAAAATGTCAGTCAATAATTTTCTCCAAGTGTTTAAAAAGACCTCGTGACAAAATAAAAATATGCAATCAAGAAATTCAATACAGTGTGGGTGGAATGTCGTTATTGAGTTCCCACGTTGGACGCCATTTGAGGGTGAGTGGTTATTGTGACCACACGTTGGGCGCCATTTGAGGGTGGGTGCGTCTCGATGTTGCGTGAGATTCACTCAGGGTAGCCGAGGTACGGTTGTGGGTGTGGTGTAGGTTGATGTCGGGAATAATCCCAAGCCGGCTACTTATATAAAGGCAGTGTAAATTCCAAAACTATAAGTTTATTGTCGCATTCACTTGGTAAACCCTAGAGTATGTATTTCCGGCTGACTTATAATTCAATCGTTGGTCGCAATTCTGTATCGACTCAGTTGCAGCTCTGAATAAGCTCTATCCGATACTATAAATTCAGTACTCTGTCCTTGTACACTACGACACGAAGCGAAATAGTAGTCCTGTCGACACCAAACGAAGTAGTTATTGTGCCCTGTATGTAGGGCCGCCGACACGATGTGAAGTTGTTTTTCTGATCTCCGCTCCGAAGCGGAATAGTAGTCGTCATCTCCGCTCCCCGTCACCTTATTTATAAAAACCTATCCTACGCTAAAACTAACTATTCTATTGGTTAAAAACTACGTCACTAACTGGCCTAAAATCTATTCCCTATTGGTCCAAAGTGACCTCATAAGCTGGACAAGATCTCTTCTTATTGGGCGCGAAATATGTCATCTCTAAATTTAGACTTTGGATTTCCATAACCTCAAATTAGTTTGTATATCTCACAAGAATACCCGTTCTTTGGAAACCCAAGCTTGGCAGTATCATTCCCACGGGTCCAGTCTAACTTTAGGGCTTTATGCTTCATCGAGTCTCTATACGAAACCCCGCTCAAGGTGGCCCTAAATCTGTCCGATGCTGACAAGTGACGAAACACCTGTGTGAGGGAAGCTAATTCTAACGAAGTCGCCAGAACATCCCCGCGAATACATGTAATAAAAATATGGAGATATCACTTCGCTAATAAATCGGTCTCTCCCTCTCCTAATTACTGCTTCAAATGCCCATCTACATAACCATTGGAAATTCCCGAAAGAGTTTCCAATGTTATGAGATGTCCCCGCTTTCTGCCTATAACTAGCCTCATAGTTCCCCCGCGCGATCAGCCGGTAACACATTATTTACAATACAGTGAGATTACAATGTCACTACAAACAATAAATATTACAATAAATATTACATATATCTTCACAAGCCTTTCTATGTACACAACTCTCACACAATAAGCACAACAATGTACAATTTATATCCACATTTACATATGTACAATACCATTCATTCACATATTTACATTTATTTATTAATTGATCAATTACACACTCTGCGTGCTTGGTTGTACCAGCCGCCCTGTACAGGTTCACCTAGCTGTACGCGTGAGACTAACCATCCTACTCTTTCTCATTCCTGCCTCTCTAGCCTCTCCTGTTTGAAAGGCCGCAGAGTTGCTTGTGGTACCTTCCAACAGGTTTACTTTTTCCCTTTCTACCAATTCGAAAGTATGGTCTCCATATCTACTTTTTAATTTCGTAGGGCCTTGTACAGTAGCTCCATGCGTGAGTAACGTCCTCTAAGGGCGGAAGATAACTTCACGTCCCTTAGCAATACCAGATCGCCGGGTGTGGCCCCATTTGTGGCGATATCTTTAACTTAACTATACTCAGCCTTTTTGTTTTTCCTGGGATTCGGTCGAAAGCTGGTTTCATACAGTAGTTCCGCACAGGAGGCTCACCCTCCTGTATTGCCTGCGGCAAGCTCTTTATCATAGGATCGGGATCGATCCCTACCATAAGTTTGATCGGAGCTATTCGGTCGTTGGATTGATAGAGTGGTTCATGACTCTCTCAATCACCTCACGCCTAAACTAAACCAGTCCCTATGGTTTCGGTGACACAGAATACGGAGGTACAATGATATATCCCCAAGCGCTCTTTCGCAGGGATTACCGCTGGAAAAAGTATGAGCAATTGTATAGTTTCACGCCCGCATTCTCTCCAGCCTTTTGCAAAACACTGATTTATGTACCGACACATTGTCACTGAGCACCGCTGTTACCGGACCGTAAAGTCAGTATGTAATCTCTAACCAGCTTGTCAGCACACAACTTACTAGAGATATTTTAAAAGGGTAAATCTTTACAAATTTTGTGAATACATCGTACGTAACAAATATGTACCTGTGTCCGAAGGACGATGTGCGGGCATTGGACCGTGTTCGTCCACTGCTACAAGTTCATTCTTTTTTTACCCTGATAATGACCTGTGTACATTGTCATACCTTACATTTAGAGTTTCGCCCTCTGGCAGACCTCGCAACGAGATATTACCCTTCTAACCTTCTTTGACAGTTGCTTAATATAAAATGATTCTGACATAGTTAAAATGATCCTATCACTCCCAGAGTGACACATAGACAGGTGAAAGTTATTTATAAGTTCATTCTCCATACTCGCAGGTATGTATATCTTCCACTTCTGGATATCCCTACCATGCAATTTATACAAGATACCAGAGCGCAATCCATACACTTCATCTTTCACCTGTGAGATTTCTTCAGCTTTGTCCATTAAGGCCCTTATCGTGAATCCTCCTGCTGCAATCTTGCAATTCTCCGAAATTTTCCCATCAGGCTCCATTCCTCGTGGAATCAATTTTCATCGGCAATTTCGTACGCGGGGCGGTGATAGTTTCCCGGTAGCCCCGATTTGGAATTCAAACGAGAGAGAGACAATCACCAAAGATATTGTCTGCCCCCGAATATGTCTAATCGTCACATCATGAGCCAAAATCTCGTGCACATATCTAGATATTCTAGAGTTCGTCAATTTGCATCTACTCAGAAAGCTAGCTTACATGGTCAGTAAATATGATGATCTGCCTATTAAAGATATACTGACGGAACTTCTGTGCAGAAGTACACAGCAGAAATCTCTAGTTCCGTGATTGATGCGTTGCTTTCGGTACGCGACAGTCCCCTAGAAGCTGGCAATCACATGTCGCTTATTATCTTCATCTGTCTGACATAGAATTGCTCCATATCCATATGAAGACGCATCCGTATAAATCTGAAAAGGTAGGCTGTCGTTAGGCCTTTCCAACAGAATTGAGTCGGCAAAAAGCAGTTTCGTTCGATCGAATGCTTCTGCTCTGCCGACCCCTGAAGGGTGTATCCTTCTTCAATGCTCTGAGGCTACATGCTTAGCATAATTGACGAGAAACCGATTCTGGTATTGTAGTACCTAGATATCTACGAACCTGTTTCCCAGTTCCGCGGCGGCGGGATCCTCGAAATGCTCTTCTCTGAATTCTCTCTTGGTCCGGTCTAATTCCGTCAGATCGAAATTAACCCAGGAAAACTGTCTCAACTTTAAAATGCTGTTTTCAGCTTGATCAGCTTGACTCATACCAGCCTCTCAATTTAGTAAGTACAAAATCAATATCTCTAATATGCCTATCAACATTATTGCCATATATAAGAAAATCGTCAATGTACTGTGCCAGAAAACCTTTCGTCGAATCACCAAAATTATGTCAAGTGCCCTTAGTAGCGCAGATCCAGAACTCGCGATGCCGAATGGGCATCGGGTATACTGGATAGACTTTCCGTTATGTAGCCGAACGCTGAATTTTCTCGAGTCCTCGTCCAGCGGAATCTGCCAATACGAACTGGTCAAGTCCAAACTAGTGAATATAGAACAGTCACTGATACGGCCTAACAAAGTGTCCACTGACTCGTCCTGAAATTATCTTTAACTGAAAACGAGTTAACGTGTCGGGCATCGATCGTTACTCTTAAGCTTCCATTAGGCTTCCTAACCCAGCACAATGCATTTTACATAAGGCGAGTCTGATACTTCTATAACTCCGTCTTTAACATATCATTTATGACTTCGTCTGCCTGATCCCTTAAAGATAGGGGATGGGTCTACATTTATGCCGAAATTCCTCCATTCCTACCACCTTAATTTTGTGTGTATACCCTCTGCAGACCCGGCGCGTCTGAAAAGACATTTAAATGGCTACCTACAACATCCATTAGGCGTTTTCACACTCACCAGGCCGTGTGCCTGGTTAACTTTATCTCTCACTATTTCGAAAGTACTTGTCTTCCTATTGTTATACGCGTCTACCTGTCTAGATCGCCCGGCGAAATCTCATTACAATATCTGGCCCCTACCGCTAATGAGATTACGTCCTATTTGTCTCGCCTGGACTAATTCGCCGATACACAACTCACGCATTCTCCGCAGCCTACTTGACACACTCCCTAGTTACCTCGTTACCTTCCACGGATTAACCTCTATAATTACATTCTTACAAATTTTGAGATGCTCTACGAAAATAACTCTTCCTGTAATCCTATCTCTTCCGCGGTTCTTTCATCTGTTCCGGTCTAGAGCTATCCCTACTTCGATGGGACGTGGCCTACACTGCCGTTACCTGCCGTAACCCTAGTCTGTTTTCCTGAAATCCTAATAGCGCGTGCCATTCATGAACTTTCTCTCAATAATGATGTCGGTGATCAAACCTTTGTATCACAAGAAAAATAGCATTTAATTTCACGTCTCCGCACTCTAACTCGAACCATACTTGATATTTTACCTTTTCCTTCTTTGCTTAGGGCGCCTGCACAGTACAGTGAACATATGGGTGGCGTTTGCAGTTTATTCCTGAATCCTAACCTTTTTAAAAAAAACGCTGCATACATTATTTGGAGCCAGACCAACAACACACAACACTTAATCCCAAATATTTTAGCATCTAGATAAGGCAATACATAAGTCCCATTATTTTCTAACTCTGGGTTAGTAATCTCTCTGTCTTTCACGCTTACCACCGCGTTGGTGGATTCTTTGACAGTGGCTTACTGCACTTAGCCACAGAAATCTCCGAACCCTTGAGACTTCTGTCAGCAGTTTCCCAGAGTGATGCAGTCAGTTCCGCTGCTACCTGTCTCTATTTCTACCACAATTTATAGGCTCCCGCCCATATTCATTCTGACCGGACTTTGCTGACGTCCGTTCATGTCTCTATTCCCTGCTTTGTCCCACGTTACACTGTGTGGGTGGCCTATTGCACCCTTTGCAGAATGCATTTCTTGTGGAGACCTCCTATCTCTCTCCTGCTCTGTCTCCCTCCAATCAATCTTGATTTTGCGGTCCCCTGCTAAAATTAGGCTGCCAGATCCCCTGTCTGTAATTTCTGTTCCTAAGCCAGTGTGGTTGGGTTCTAAGCCTATTTTTCCATTTTCTGTCTTCCCGTGTACCATCGTATGTGTGTTAACCCTACGCACGGACCAACACCTCCTCTATCGTTTCTCATCCTGTTGTGGCTGCTCTGGTTGTTCCTAATATTGTAAGGGCCCCCAAAGGGCGGGTCAATCCTTCTCTCCCCTGTTGGGACTTTTCCTCTCGTTATGGCCATCGACTATATGCATTGTTGGGGCTCCTGTCCACCACCCCAGTTACTCTGATTTTGGGCTCCTGTCCTTGGGGATGAAAGGGCGTACTTGCCCCTTCCCCGCTTTCTGGTCGGTGGGGCTTGAACCTTCCTTTGCCATGTTCATAATCTGCCTGTCCACTACATTCATAGTGCGTGGCGTCCGAACCATCCAAGCAGTCAATAAATCTTGTGTTTCCCCGAAGTCTCGGGGCCCTGCTACGATCAGATTATATCTTATGTTCTCGATACTGCGAAATCACAGTTTGGATCAGCTCTGAATCGGTATTGGCGGATTGAGCTTTCCTTTCTTAACAATTCAAAAGAAAATAGTCTATCATAGAGACGCCTCTTCCCGCGTCAAACCTGCTCTGATTAATTTCCTTCCTAAATTCTTTGTTGTCTTTGTCCCCAGTATCTCTCCGAAAATTTCTCTGAATTCCTCATAAGTGACATTATCCCTAGGGGCCACTAGCGCCCAGTTGAGTGGTCGGCTCTTTGAAGGCTCTTTCGTACGACAGTCATTTTAAAGTCATCCGGAACCTCTCTTACTCCTAAAGTACGTTTCTAGCTCACTTATGTAGTTATGTGGGTTTGAAAATTCAACCTCATCAAAAATAGGGTAACCAATCATTCAAAATGTGAGTGAAATTTACTGGGACGCCTAAATATGCCTTGTCGTTTGCGTTTTATTAACTCACTGCGCACATCCCGTGAGGTCTGACATTCTCACCAACACTATTGTTAACATGTCTTACATTTATGTTGCTACCTGATGCCAGGCTCTCACTTGTGCCCTCTTGTCTAGAAACTGCACGGTCCGAGCTGCTATGTCCGCTTAAATTTGGGACTACCCATTTAGTACGTCGTTTATTGAGTTCAGTTTACTTTTAATTCTTCCAAACATTCGTTATCCGCCCCTTTCTTTATTCTTTAGCAAAGTAAGCGAGACCGTCCACTTCCTGATCCATCTCACCTATTTTCTCTTCCACCGAATTCTGGATTTCGAACCTTCTCCACTATCGTTTCTCAACAGCTATTTTAGGTCGCTATTCTCTCACAGCGTTATCTCTAACTCTGACCTCGAAATCCTTCATACTTTCTGACATCCTATCCATAGCTATCTTCAGTTGGTTCTCCATTCCGATCCCATTCTCTGATAATTTCCCTCCTAGCCTCTATTTTTTGTCTTCATCTTGTTTCCTCTTTCCATCTAATTTTGCAATATGATCTCCTAATCTCTCTCGAACTTCCCCAATCTATTTTCATTTGTTTTATCTGCTCTCTACTTTCCTCAGAATTCATTTGCCCTACTTTCCCTTGAGTTATTCTCTTCTAATTTAGTTTCCATTTGTTTTATTTGTTCTCTACTTTCTCTTGAGTTGTTGTCTAATTTAGTTTCCATTTGTTTTATTTGTTCTCTACTTTCTCTTGAATTATTGTCTAATTTATTTTCCATGAATTGTCTCATCTGCTCCCATAACTGTTCTAGCGTCATTTCCCCTTTGCCACTGTCTCTACACTGTTGCTTTTCCACCGATCGCTCCCCTCTATTTCTTTTGTCCTGCACGTTACTCTCGACCTCCTCTCTGATTTCCATAATTTCCTCGTCCTTCCTTTGCTCCATGGTTCCTTGTTTCTATTTCTCGTCTTTCTCGTATTTTCCTAACTACTTACTCCTATGGCTACGTAGTATCATCTATATGCTACTCTGTCATCTATCCGACGCTTGCTTTCCTCCCAAATAATCTAACTAGGCCTGTATTTACTCGACTCACTTCCAACAAATTACGCAATACACTTATTTCACTCTTTCCAAAATATCACACACAAAAAAAAAAATACATATATATATACCAAAATATCACACCAGAAATTGAAACATGTACACTTTATAATTATTCCCCCAAAATATCATATACATATATACGCATTTATTCATCTTCTATTCATACTTGCCACCGCCTCTCCAGTCGCCTTCTCTGGTGGTCCCCCGTGTTTGTCTTCTCTCTAGTGTTGTCGTGATGTCGCGATGGCTTGGTTCTGTTCCCGCCTTCCAGCGTCGTTCCTCGCTATGCAGGGCTGAAATGCTCCCGTCCGGTCCTCCGCGCGTTGTTTGGTGCTGTGTTCGCACCTGGGCCGGTCACTGGAACAGCTGTCTTCCTTTCGAGCCCCACGTTGGAAAGCGCCATTTGTGGGTGGTTCATTGTTGGGCCCCAATGTTCGGCGCCATTGTGGGTGGAATGTCGTTATTGAGTTCCACGTTGACGCCATTTGAGGGTGAGTGGTTGTTGTGACCCGTTGGGCGCCATTTGAGGTGGGTGCGTCTCGATGTTGCGTGAGACCACTCAGGTAGCCGAGGTACGGTTGTGGTGTAGGTTGATGTCGAAGAATTAATCCCAAGCCGGCTATTTATAAAAGCTGCAGTGTAAATTCAAAACTATAAGTTTATTGTCGCATTCACTTGGTAAACCCTAGAGTATGTATTTCCGGCTGACTTATAATTCAATCGTTGGTCACATGGTCTGTATCGACTCAGTTTCGCAGCTCTGAAGCTCTATCCGGGATATATAAATTCAGTACTCTGTCCCTTTTTACGACACGAAGCGAAATAGTAGTTCCTGTCGACACCAAACGAAGTAGTTATTGTGCCTGTATGAGGGCCGCCGACACGATGTGAAAGTTGTTTTCTGATCTCCGCTCGAAGCGGAATAGTAGTCGTCATCTCCGCTCCCCGTCACCCTTATTTATAAAAAAACTATCCCTACGCTAAAACTAACTATTCTATTGGTTAAAAAACTACGTCACTAACTGTTCAAGTCTATTCCCTATTGGTCCAAAGTGACCTCATAAGCTGGACCAAGATCTCTTCTTCTTATTGGGCGCGAAATATGTCATCTCTAAATTTAGACTTTGGATTTCCCATAACCCTCAAATTAGTTTGTATATCTCACAAGAATACCCGTTCTTTGAAAACCCAAACACGGCAGTATCGATTCCACGGTCCAGTCTAACTTTAGGGCTTTATGTTCATCAAGTCTCTATATTGAAACCTCCGGTGGTGGCCCTAAATCTGTCCGATGCTGACAAGTGACTGAAACACCTGTGAGGAAGCTAATTCTAACGCCAGAACATCCCCGCGAATACATGTAATAAAATATGGAATATCATTCGCTAATAAATTGGTCTCCTCTCCTAATTACTGCTTCAACAGTGACCATGTAAAATATCTTGGTATTACTCTTTGATAACAAATTGTTATGGCACAAGCACATAAAATCTGTAACAACTAAGAGCTCTCTTAGAATATCTCATCTTTACCCCTGTTCAATCTCCTGTCCTCAGTCTAAAAGTTATGTATACAAAATGCTGATTTTACCGATTCTAACTTACGTTGCCCCGGCTTGGTGTTATATTCCAAAAACAGTGTTTCAACCTCTTCAAATTGTTCAAAATAAAGTGCTCCGAATAATACATAATTCAGACTGGTACACAACAAATGCACAAATACACTTTGATTTGGATATGACATTTCTGAAAGACTTATTACGTGAACAAGTTAAGAAGTTTTATAACAGTGCAAATTCAAGTGAAAATCCATTCATCAAGCGTCTTGGTCAATACAATGCAAATTTCTACAAGAAACACAGAACACCAAAATCCTTTTAAGTGAATAACATGCACTTTTCCACAACCTCTGACTTCCTTAAACCTACACTATGTCTCTCTGTGCCCAATTGTTTTGACAGCTGGACATGAACAATATTTGTGCATCGTTATTTGAATTTACACTAAAATACGAAAAGGCAGAAAACATATTTGTTTTGGAACTTTATCAATAAATTGCTGAATGTGAAAAAAAAAAAAAAAGCCAGTGTTAGCGATATGATATGATATGAATCCTGTACAAGTAATCAGTCGATAGCCGGGGCTAGCGAAATGTAAGAATAGCACCCAGTGAACACGCATATCATATTATTATGAAGTACCGAAGTACATTTCCGTGCAGAAATTCTGCGTTATCATATGATGAAGGATGGAGCGGAAAAATTCTTCTCCGATCCGAACCCCGTGTTTTCAGCTCTACGTGCTGACGCTTTATCTATTTGCCTGCCTATCCGGGGGTTGTAATCGGTCGCGGATTCGATTCCCCCTGGGCTGTTTACATGGTTGGGTTTTCCGAGGTTTTCTCCAACCATATGGCGAATGTCAGATATTCTATGACGAATCCCTTCGGTCTCATCTCGTCAAATTCCATCTCGTTATCATCGAATACATCGACACTAAATAACATAATAGTTGATACAGCATCGTTAAATAACAATAGAAAGTAATAAATACAGTAAATAACATCACCACTTTCTTACTGTTTTCTTTGTATTATACAGACGTTTTCATCTGAAAGATAAAACTTAATAGCGGTATTTTGTTAACCATTTGTATAATAAACATGTGGTAAAGTATCGTCTAAATATAATTTTATTTAGTTTGGTTTCTGTTTATATTATGGCTATTGTCCTATATTGTTCTGAATATACTCTTTTTTTCCTAGTTAATATTCATTTTAGAGCTGATTTGATAGCTCATGTCCCCAATGTAGCGGAAACGGTTGCGTCGATATCAATAACACAGGAAAGTTTTTAAGTGCCTCTCACTAGATAAAGAAGTGTTGTACAATTGTTACAGTGCTTCTGTATGTTGTTTTCTATAATTCAAATCAGTCAGGACTGTTAATCACTGTATTGAGGTCAGAAGGAATCCTGTACCAATAGATTCTATCTAGCCTCGGTGTTTTCTGCTGCAGTACAACAGTAGCTAAAATCATCATACCGGTTACAAGTATAATTTGTTAGCACTGAAGCAGAAGTTTACAAGGGCGCAAGGTAACGTATTAACAGTCTGGGCTGTATTCTTGAACCTGTTCGCACTCTCGCGGCATTGCACAACATAAACAGTAATTGCAATGCCGATAGATGTACCTGATACGCCGCCATGTGTGCGCTTTGTTTTTTTTTTTTAGCATGTCTGTGTATATTACTGTATGTCCATCATTTTTCCTGATGTTCTGAATTAAGTAGCCGACTTTTTTTTTTTTCCTTCAGGGGTACGCAAACACTCCTACTTCAATATACGTCGTATTTCTCCTGTTATGACACAAGAGATAGGCCTAGAGTTTTTTCGGTATAAAGTCGAGGTTAGGGATCGATATCCGGCGAATAACCTCTGGCCTCTTCTTTAAACTCTTGACAGAAGCAGTGTATTGACATAGCCAAATCATGATTTGTCACAATATTCTATCCCAGAAACCAGCGACCCTCTTGTTGTAGCTCTGATATGTTAGAATAAAGTTGAACTCGTCTTTCTTTCTTTATTTCAGTCTAATTTTGGGCAGTAATATAAACTAATAGATATCACTTAACATTTAGGCTAAAATAGTCACAGGAAGTCCGATTTCAGTATTACATTCAAAATTCTTTGTTTAAATGGGGTTTTAATTATGCATATTCAAACTTTATACAGGGACATCATTTTATTTTTACTAACATTTTTAATATTAACCTGGCTATATCTTTGGATTAAAGGAATCTAGAACCGAAACACCGCTTGCTCCCCTTCCAAGACTGAGTTCGTGATACTGCGTAAAAATACAAATCACTTTACTATGTATAGGAGGAAGAAAAATAGTTCATCCATTTATGTAAACTAGAAATATTGTTCTCTTTTGAGTTTGATAATTTTCATTGGGTTTTTTTGTTTAATCAAATACAGTACAGTATTAACAATGAGTGTTTTTACTCATGAACTGAGCTGTCCATGTGACGTATTCATTATAGTGTATATTATGCTGTCTACAGCATTAGCGTACGATATGGAGAAGGATACGAAATTTCTAGGATTAATATTGGTAATAAATTGTTATCTATTAAATTTTATTTATGCACAAGATTTATAGGTTCTATATGATTTATACCATATATTTCTACTTATGCATATCTACCATACCTTTATTCTTGGAGTATAAATCATATAACGTCTATTTGATTCTGGTTGGAGAGAATATTTGAGAGTCAAGGCATATATATTATTTATATATGTGAGTTCACAGCTCGAAGAAATAATCTGTGTGAATATTTAATACATTTTTGAAAATGGTGACATTCATTTCGTACAGGCTAGTTCTTTTGGCGCATCTATCGCACTATGAACTATTTCACCTATTCGGTGCCAGTTTCATCCTTCATTACAAAGTAACTCATGTTGAAATAATTCTATACTATATAAAAAATACTTACGTACTGTAAATTTAATGCTACTTCACGATCCAAGAAAAGAAAAAATTACTTGGGCAACCTTTATCACTGTCTGATCAGTGGTTTTGTGCAGAGTCATCGAAAAGGGAAATCACGTGACAGTTAATTAATTAACAGACCCACTGTTACTTATTTTAAACAGTTGTATAATGTCACATGGTGTGGTACTATAGCAAATTAATGTTCTGAAAGATAAGACAGCCCAGCCACCAAGCAGAATAAACTCAGTTGGGGAGACAGGATAAGTCATGAAGAAATGGACGACATTTCTCTTTAAAATGATTCAATATGAAACTCACTAATCTTTAGAAGCTTTATTTTCTTGCACCTCATGGGGAGGCTTTTTCTGCCTCTACTATCCAATACTTATGCGGCCTCAGTTCTGTAACCATGATGAACAGTTTGAGTTTACATTTTCAGGAGTTGAATTAGTACATTTATAACTCAGTGTAGTAAAGTCAAAGTGCATGTCAATGATATTCTGTATATCTACCATATACCTCTTCCTTTATCTCTGTCTCTCTCTTTCTCCTATCAGTCTTTTTGAACGCCCAATTAATATCAATGAAAAACTCATTAATGTTTTAACCTCCAGGGTTCTTTGCGGGTCACTCCTTGCAAGGCGTAAAGTGGAGGTGTCCCATCATTGCATAACAGAAAGGCAACCATCACTGAATATTTTGCTGTGACCTGCTATCTTTTATCTTTTCTTTTGCAATCAGTGATAAACTCCATATATCCTGGATATTTGTTTTGCTCTCATTCTACTCATTTACTTCTGTGAAGATGCTTTCTGCTCTCCAAAACATGCCAATTCTTTTGTGTTTTTAATAAATGACAATCAAAGCCTGCTTTATAACTTTTTGACCACATATCTCAACAGATGTTGTTGGACATCTGATTCATAATGACAGTGCATGTACTCAGCACCTGAGGAAGTATCCCAGCCGGGTGAAGCGGTGTATTCTATTATTACCTCTCATTATGTGCAGGAGAGTGAAGGCAAACCGCTAGCAGCTCTGGTCTGCAATTTGCTAATTCTCTCAGGAGCGAAGACACTAGCTGAGTTGCTCATGACAGCCCTCTTTCATGAGTGCTTTTTTTTCCTAGTTCATTCATACCTCTGTAAAGTATGCGACACTTTTTTTAAAAGCCTGTATCATTGTGGTATGTTCTGAAACAATAAATATTTCGATAAACCAGGTGGGTTGAGCGCTTGCCGCGCGGTCTGGGGAACTGCGCTTCGGGCGCGGGTTCGATCGCCGGGCTGATTACTTGTTTGGTTTTTCCGAACATTTTCTAACCGTAAAGGTGAATGCCAGGTAATCTATGCGCCGAAATCTCACCTCATCTCGGCAATGCCATCTGTTATCTCAAATCTCATCAGGCACTTCAAACAACCTAGAAGTAGTTGATGGCGTCAGTTAAATATCCAACCAAGAAACAACAACAACAATACTATGTAAATCTGGCTTTCAGTAAGCTCCCTGCGTCGAAACAGACACAGGTAGCTCGGTCATTGCGAGCATTGTTGTAGCGAAGTCCTCGGGATGCGATGTCTAGGCAAAGGTTTAGTGCCGCCAGAGCAATTCTGATGCTTCACAGAGAGCTTACAATGGATTTGCTAACTATATCTTCACTATAAATTATTAACGAAAACTCAGATTCAAGTCTGCTGAGGTGTGTGCAATCAAGGAGTTCTCAACACAAAAAGCATCAACCAGCCAGTTGTGAGGTTATAAAAGGAAAAGTAGGATTATTATCCAGAATTATGATTCCTGGGTAGCTCAGTCGATGCGAGCAATTATGATGCTGCACTCATTCATTTCATTCATTCATTCTTTGTTTCATTCGTTAATTCATTCAATTTCATTCATTCATTCATTCATTTCATTCATTATTTCATTTATTTACATTCAAACAAGTCTTTGACAATGAAACTTTGGAATGTGAACAAGTCAAATTTTGCAAATATTACATTGTGATTTTTCAATTTTTCAGTTTACAATTTAATGAAGTTACTATATAATTTTTACAATTTTATTCATTTTGTATTTTGGCGGATGTAGTGAGATGAGGTGAGGTCAGAAGTTTATAAAATAGCAGCCACTATAGAGCCACGCTTTGGTTGGCGGGAAGCCTCAGGAAAAACTAGCAGGAGTAATCTCAAATCAAAGGAGATGATAAACCAAAGGAGTTGATGCAGGACTCATCACTTAGACCATCCAAACTCAGGTTCACAGCTAGGAAGAAAACTGGAGAGAAGAGCAGGAACAAGAGTTCGGCTTCAAGCCCGAACAGCTCTGGATCGCTGACCCAGCAGTCACTGCCGACTGAGCCCATCAGGTAGCTCTATAAAAGTAGCCACAAGCCACGCGCTTCAGCGAAGGGTCTCGGGATCGATACCAGCTCAGGTGCAATTTTTCCTGAAATTATTCATTCTACCGATCCACGGAGCTGCCTGAAAGCCAGTTTGCATAATATATATACTTCCTGTAGTACTTTAACAGAAAACTTCAATTCAGTCACACAGGTTTGTCATTGCACTCTCAAGTCAGTTTCTGGCATCTTATCAACCATGAGTTGTGTGAGTTCAAGGAAAAATTTAGGAGATGATGGGGTGTAGCTCACAAGGTGCTCAGTCAGTAGAGCATTCAGTGCGCTGTGAGGTCTGGGATCAATCACCGGCTGGAACAATTTTTTCCTTGAGTTGTTTTAAATAAATACTACATGTTGTCAATTTAAAGCTGTAATTCATGCTAACCAGTTACACCTCTTTTTAACAATCAAATTATTCTTGTTTTCCCCTACTTTTTGAACTTTCCATTTCCTAGTGTTGGCGTTAAAAGTGGTGACTTCATGATTGTGGGCGCAAATCACTGCTAATGCAAAACTCACAAACGTCAGTCTCGTGTTACCTTTTAATTCAAATCGTGCAGCCTACCAATCATTGCGTCCACTTGTGGAGATCGCGTAATATCAGGCGGCGGGTAATTGGGCGTGTCGGCCGTCACTTCGCGGGAAGCTGTGACGTGATCTTAAACATGTTCCATCATCTCTTTTCAGCGCTCGGTGGAGCAGTAAAATCTTTGCGACAAATTCTTCACAGATTAAATAATCAAAATCATTCTGGCATGCAGGAAGTTTAAGATGGTTACGAATCTATTAGACTGAGATTGGTTCTCGTGACAGAAATGCGAGATTTATTCTTTGTTCAACAGTACGTGTTTGTCTCTTGTTTGCCTTGTATTGTGCCTTTTCATTTTTATCAATGAAGATGGCATTTGAATTAGGCTGAACAGTCGGAAGGCCCAGAACTCAGTCACTTATGGTTCAACAGAAAGTCAATTTTGTCTTTTTATAATATATTAGTTATTTGAATGAACACTATCTGCTGTAGAAGTATTTGAAAACTTTGTGATGTATATAGACCCTGTTTTGCGGTAAAATTTGTTCCTGAGGCCAGGATCGGCTGTCAAGTGCCGGGTCTGGTTTTCTGCATTCCGTCAATCTTCCTTTCAGGCTTTGAGTTCAAGCGAAAAACATAGCTGAGCTGACTAATCACCAGCCTCGTATTTCAGTGAAACACCATCCTCCATTCATAAAAGTTGGGTAAAGACAGGGCATCAACAGGGTAGAACTATTATTTTCCTCAAATGAGGCCATAAAAGCAACAAAGAATTCAGCTCTTTTGTGGGCGGGGCCTATTTCACTCCCCTTATGTCTTAGTTTATGACTTGCACATACAGGAGTGTTGCACTATTGTACTTCACGGTACTACACTAGTGAATCTGGGCCAATGTTGGTATATTTCAGGAAAATATAAACAAGAAACAAATACTAGAAATAATGCTGGTGTAGTTAATTCATTTTAAGGTGTCACTTTTCGGAGAAGAAATATTACTGAAAGAAAGGAAGTTTAAATAAAGAGAGACAGTCTTCGAGATACTGACATGGCGAGCAATTTTCACAAACATATAATCTTAAACATAGGGTTTCTGTATTGCATCTGATATGAACAACAAATGGTTATGTGGTAATCGCTTAGTGCAAATAAACTTTCCTCAGTAAGCCTTGTTTGTTACTATAAAAGGAAAAAAATAAACAAAAAAGAAGAGGGAATTTCACTTTACATACTTTTCAGCTGAGGCATAATATCTATTGTTTATTCCATCCACCTCAAACAAATAACTGGAACAAACTCACAGCGCAGCTTCAGCTGGTGGTAGCGTATTTCAGTAATAAACAATTATAATAATAAATATCAGTAATACTCTTACAGTATCAGCAAATATTAATCATCATCCGTGTAGACCTGTTTCGGCTCCATCTATCAGTCTTTTAAAGAGATATAATACAACAATAATAATTCTAACTATCATGAATAATAAAACATTTCAATCAGGCACTTAAACTATGTAGTTGCATCTGGCCTCCACCGAGAATTTCGATCACCGACCGCTACTGGCTATCGTGCAATTTTTGATGTAATGAATGGCGCAATTGATCCTCACTAACACTAGCGAGCTCCGCCTTTCTGGCTACGCCTCCATCTGTCGGTGTGGTTTGAGACATCTTTGACCACATAATCAAGGAGTACAGGCCTTTAACGAAAATCTCGCGGCAGTTGGAATATCTAATCATCTCAGCATATAATTATTATTATCAATATCATTAAATGTTTATGATCAATATCATCTTATTATTTTTTGCTGTCTTACGCTCTATTTAAGATAAAAATGGTTTTTAAACATTTCATAGCGTGTTTTAAAAGCGTTGATTTAATTTCAAATATGTTATGGTCAATTTAAAAGAAGAATAATGTATGATGACATAAATGACTGAAAGAATTTTGTTTTGTCTTTGCAAGGGGTTAGGTACAGCTTAGCTAAATAAAATTTTTTGGAAATATTCAACATTTTTTCTCCATTAGTGTACTTGTACAATAATGAAATTGGTATATGTAAAACACTGTCCTTCTGCTATATGAAAAAATTTTTTACGATTAAGAAAAATGATTTATATTTTTTTTTTTCAAAAATTTAAAATGCTGGCAGTTCACTGTGCAGTGATGAAGCATTTCCTCATAACTCATAAACTTGTTAACTTTTTCATGTTCTCTTTTATTTTTATTACTGAAACTCATGTTTACAATATCATGCTATTTCAAATACATTCCTTAATAAATATTTTTTTTTATTTGTGTTAGAAGAGAATACTGATATTTGACTATTTCTAAAGCATATGAATTTGTACCATCCGAACAATCTATCAAAGGTAGAGAGATGAATCTTTGCATCATCTTGCTGATATGTTATGCATAAAATACCACAAAAAACTTCATACAGGATACTGGATGGTTTTTGACCTGTTGAAGCTTACTTCATCAATTGCAGAGTGAACTGAAAAATATAATTTTTTTTAATGTATTTTTCTCTTGTAAGAAGGACAGTAACCTTACATATCCTGTTTTCATTGTGTACAGTTTATAGTAATTTTTTAACTTGGTTGTTTAACGGCGCTGTATCAACAGGAGTTATTCTAAAAAATCGATGGGATTGGTGATGGCGAGATAAGGTATTTGGCGAGGTGAGATCGAAGGGTTGCTTATAGATTACGACATTTTGCCTTGCAGTTTAGGGGAAAACAGAAAAAAACCACAACTAGGTAATCAGATCAAAGCGGGAATGGAACCACGCCGAACGCAACTCCGAGTTGGCAAGACGAGCGCAGCCAGCGAACCACAGACCTACGCCAGGTGGTCAAAGATACATTAATGGAAAAATGTTGAATCATTCCAAAATTTCCACTGCTGTAAACTGTACCTAACCCATAAGTATGCAAAAATGTCTGAAAATCGAAACAATTGTTTAGCATTGTGGTGACCTGAAACTACTGAGATGATGATTGATGAAATTATTTTGGAGCAAATAATTCAGGAATTAAGCATGAAATTGCGCGAAGTCTGGTCAAATTCAATGAGGAAAACCATAAATAAAACTCATTCGGCTGATATAACAACTGATGAATTGAAGTCTTATATTAGAATTTAAAGTTTGTTGTAAAAATTAATGTTCGCTGGAAATATTTTCTAACTCTATTGTGTATTGTACATACAATTCTGATATTGCCACCGTGTTGCTGAATTGTATAACAAGGGCAATCAGTATCTGGCTCATATGAATCTATTAGTATTCTGTTTTGATCAACAGACTGCTCTTTGTCTTCTTGTTTTTCACCTCATTGCGTTCAACTAGAAGCGATTATTTATACACAATTATATTTAAATTGAATATTTGTTATTAACATCTTCGCCTCTTTCACACTTCCCTGAACACATATATAGGTAGGCAGAGTGGTTATACTTTGTGTGCTTTCGTTTGCGTCAAAATGAACCTCCTTCAACGCTATATTATGGTATCTGCTAATAAATCTAATGTAGTAGGTAGTTTCAACATCCTACAACAGATGGCAGAAGTATACGGATTTGGGGCGCCTCTTTGCTATTATAATTTACTAATATTTTTAATATTAACTTTTCTTTATACCTCTGGATCAACGCCTTCACTACCCCCTTAAACTGATTGATGATACTGGCATGTCATCTGCTCAAATGCTGCTGAATACCAAGGGAGAAGGGAAGAAAAATGAAAGCAGTTATCATTTACCGTAATAAAATATTCTACTTTGTTTTACAGTTGACCATTTCATTGGTTTTGTTTAATTAAAATACATTACAGTAATGGCACAATAGATGTTTTTTTTTACTCTTGAATGAGGCACTGTCCATGTGGACGTATTCATTGTCACAGTGTATATTATCACTGTCTACAACACGAAATAGCGTGCAACTACATAGAGAATGGGATTAAAATTGAAAAGTGATCATAATATATGATTATTTAACGCATTTTGAAAATGGTGGCGAAGATTCATTTGCATTACAGACAGTTCTGATATTTTGCATATTATCTTTATCTTTGGACTATTGTACCTAATTCCATTGCCGGAAATTTCGTCATTGCACTAAGCAATTGTGTTGAAGTATAATTCTGGCACTACACTCATAACAGAGTATGAGTACTATGAAAATTAAATATTCACTTCTGCTTCCGATCAAGAAGATAATTATCAGACTTGTGCTATATCTACTACATCCGTCAGTGGTTTATATGTAGAGTTAATAAGAAAGGAGGAAATCACGTGACGATTAAATTGTAACGAGACCTTACTTCCCCAAGTTGTTTTAAAAGTTCTATAATATTACGTAGACGTCCAATTCCTAACAGAGATTAATGTTCTGAGAAGGAGCTAAGACAGCCAGCACTAGCTGGCGAATAAAAGCTGGTAGAGAAACCGGATAAGACGTAGGCAAATGGACGACAGTACCTGTGCGAAAATGATTCAATATTGAAAGCTCTTTCGTCACTGGAAAACTCGAACATATTTTGGAACGTACTGTTTTACTATGACTGTATATACGGTCTTGGATCTGTGTGGAGGACAGTTGAACTTCATTAGTAGAAGGGGTGGGGTGAAGTACATTCAAAACCTGAGGTACAATAAAAATTGAAGTAAAATAAAAATGATGTCGCTATACAAACTGTTGCATGTATAAGTGTTTACCTACCTAATAACTTCAAAACACTGAAATGTCATTTACCATGTTTTACTCCCGAGCCCCTCAATTATATATTGATATAACATAATAAAATTACTTTAAAATATTCTTATTGTATTAAAAATATGAATCATTATATTTAGTTGGTAGAGAAAAATTGTACATTTTTAGGCCTACAAAAATTTATATGAATTAATACTAATTATTTTTATGGAACAGAATAATGCTAATTTTACTTGTAATTTGTAAGTATGGAGTAATAAAGTACATTTGTATATCATACTTTTGTGTGAATACAATCACATAATTTGTAACAGTTTACAGTGAATTTACTTAAAATGTAATATTCCATACTTTGGTGGAATAGGGCCCAGGTAACGTGAACCCTAGCCTGCCGTTTTTGCAATCAGACCCTCCACAGCGGTGGGCAATATCCTTTGTCAACGCCCCCAGATTTTGTCACTGGAACCACACACACAAAATTGCGTGTGTTGGAACCAGAGATGTCCGAAATTAAATAACCAGGGCACGTAAACAAAAAACAGAAGCGCGGAATCTGGTTGCTATGTTGCAACTTAACGATGCTGGTCAGCGGGCGATTCCGTTCCGTTACGGCGGAGCTGATTGGACAAGGCCGTCAGGTCACATCGCTGGGCGGGAAGGCGAGACACTTCCGGCAACGCTCTTCGAATTCTGGAAATAACGCTGCTTCATAACCTAAATATTGCCCAATGTGCGGCTTATATGGGCCACCGCGTACTTGGGCTTTTAACCCTGGAGTTCTGAAAACTGGGAATTATTGCTTCAGAGGCGCTTATTCCCACGCTACCAGCACCTTTCCCCTTACCAGATGTTTATTTCAAATTAATATTGTTATTAGCTTAGAGTTGTCAGATTTTTGGACACAATTTTTTAATTGTAAAACTCTTTTCATAAATTTGCGAATTTTGGGCGGAAAATTGTACATATATATTTAATATCTTCTTTCATTTTACCTTTTGAAATGGATATCACATATTATTATCTAAAATGTTATCCATATTACTTTTCGTTTTTTCTAAGGAGGGGATGGTAGCAGTGGCGTAGCGTCAATGTAAGCTAAAAAGCTTAGCTTCCCAGTTAATAATAATTTCATAATAAACCTGCAGTTTATGAACAAAATATTTATTAATTTTAATAGAATTTATATTTACGCGTTAAATATTGTGATGCGGCAGCTCAGGATGATTTGTGATGCAGCAGTAAACAAGCCTGCACACCAGCTTCCAAGCAGACCGGTTTTCTTCTGTGTAATCCACTCCGCAGATTTTCCATCCCTTTCTAACTAAACTACCCTAGTCGCAAGGCTCTGCAAAAGCTAGCTTTAACATTTAAAATAAGTAGTTTCCGAGTTATCCTTTTCGTCAGTTGTGTTCAGTTGAAGTGTTAGTGTGCATTGTGGCTGATATAATAAATAATTAGCGAAATAACAGTTCCTGACACTAATTTACTTGAATTTTTTAGGACAATTGTATTATCAAGACTGACTTACGAACAAAAGTGTGATTTAAAAAAGAAAATGACCAAACTCCTTGCTGTCAATGAAGGATACAACCAAAAGACAGACGCATACTTAGGCTGCGTAATGATACTATTGTGATTTCTCTAAGTATGACAGGGAGTGAGCTAATGTTATACGTATACGTGTCTATTGTTAAGAGATATGTGTAAACCGTGAAATCATATTTTACTACGTATCATTTGAGGTCATACCTTATTGGTGTTACCCGATGTTTCAACCAATCTTCGACTGCTGACTTGACATTGACTACTATTTATTTTAAGACTATTTTTTTTGTAATACGTTTTCTCATATTGCATGAAAGACAACTTGAGTTAGCTTCCCCTGCTCAAAATTCATGCTACGCTACTGGATGGTAGTATATTGCATTAATAAAATTCATTCATTCATACATTAATTCATAGTTTTCTGCCCTAAGGGACAGTCACGACACATTTAAAATTTCATGAATTTACCATTACAACATATTTTAATTTGAATATGCTCTGAAGGAACTTAATATTAATATTTCATAAAAGTGCTAATTAAATTTTTTATCAAATTTAACTGACTTCTGTGGCAAGTTTCAATAAATCTGGTAATAACTGTTGTGCAAGTAACTTTTTATTCAATGAATGAATGAATGACTGAATGAAGGATAGCCATGATGTCCCATGTTGGGCACAGACTTCCTGTGATGGGGTTAGAACCTCCTCGACAGGGTTGACTCAAGTGTACTCGCTTCATTAAACTGCGTAAAATATTGAAGTCCAGAAAGCAGTATTAAAAACAAACACCCTCTCAACTCACTTACGCGCCCTATGTTTGTCCACACACTTGATTATGTGGCTAGTGGCCGGTTTCACCAACCTTCGTTATCATTATAACGTCTCGTTAAATAATGTAATGACACGTTAGTCAATTTTTGTGTTTCACCAAGTATCATTATTGCTAACGCATCTTTAAATTCATCGTCAATTTATCAGGACTATTCGTCGCGTTAAAACAGGTAACGATAAGTTAAGAAGTCAACAACATGGCAGACGTAATTATTCGATGATGAAGTTCTTTATTTAGAACTTCAACATAACGACGAACTTATATGTTGTAATAACACTCGGAATAATCATTTTGAAGATTGATAAAGAATTCCCGAAAGCTACATTAAGGAAATAAGTAGTAAGAATGATTCTAGAAGAAACTCAATACCTGCATTATACTGTATAGGTTAGAATACGACAGATAGAAATCACGCACTTAACGCCTCTTCAACACATTCTTCTCGCTTTAAGATAACGTTGCGGGAAGTTTTGAAATGGTAATTGATGATATGAACGGGGTATCAAAAGCTATATTGTCTAGATATGTGAATAAATTATCAGACGTACTATCAACATTACAATAGTCATTATTTCTATGGGCCTACTAAGCTTATAGCTAAATTTTATGTTGTCATAGACAACATAGATTGTGTACATGTTCCAATCGTATGGTATATCCTGGCAGTAATATAGCCAAAAGAATCTGCAATAGAAGAACATATTTTTCCTTCAATATTCAAACAATTTCAAAGGCCTATGTAACGCTCCGTATAAGAAAAATTGTGGCTAAACTAGCGCTGAGGTAGTTTCCTTCGTACTCTGCTTATACACCTTGCACATACGAATCTGTGACAGTTTACGTTTGATGAGTTTAGGTTTTTGTTATGCCTTGCATATACGATCAAATGCATTACCACAAAAAAATCCCTTATAAATTCAACGATTTTCACTTCTGAAACCAGCAGAACTACCTCAGCGATAGTTTATTAAAATTGTAATAGGTTAGAATACGACAGATAGGAATCACCCACTTAACGCCTCTCCAACAGATTCTTCTCGGTTTAAGATAATGTTACGGTCTAGACGGATAGCACAACATTCCAAAGGAGGATGCCTTTTAAATGAAAAGGGTGCAAAGAGATTTTCTTTTAGGAGACAATGGATATCCCAAAATCCAATTTAATGACACCTCTCCTGAATCCTGCCACAAGCATGGCAAAATTGTTACAGGGTACTAATAAATCTGCATGAAATACAGTGGAAAAGTAGTACGCAATTTATGGTAGAGGCGATTTCCGTCCTAAATTTAGGCCTAATATAACTGCTTAGAATGCTTTGTATATACTTAAGTGTGGCATCAATTTTGAAGCTGTCGACCTTATAGTCCGCTAAATTTTCTTAGATTTCCTTTAGAAGTTACAATTTAACTGCTCTACATTCCTATTATTTACATTTAGAAGCAGCTGTCTTTTTAATTGCGGTGTGACAACATACTGTATTTAGGAAGATGTTCTTAAAATTACTGCCTCTTACCCGTTTGCCTATGATTGTTCCCTCATGCCAAACAAGTCAGCCATGATCATATGTAACCAATGAAATTCGCGATTTCGAAGCCATGTCGTATGAAAAACAAAACATGCAAGATACAAGTACAAAAATCCCCTCGTTAGTAAACGCCTGTTAATTTTAAAGATACGAGGCTTGGTGAAACTGTCAACTTTTAAAGATCCCGTTAAAAATTAAACGACCCATTTGTTGACAAGTCGTTTTGTGCTGATTTAAAGAGCTTGGTGAAACCGGCCATAGATCATTTAAAAGTCTCCAAATATAATTATGATCATAAAAGCAAAACAAGTGGATTTTGTTAATTTTTTCAGCATTATTTCACCATAGTGTTCTTTTTTAATAAGTCCTTTAGATGAGATGTCTATTGTGCAAGCTTTTTTTCTCAGATCTACATTATTTATGACCATTCGCCTAAGGTAGGCTATATATGAGCATTTGACCGAATTTGAGCACTTCTGTTGCTAATCACAAAGTGTCATTAGTATATAATATCGCTAATTGTAATTGGTCAAGGAGCGCAACTAATTGCCCACACTTGCGGACTCGCTCCTTGTAAAGCTTACGGTTGTGTGTACGTTTCTATGAGCGTGTAGCCAGAACCCCGACCTTCGCGCTCTGAGGATTCCATTGTCCAAGAACAATTCACCATCCCGCACCAAGAACAACATTATCCTCGATATTCCTGTCTTTCTTCGTCATATTTCAACTCTTCTTCTGATATCAAATTAGAATGTACAGACGTGGACAAATTATTAACAAAATTGACGATGTTTATGATAATTCTGTTTACAAAATTTGACTTTTCAATTTAGACTACAATTTTGCATATTTCTATCATTACAATAGATAGAAATATGCAAAATGTCGACTGTAGTTTAAATTGAAGAGTCAAATTTTGTAAACATATATAATAAAAATCTTCATATTTTGCTAATAATTTGTAAATATCTAAAAGTGTCAACTGCAGTTTAAATTGAAGAGTCAAATTTTGTAAAATATAAATTAAAAATCTTCAGTTTTGCTAATAATTTGGAAATATCCAAATGTAAACTGTATTCCAAATTGAAGAGTCAAATTTTGTAAAAATATATAATAAAAAATCTTCAGTTTTGCTAATAATTTGTAAATATGCAAAAGTGTCAACTGCAGTTTAAATTGAAGAGTCAAATTTGTAAAAATATAAATTAAAATCTTCAGTTTTGCTAATAATTTGGAAATATCAAAAATGTAAACTGTATTCCAAATTGAAGAGTCAAATTTTGTAAAAATATAATAAAAATCTTCAGTTTTGCTAATAATTTGTAAATATTCAAAAGTGTCAACTGCAGTTTAAATTGAAGAGTCAAATTTTGTAAAAATATAAATTAAAAATCTTCAGTTTTGCTAATAATTTGGAAATATCCAAAATGTAAACTGTATTCCAAATTGAAGAGTCAAATTTTGTAAAAATATATAATAAAATCTTCAGTTTTGCTAATAATTTGTAAATATGCAAAATATCAAATGTAGTCCAAATTGAAGAGTCAAATTTTGTAAAAAAAATATACAATACAAATCTTCAATTTTGCTAATAATTTCGAAATACGCAAAAATGTCAACTGTAGTCTAAGCTGAAGAATCATATTTTGTAAAATATGTAATAAAAATCTTCAATTTTACTAATAATTTGTCCACGTCTGTAGGTAGGGAAGGTAGCCTACACCCTTAGATCAGCACTAGACAGGCACACATTGCAGGCCTCTATTCATGTGGTCAGCACAACACAGGGCCACCGCTGCGACTACACAGGACATTACATGACAAGAGACAAAAGGTAAATCTCTTCCATTCCCCATTTCGGGAATAGAACCACAGACCGCTTAGATGAAAACTTGTAGGCGGTCTTATCTTCGCTATACTAGACGGAATAATCCATCATCATTATCATTATAATCATAATATCACTAAATAATTGATTAAATGGCGATCTTACGCGTGTTAATTGTATAATCATGTGCGGCTTACAGCTGTTTCGGTGTTACTTGACACCATCCTCAGAGCCTACTAGATCTCGGCGCCATCTCAACTTCGCTGCCTGTTGTGTGGGTGCGTTCGTGTGATGAAGAGTTGTGTCAAATAGTGTGTGTGTTCTGAAATTGATCTGTGTGTTGAGAATTTGATCAGGGTGTGTTTTAGTGTGTGTGTGTGTGTCACTATTTGACACAACTCTTCATCACACGAACGCACCCACACAACAGGCAGCAAAGTTGAGATAGCGCCGAGATCTAGTAGGCTCTGAGGATGGTGTCAAGTAACACCGAAACAGCTGTAAGCCGCACATGCTTACATAATTAACACGAGTAAGATCGCCATTTAATCAATTATTTATATTCAAGTGTTAAAAGTAGTGTACGAAAAAGATTCAACATGGGACATAATATCACCTTTCCAATAGTCCTTTGGGATCTTTGTTCTGCTTGACCGTTTTCTCAATCTCCTCGCTCTTCTTCCTACTGGTTGACAATTTAATTTCATATCTCTTCAGGTAGACGAATATTATCTATTTCCTCCATTTCTTTCTTATTTTATAATTTGTTGATTAGTAAGACTCGCGTATTCTTTGTATTTTTAGGCCTTCTGTTCATTCTCCAAAATTTTGCATTTTGAAAACGCGTTTAATAATAATAATAATAATAATAATAATAATAATAATAATAATAATAATAATAATAATAATCGTCATCGTCGTCATCATCATCATCATCATCATCATCATCATCTCGCGGTGCTATGTAGTACGCATTCTACGGTGTACCGAAGGAATGCCTAGCCTGGTTCAGACGGTGCTAGTTTCTGTGATGGATTCCAAGGTGGCTGCGCTGATAGCTGCCCTGAGTGCTGACTGGCTGGCTCCGTGTTGGCTACGGTGATGGTAGTTGTTCACACGGAGCTCTCTTTTCACAGTTCAAATTGGAAAATCATCTGCGGTTTCATCTGTTGCCAACACTCATGGTCAAAAAGAAACTAAACCGTGAGTGGAAAACAACTGAAGTTCTACATTAACAGTAGTAAATGTCGTAATAAGGTAATTAAGCCATAAGTGCAAAACAGCTAAGTCCGATATTTAATTGCTGTTTCTTAGAAACTAAAGAATATAGAAAAAGGTTTAGTTGAAAAACAACGAACATGGTTTCAGAGGTGATATTATATGATCATCTTTGGTTTCCAGCCTGCAAACCATCACGAAAAATAGCAAAGGAACCTACCCTCGAAATCCAGCAAGTTAGCCATCCAAGGAGCCACCAGAGCGCATTACTTCCGGTGAGTGAGCACGCAGGCTAGCCATCAGCGCAGCCACCTTTGGAATCCAACACAGAAACACGTCTGAACCGGGCTTAAGACAGCGAAAAAGACCACACACCACATTAACAACTATTGACCACACTCTATAGTGTCCAAGATCGGTGGCGGCCAGCACAAGACTCTACATCGGAGCAAGCCCAAAATATGGAAGAGAAACGGAGATGTTGATGAAAGAGGGACGTGTGATTACCAACGATGATGAATACGAGATCCAACGTTGGAAGTTATCTAGCAATTCTGCTTCAAAACCTCAACCAGATAACTTGTTCCAACCAGGATTTGATCCCGGGCCTGCTCGTCAGACATGCTAACCGTTATTGTACTGCGGTCGACGCCCCTATGTTCCGAGGTACCACCTAGAAAAAAAATTCAATTACGAAAACAAAAATCACAACCTGCATAGGGGTTAGGTACAGCTTACAGCAGTAAACTTATTGCAAATATTCAACATTTTTTTCCTTCATTACTGTATAATGAAAATTGGTATGTATAAAATACTGTCCTTCTGCTATATGAAAAAAATACTTTTACGGTTTAAAAAAATTACTAATGTATTTTTTAATCCAAAATGTTGACAGTTCACTGTGCAGTGATAAAGCTTTTCCCTCGTAACTCATAAACTTGTTAACTTTTTAATGTTTTCTCTTTTTATTTTATTGCTGAAACTCATAGTTAAAATATCATGCTCTTTCGACTACATTCCTTAATAAATAATATATATTTTTTTTTTTTTTGTGTTAGAAGAAAATACTGATATTTGACCATTTTTTAAAATGAATTTATTTTTTTATCAGACAATCTATCAAAGGAGGAGAAATGATCTTACATCATATTGTAGATATGACATGCATAAATACACACAAAAAATTTCATCACAGAATGTTGGATAGTTTTTTAGTTATGTGGGAAAAGCTTCATCACTGCACAGTGAACTGAATTTTGAAAAAAAAAAATGTAAATAATTTTTTTAAATCGTAAAAATGTTTTTTTTTTTTATAGCAGAAGGACAGTGTTTTACACATACCAATTTTCATTATTGTACAAGATACAGTAATGGAGGAAAAAAATGTTGAATATTTCCAAAATGTTACTGTTGTAAGCTGTACCTAACCCCTTAAGTCATCAGTTGACTTAAGACGGTTGTGAAAGTCTCAAGACATCAAGGAAAATAATGCAGAAACTAATGTAAGAGCAGAGAAAGCCTTGCTTCGTTTGTATTCCAACCCGTTGCGTGCCCGGAGTCAATGGTCTGCGAGCCAGCATTCTCGGCGAATCTGCATGTAGCTGTGATCTGGCTCCCGTAACCTGAGGGCACGACTCTAACAACTCATTTAGCATTCGGCTGACGATGAACTTCGGAGAATAACCTTCAGCAAGTGTTGGGTTAGGCAATACATTCCGTTTGACAGGTTGGAGAAACGCCAGAACTAACCAAGAGAGATGGATCTTCAGCCAAAGGCTAGAGCATCAGTTCTCATGCTGGAGACCTTGGTTCAAATACTGCTAGGTCAGAGAGCAATTTGCAGTGATCAAAGACTGTTCGGTAGTAAACTTTTGCAAGTACTGCCGTTTCTCCTACCGGCATTCCATCATTGCTGGGCTTGCAATCACTTAGGCAGAAAACTATGAGTGAGTGAGTGAGTGAGTGAGTGAATGAATGAATGAATGAATGAATGAATGAATGAATGAATGAATGAATGAATGAATGAATGAATGAATGAATGAATGAATGAATACATATACTACCACCCCATCCGTAGAAAAACGAAAAGGTAACATGAATAAAATTTTAGCAATAATCATATGTGACATACCATTTTAAAGAGGGAAAATGAAAGAAGAAATTTAAAAAAGTAATAAAAATATATATAATTTTCCGTCCATAAACAGTAAATTTATTAAAAATGAGCTTTAAAATAAAAAATGTGTACCCTTTCTTAGAAAATCGAAAAATTAAAATGAATACATTTTGAGTACAATCATATTTATTTATTTATTTATTTATTTATTTATTTATTTATGTATTTTTATTTATTTATATTTATTTTTATATTTTTATTTTCTTTAATTTTTTATTTTATTTATTCATTTATTTTTTATGCATTTATTTATTTTTATTTTAATTATTTGTTTAACAGGCGAAGTCCAATTATGTGACATACCACTATGAATGAATGAAAGTCAAACATGAGCAATAACAGAAAGTTTATTTCAGTATTTTTGTTTTGGCACATACTGTACTTGAAAACGATGATTATTACAACGACTATTTTGTTTGTATGGCGTCATTCCATTTTCGATCAATGAAGTGTAATGAAATTTTTAATTCCAACCAATCAGAGTCATACATCGCGATAATTTGTGCAGCTCGATTTATCACTATCACTTTATCGCATGGTCGTCCTTTTGTTTAGTCAGTGTCGTCAACCGTTTCCCCGTAAATCGATGAGCATGAATCAATTGTACTAAATAAAATGCGAAATCCTACTTCCACATCTACATTTTCATCTTCCAACTCCATGTCCATTGTATCTAAAGAAAATGACACTCCTTCATAACAATTGTTCATTTAATTAATGTATTAATCAGGTTATTTGTATTATAAAATGTTTAAATTAAATTATGATTTCAGCAGATAATTCAAATGTATTTGTTAAGATAACAAGAGAAAAGCGCGGTAATTAACATTTTTAAACCTGTATTTCGTTTTTCTCAATTGGCATTACTGAATAACATCCAATTTCTTCATTGCAATAATCGATACTCATCTATTTCGACTTCACAATGTCTGAATAGCTTAAGTATTCATATATTTAACATTTTGTGAGCCAATTTTAGGGATATATTATTTACATTTTTATGCTTGACCATGTCGAAATGTAGTAATTATACACCTGGTAGCAGCCCTTTAATGGACTTCATTAAAGTACACCTATTCATTAAAGTTCAGGTGTTCACCAATCAAAAAACGCCATTGTAGCAATGTGAAAGCGGAAGTATCGATTATTCTCGGATATGGAATCGAAAGACAACTAGCGAAACGTCACGGAGGCTGGAAATCCAATACTGTCGCAGAAGGTTATGTTCTGTTACTATAATAATTAGCGTTAATTGTAAATAATATTCAAATAAATTAAATTTGTCATCTCGTTTTTCAATGTCTAAATCAATTTAAAGGTTATATCAAGATTAATGTTCATTTTACTCTCTAGATTATATCAAGGTCAATGAAATTTGTTTCTAGGAAAAAATCAATACTTTCGCGTCTGCGCACATCTCACAAATTACGAGATATAGCACAAGGTCAGTTCCGCTCCCAGTCGGATAAGAATAACATGAATACTTATGAATAATTTCAAGTTAGAAATATGGTCGAGCATAAAAAGTCGAGTCAAGGCTTTCATATGGTATTTGTTTTGGGGGATCTGGAACCATGCTCAATGATATATTTATTGCTCAAAAGCGTATTGTCAGATGCATAGCGGGTGTTGACAGTAGGACCTCTTGTAGGGAACATTTTTTACAATATAATATTCTTACTGTTTATGGTTTATACATTTTTAATGTTTTATTAATAATTTATAAAAATCTGTCTGATTTTCATCAAAATTGTGATTTCCATACCTACGACACTCGTAACAAAAATAGTTTAACTATTCCAGCTCACCATCTTACAAACACTAGTAGAACATATAAGGTCTTTGGTATCAAAATATACAACAGTTTGCCTGATGACATCAAATATACAAAGAATTCTCTCAAATTTAGGAATTATATAAAAACGAAATTAATAAAATTGTGTCCCTACAGTCTTGAGGATGCACGCATGGGCCCTTGAAATGAATAATGTTTTTTTTTTTTTTTATATTTGACTTATTTTAAATTAAATTGTAATTGTATATATTTGACCATGTCTATGCATACATTATGCCATCGACAATAAAGTTTCTATCTATCTATCTATCTATCTATCTATCTATCTATCTATCTATCTATCTATCTATCTATCTATCTATCTATCTATCTATCTATCTATCTATCTATCTATCTATCTATCTATCTATCTGTCTGTCTGTCTGTCTGTCTGTCTGTCTGTCTGTCTGTCTGTCCCTCCATCCATCCATCCATCCATCCATGAAACTTGCTTATAATGGTAATTAAGACGCTCGTATGAAAATTATGAAACTCGCTTACGCTCGTTTCATAAACATACTCGCGTCTTAATTACTACCATTATAGGCTCGTTGCATCATGTACTATTATTTCATTCACGAAATAGCCCTGATAAATGTCACTCGAGATCTGAGATTACTATAAATAATGAAGATGGTTATGATATCGATGTTGATTATTATAAGGATTATGATGATGATAACTTTCCTACCATCCAGAGGAACGCGAAGTGTAGTGGGCCGTGATGAATGATTCGCTGTGGGCGGGAATCGCAGACTAGACTCGCGTGATAACATCTCGCGCGCCCTCACTCCACCCACCAATTTCGCGTCAGCCGATCGTGCACGCTGTGGGTGCATCCAGCCAGGCACGAGCGCCCGGTCACACCTCTCATTTCACTTTTCTGTATGCTTCACCGGATCACGTAATAAATACGAGTTCGCAGAGCACAATTACAGCCTTCGTGGCCACGCCATGCGGCTAACCACATCTCCATGAGTGCATACGGAATATTAGACTACCTATGGTTATGTGATGTTTGGGGATTTCACCACAGTCTACTATATACAGTCGCGAAGCTTGAGGTGATTTTTGCAAATGTCGTGATAAAGCGCTCCAAGCGGTTAGCAACTAGAAACAATAGACTGTCCACGGTCGACTTTGGACTGTGTCATATTTCCATCGAGTGCTAGCTCGTTGCGTATTTCACATTGATGCTTGTGAAATGTTCGTTATTGGTTGTAATGAAAATGTTAATGGCTGAAATACAATAACTGGAATAATAATATTTTACTAGAGACGTAGAAAAGTAAGTTTGTTTTAATGAAATTTATTGATCACGTTTTATTTTCAATTCTGGTGGGATTATTATTGGTTAGGCCTACTTTTTTTTTCAAAGGATATATTTTTAATTATAGCTGTTAATTTTGTTGTTATTGTTATTTGTTACTTTACTAGAGACGTAGAAAAGTCTGTTACAATAAAATTTATTGATCACGTTTTATTTCCAATTCTGGTGTGATTATTATTCCTTAACCTCATCCCACTTTGTTAACTACGTAAGCCTACACTACAAGTACCGGTACACGTAACTTACTCCATTAATTCATATTTCCATTATTATTGTTGTAAAGAGAAATGCAAATTAATATTTATTGGTTTCATAGTTAATTATCGCTATAATCTTGAATGAGTGAAGCGATTATAGTAAATTTCAGTTCGTTTTGCACAAACAAACAAAATATATTAACCTATTTCTTGCAGGTATCTTCGAGTTTATGGTGGAATTTAATATACTTCATTAAAATAATAAATTAACTTTATGCATTTAATGTTTCAATAATGGAAGGAAGGTGTTAATTTCTCCAAAAGAACACAACGAAAGTGTAACATATTTTGTCGTCTACTAGGAGAGAGATCTGCGATGATGAGGCAATAGTAGCGATCCTAGTGGTGGGCAACTACCCATGTTTGCATTTTTACTACATATTGAGCTTCGCGACTGTATATAGTAGACTGTGATTTCACCGTGACTCGCAGGTGTGTCAACAGTGAGGTGCAACAGAAAGGAATCACAACTAATGCTGGTTGAGAATAATTCAGATAGGGTGACGTGTAAGCCATGGATTATTGCGAAATAAAACGATTTTGAGCCCCTATAAACTCAGTACAGTAAAGATGATGTTAAACGCACCGTCCGATTTTGAAGGATAATTTTACGATTTAAAAACTACTCTAAAAATTAGAAGAAGAGTTTTGTTTTTAATTAATTTATTTAATTCTTTCTTTACTCATTTAATCATTTATTCATTCGTTTATTCATTTATTTATTCACTTACCTACTTATTTATTTATTTATTTATTTATTTATTTATTTATTTATTTATTTATTTATTTATTTTTATTCCTTCATTCACTCATATATTCATTTTTCAATTTTTCATTTTTAATTTCTTTTTATTTTCTATTTTTTATTTTTTTCACTTTTATATTTTTATTTTTTCGTTCTTTCATTTTTTCATTTTCCATTTTTTTACTTTCTCATTTTTTTATTTTTCCATTTTTCCACTTTTCCACGTTTGCATTTTTATATTTTTCATTTATTGATTTTATTAGTTTATTTATTTATTTATTTATTTACTCATTTATTCATTAACTCGTTTAATCATTTACTCATTTATTTATTTATTTATTTATTTATTTATTTATTTTAATCCTTCACTCATTCATTTATCCATTTTTCAATTTTTCAGTTTTAATTTCTTTTTATTTTTTATTTTTTATTTTTTCACTTTTCTATTTTTCATTTTTCGGTTAATTGTTTTTTATTTTTTCGTTCTTTCATTTTGTCCATTTTCCATTTTTCTACTTCTCATTTTTTTATTTTCCCATTTTTCCACTTTTCCATGTTTGCATTTTTCTATTTTTTCACTTATTGATTTTATTAGTTTATTTATTTATTTATTTATTTATTTATTTATTTATTTATTTATTTATTTATTCAGTGTTCTGTCCAAGGGCAGGTCTTTCACAGCAAACCAAGGTTTCTCCAATCTTTCCAATTTTCTGCTTTCCTCTTTGTGTCCTCATATGATCCATATACCTTAATAATAATAATAATAATAATAATAATAATAATAATGATTTATTTTAGCTGGCAGAGTTAAGGCCGTAAGGCCTTCTCTTCCACCCAACCAGCAAAAAGTGTATATACATATGCATGAACTTGCAAAGAATTCAACAATTTGATTTAGATGAGAGTTACATGTATACAAGAGTTATTTACGAATTAAACAACAAAATACTTTGAACTATTAATTAAACACTGAAATAAACTGGTAGCAGAATTAAACTAAAATACATAGAATGTTAATATATTTCAAATGATATTAGATAATAGAAAGAGATTATTATGAGACAATTTTGAAAATACAGCACAATCAGGATGATGTCTAAAGAAAAAAGTAACAGTGTAGTCAGTGATAGTTTAAATCAGTATGATTGGAGTGAAATGCTAATAAGGTTATCTTTTAAGCTGTTCTTAAAGGTGTTTGTTGTCTTGCAGCCCCTAATACTTTGTGACAAGGAATTCCATTGACGCGAGGTGGATATTGTAAAAGATGAGGAATAACAAGATGTTTTATGAAGAGGTATATCTAGCGTGCCACAGATAAGTGATCTGGTATTTACGTCGTGGTTAGAGTATAGATAAGAGAAACGAGACGAAAGATAATTTGATGTTGAGGTGTGCAGAATTCGAAAGAGTAAAGACAAAGAGTGTAAAGTTCTGCGTTCTTTAAGTCGGAGCCACGAGAGACTTGCGAAGGACGGTGATATGTGATCATATCGTCGGATGTTGCACACGTATCTGACGCACATATTCTGAGCTCGCTGTAACTTGACTGACAGTTCGGAACTTAGGTCACTTAACAAAACGTCACAATAATCGAAGTGCGGCATTAGTAGGGTTTGTACTAGGGTAAGTTTTAGTTGCTGGGGCAAGAAGTTTCTCAAGCGACTCAAAGAGTGAATGGAGGAACAGATTTTTTTATCGTTTCTTTAACTTGAAAATTCCAACTTAGATTATTATCAAAAAAGAAGCCAAGATTTTTTACGACAGATGAATAAGGGATTAGCGTGTTGTTAAGGGTAACAACTGAAAGATTACTGTTATTAAGGGAGTTAACTAAACGCTTATGTCCAATAATTATGGCTTGAGTCTTACTTGGATTAAGTGCGAGTCCAAAATTGGCCGCCCAAGTGGAGACAGTGGCTAGGTCACAATTTAACTTGTCAATCGATTCATTGATCGTATTGGGTCTGGAATGTATGTAAAGTTGTAGGTCGTCGGCATAGAGGTGATATCGGCAATACTGTAAGTTCTTTGATACGTCATTAATGTAGATAGAGAAAAGTAGTGGTCCTAATACGGAGCCCTGCGGCACTCCCGCCTTTGTGCATCGCCATTGGGAGAATTGATTATCAAGTGAAACACACTGTTGGCGGTCCCGTAGGTAGGAGTCCATCCAGCTCAAGGTATTGTCTGACAGGTGCAAAGCCTTCATCTTTGCAAGAAGCAAGTCGATATCAACAGAACCAAAGGCATTGCTGAAATCGAGAAGAGTTAGTGCCGTTACTTCACCCCTATCCATAGCTTCACGGATGTCCTCAGTCACTTTAAGTAGGGCTGTAGTAGTGCTGTGTCCATGCCTAAAACCCGATTGATAGTCATCGAGGAGTTTGTGTTCGTCGAGATAGTTCGTAAGTTGTCCGTGTACAATATGTTCTAATGCTTTTGAAAGAGTGGGAAGAATTGATATCGGTCTGTATTGGTTTACTGTAGAAGGTGTGTTAGATTTAGGTAAAGGTTTCACTAATGCCATTTTCCAGAGTGAGGGGTAGGACCCAGTCATAATAGATGCATTGAATATATGGGTGACGGTCGGCAGGATCACATCTATTATTTTATACAGGAGAATGATATTTATATTGTCTATACCTTGGGCTTTAGATTTCATACGTCGCAGCGTCTTCATTACGTCAGTCGGGTTAATGTATTTAAAGAAGAATTTATCCCATACAGGTTGGGGGTAAGATCTGAGAAATTCAGGAGTCTCTTGTTTATGTAATGGTTCAGGTGGAGCAGTGACGAAATGTTCATTTAGACTATTGAGTGACAAGTTGATGTTATCTACCCGAGGCTTTGCTTTTGTTAGACCCAGGTTATTAAGGTTACGCCACAATTCTTTCGCACTGACCGAAGGTAGAATAAGGAATGTGCATGGCGTAATTTAGCATTTCTTACTGCTTGATTACATTTATTTCTTAAAACTTTGTAAGTATTAAAATCTAATTCGTCCTTGCTCCGTCTGTATTTACGATAAGCAGTGTCTCTGTCTGTCATGAGTAATTTTATGGCATCGCACATCCAAGGCGCAGGGCGTCTACCAACTCGTCTGGTTTTCAAGGGTGCGTGTTTATCGTATAACTGAATTACTAGGTCGTTAAATTTTTCGATTTTGTCGTCAATGTCAGGTAAATTCCACACTTCAGTCCAAGGCAGGCTAAGTGCATCGTTGATTAATTCATCATGCTCAATATGCTTCAAGTCACGGTATGATGTGATGTGAGGTTTATATTTTGGACAATACAAGGAATATTCTAGAAAGATTATGTCGTGTGCTGAGATACCCGGCGCTGGTAGTTGTCCATTCGTTAATGCTAGCTGAGGATTAGTCGTGGCAATAATGTCAAGAAGTGTCTCCGATTCCTGGGTGTGGTGGGTAGCTGCGGAAGGAAGGATGGATATATTGTAAGACTCAAACGTGTTCTTAAGTTGAACTGTAGCGTAATTACTTGAATTTAATAAGTTTGTATTGAAATCGCCTAAAATAACAGTATGGTGATAGTGAGGCACAAGATTAAGCAAAGGTGTTTCAAGATCACTTAAGAATCCTGATTTAGGGGGTTTGTATACAACTCCAAGGAGGCACTTTTTGTTGCTTGCACCGACTTCGATGAATAGATATTCAGGATGTTCTAAGACTTCATCTAATGTCATCTATCATCTGATATCTTTTGCCCCGAACTCTTCTGCCGTTCACCATTCCTTCCAATGCACCCTTTAGTAGGCAGTTTCTTCTCAGCCAGTAGCCCATCCAATTCCTTTTTCTCTTTCTGATTGTTCGTCGTCATATGTGCTGAAAATCAATCATGATCAAGGGAAATATACATAACTTATCCTAGTAGAGTCAGAAAGTGTCCGAACTTGGGTGGCAACGCCATGCTCTGAAGGCAACTTCTCTGCCTTGTCCGTGTGGCATGTGGCCTGCTCTACAGGCGTATAGTCTCAGTGTGCCGACCGATCTAAGGGGAAAGTAATGCTTGAAGTGTTCTTCGATATCCAGGGTCTCGTACATTTCGAATTTATTCCTGAGTCGAACTATCAGTAAGGAGACGTATGTTGTAATTCTTCAATGTCTTCGTGATGCAGTTGAACAAAAAGACCCAATTTCCAATTTGTGTTAAGGACAATCATGACAATACACCAGCACATCGGTCGCTCTTGGTAAGCGAATCCTTCTCACAACACAAAATGTCTGTCCTTTCACAGCCACCATGTTCTCCAGATCTTACTCCAGCAGATTTCTATTTCCAAAGGTCAAATCCCTACTCAAGGGATAACGGTTTGCGTCAGCCGAAGAGGTGAAAATTCATGCTACGCGCGCCCTACGCGAAGTGACCAAAGATGAGCTGTGGCAGACAGATGTTACTGCCCAGAGGGCGTACTTTGAAGGTGGTGTTACATGTCGTCTGTGACAAAGTTATCTGTATATATTCGGCTAATTTTTGTCTCTACTAGTATTCATATTAACCTTATTTATTTTTCTGTCATGGTTTCTATTAGTGGAATGAATTCGACACACTCATGTGCGTGATCCTATTTTATTCATTCTCACAAGGCACCAGAAATGATTCACTTTCGGATAATTAATTGCGAAAGTTAGGTCTTTTGTTTTCAGCTCTTATTCATTTGCTATACATATGCATCCAGAGAACGTGTCTATGCGTGGCTGAGCGGAAAGCGGTCAACGCTTCGAGTCATTCTGATGAAAGTGTACGTCACAGACACGTGCCACCCAGTTCCTGGTTTTTATTTAGCGGTAAAACTAAAATTCTCCTCGTACACATCACACAGTCACTGCTATTGTTGCAATATTCCTCACAAATCTATTGAACAAGGTCTGCGGAGTGTGGAACTAATTGTTTCTTAAAGTTATTATCATCATAGCAATACCAGTCTATACGGCACCTTTCGTTCCCACTATTATAGAGAACTAGTAGCACGTGACGGCAACATGCCATCAAAAATGCATTCAATTTTAAAACATGGCACTTATTATACTTCCTACAGCCAGATTTTGACACTTTGACAATAAAATTGTCGATCATGGTTTAGACATAATTATACTCAAAATGGAACAAGTCACAGAAACTCGAATTTTAACTAATTAAGCCAAATTTTAATGGTATATCCATTGTAATTATTGTCCACTTTCTATTCAAACAGTTCGCCATAATTGCACAAACATATTCATTTGCGAAAAATTAAGTATTTTAGATCAATTTTTACAGCTTGTACAGTTCTCATGTGAATTTCTTTAGGAAATTTACACTAAGCATTCAGTATTGAACATTTTGATCCTTCTATACCCTAGGTTGCGGGTTCGATCCCGGGCCAGGTCGATGGCATTTAAGTGTGCTGGCATGTAAAAGAACTCCTGCGGGATAAAATTCCAGCAAATCCGGCGACGCTGTTATAACCTCTGCAGTTGCGAGCGTCGTTAAATAAAACATGACATTTAAAAAAAGCACACCTGCGTCGTTTGTAAGCGTCGTTAAATAAACATAATTTTATACACACATTATATGCAGGGATTTTTTTTAATTAAGGGAGTTCCTATGTATAATGTAGATGTGTCAATTTATAATATACAGGGACATCATTTTATTTTTACTTCAATTTTTATTGTACCTGTGTTTTTGAATATACTTCACTCCCACCCCTTCTACTAATGAAGTTCAGTTCCACACAGATCCAAGACCGCATATACACTCATAGTAGCTTTACGTTCAGAGTAAACAGTACGTTCCAAAACTATGTTCGCGTTTTACAGTGACGAAAGAGCTTTCAATATTGAATCATTTTTACACAGGTACTGTCGTCCATTTTCCTACGTCGCATCCTGGTTTTCCCTACCTGCTTCTATTCGCCTTTCTGTAAAAGCTAGTGGCTGGGCTATCTTAGCTCTTTTCTGAGAACATTAATTTCTTTTAGGAATTGGACGTCTACGTAATATTATACCCATACAATTGTTTAAAATAACTTAAATAAAAGAGTCTCGTTAAGTAATTAAATGTCACGTGATTTCCTCCTTTTCTACGACCCTGCGATACAACCACTTGGACGGACAGTAAATAGCATGTCTGAGTAATTTTATCTTTTCGGATCGGGCAAAAGTAAGATTGAATTTACAGTAGGCCTACGTAAGGTACTCTTTTATATAGTAGGTACAGAATTATTTCAACATGAGTTACTAGTACGAAGGACGAAAGTGGTAATTGGAATTAAGTACAGTAGTCTATAGTGCGATAATATGCACATTAGAACTGAAGCCTGTATCGAAATGAACGGCCACCAATTTAAAAAATGTGCTTAAATATCCATATTATGATTATTTTTCAATTTAACTTCATTCTCTATAGTGTACGCTAATGTGCTCTAGACAGTATAATATACATTGCATAATGAATACGTCCACATGGATAGCTCAGTTCATGAGTAAAAACACTCATTGTTAATACTGTACTGTATTTTGATTAAACAAAAACTTAACGAAAATTATGAAACTCAAAATCGCGATATTTCCTAGTTTACGTAAATGGATGAACTACTTTTCTTCCCTCCTATACCTAGTAAAGTGATTTGTTTGTATTTTACGCCAGTATCATCAAACTCCAGTCGTTGAATGGGGTAACAAACAGTGTTTCCGGTTCTCAACCGTTAATCCAAAGGTATAGCCAGGTTAATATTAGAAATGTTAGTAAAAATAAAATGATGTCCCTGTATTAACAAGAACAGTTGCAACGGAAACAATGTTGATAGTAGCAGCAACAAAGTAGCAATTGAGTTGGTGTAGCTAACAGAAGACGTGCGTCCTCGTCCCCTCAGCTTCGCGTGCCGTGTGGTCACGCTCGAAGGAGCAGGGCCGTAATTAAAGTATAATAATAATTGTTGGAGAAGAATACGTGCAAGTGATCAGCTTGGCATGTCACTTCTCTCAGTGGAGTGATGAGTGTCGGTGCAGTGCTCCAGAATGTGCAGGCCTTCCAGTTGCGGTTTGGATTTAAACGTGCCCTGCCTCGCCTGAGGATCCACCGACGATGACAGGTAAACGCTGCATTCCCCGCCAGTTGAAAGGCTCCGTTTTCTTAGCGTCTCTATTCAAGTGACTAAAGCTGCTTGTGCACGATCAAATTTTCGCTAAATTCAACGCTTTACAAGAACATTTCAAGACTTGCCAGTACTTTACAGGTTTCATTGTCAAATAACTTTCTTACTTACGAATGTCTTTTGGAGGTTCATTGCCGCCATCGATCCCTATCCTGAGCAAGTTTAATCCAGTTCCTAGCATTATATCCCATTCCCCCCTCAAATCCATTTCAATATTATCCTCCCATCTACATCTCAGTCTCCCCAAAGGTATTTTTCTGTCAGGTTTTCTAAATAATAATAATAATAATAATAATAATAATAATAATAATAATAATAATAATAATAATGTTTGTTACCAGAAAAATATAATACAAAGAAAATTGTAAATATACAAAATTCTAGCACTCCCCTGGAAGAGAGTGATCTCGTGCTCAGGAGAAGATATTCGATACTTAATGAATAAATTACAATAAAATAACATATACAAATTAATATTTACTCATAACAAATTGCTTATATATATTTTGAAACTGTAACTGTTGGAGTTAAATAGATGAGTGTATTTCTTTATTAAGATTAATACACACAGAAGATTCACTTAATAGTTTATTAGTAGTGATAGCAATTAAATTTCACTTTCTTCTCTCTTCCTTCAAACACAGCAATCCCAGAGGTTTCCAAGAATGACTGGAGCAACAGTACCACGTGTTGTCTAATCAATAACCGTGATTTCTTCTTTGATGAAAAATTCAACTACTTCCTCCTCAACGTTCTTGGTGTCTGAATCAAGTTCATCAGTATCAATATTGTTACGAAGTTCAAGACGACGTTGCTTTTGTTCCTGTCACTGCTCCTGACGCTTAGCACGGTAT
>JAJSOF020000023.1:14116803-14551862 GCA_025594305.2 Periplaneta americana
AAATTAAGTAAAGTCTACTACTCCACGAAACTTATTGCATTCCTGATACAAGTAACATTAAGGAAGCCGTGAAAAAATCAACAAGATTCCAGATGCCGATGTTATTACTGCAATATGTTATATAAATAATATTGTTAAAATATTAAAATGAAAAATAAATCATTACATAACCTTACCGTTTTTTTTAAGTTCGCATTTATAGACTGGGGGGGGGGGGGGAAAGACAGACGTATATCACGGCCTGCTGGAGTATAGTAAACATAGAAAACATTTTATAGCAACAATGTTGAAGAAAGATATTTTGGTTTTCCGAAGTTGGCGTCATTAAACAGAAACCAACATGGAGATTTCATTGCAACTAATTAGAAATTCGTCTTTCAGGTATGTAATAAACGATCTTCGCACAAAATAATGTACGATACACGAGCGGTATGTTTGTTTTCATGTTCTCGGAAATTAAAAAGCTCAACTACGTTTCGCTTTTTCAATCTTTTCCTCGACCATGAAAACGTCAACATACCGCTCTTGTAACGCATATTACTATTTTATCTGCCCCCATCAGAACGTTTGCTTGTAAGAGATGTGGCAAAGGTGACGTAACTGACTTATATAGGCCTACAGCAGCCAGCGTGTGTTGACGCAGCACAATAGCGGTTGCAGGCGAGTACCGCAACGCCGCGGTGTGCAAGTTTTTATGCCCGCCCGTTCAATGAAGCGCCAGGTTTCTCATCTCTGTATAAAAACGCGACCACTCACTGATAGATGCCCCTAGGGACCAGCCGTGTTTTACAACAGGAGATTAATTGCCGAAACATTGAGCATATGTTTTATTCCTATTCTGGCCTGCCCAAGCTGTGAACAGATACAGGAACCAGCGATTCATGTGGAGAAATAATAGGGTCTGCTGTCTGGCTTGTCAGATTGCCATTCTAAATTTAACTCTACGTTTTATTCTTCGCCTTTCTTCATTATAAGCAATGCGTTTATTTATTTACTAGCCGTACCCGTGCGCTCCGCTGCACCCGTTAGAAATAAATATAAAGTAATTGCATAAATAAAATAGGACATTTGATCCAGGGAACATTCGTGTTTGATAGAAGGATAAATCGTTTAATATGTTACTTAATTTAAATTGTATTCAAATAATTAAAATGCGATCATTTTAGTCCAGAGACCACTCATTTGGTGCAATGACAATTCCTTTGACATGTTTCTTAATTTTTATTACATGCAACCATAGTTTAATGAACATTGACATCATTTAGATTTAATGTGTATACTTTATTTTACTTGCTATATGTTTCCATTGAATTATGGTAATAACTTAATTTTAACCCTTGTTTTCTACGTATTCAGTAAATGGCGCTTGGCTCACTATGGTTCTGAACCCTTCAAATAACTTAAATAACTTAAATTTATATTATATTTTATGCTCGACCATGCCGAAATGTAGTAATTATACACCTGGTAGCAGACCTTTAATGCATGTCATTAAAGTACACCTACTCATTAAAGGTCAGGTCTTTCAGCCAATGACGACTCAGGTTACAACTGTTCAGCCAATGACAGGTCAGCTTTCTACCGTTATAAAACCGCAAGTATCGATTATTCTCGGATATGCAATCGAAAGAGAATTAGCGAAAAGTCACGGAGGCTGGAAATCCAATACTGTCGCAGAAGGTTATGTTCTGTTACTATAATAATTAGCGTTAATTGTAAATAATATTCAAATAAATTCAATTTGTCATCTCGTTTTTCAATGTCTAATTTTATTTCAATGTTATCTCTGTAGGTTCTTATGGCCTAGCAAGGTCAATGTGGACATCTGTTCCTCGGAAAAAAATCAATACTTTCGCGTCTGCGCACATCTCACAACATACGGGACATTGCTTCAGGTCAGATACAATAAAATTAATAATATCAAGTTAGAAATCTGGTCGAGCATAAAAAGTCGTATGAAACTCGCCTATAATGGTAATTAAGAAGCTCGTATGAAAATTATGAAACTCGCTTGCGTTCGTTTCATAAATATCCATACTCACTTCTTAATTACCTTCATTATAGGCTCGTTGCATAATGTACTAATATTACATTATATTATATTATATAAAAAGTGTGTTGATAACGGATGTGCTCCGATAAGTAAGTTTTTAATTTGTTATGGGGGCTATTGAATCTCAGGAGGAGCAATTTTTACAACAGCGCAACATAATCTGCTTGGCTCATTACCCAATTTTTTTGCATTGCATTTAATGCATATGTATGTTATGTATTTTAACACGATTCAATGAGCACAGTTAAAATTTGGATTATAAAATACTGTAATGGAATGCTAAACTAACATACTATTACTGCGTACTAAATCAATACACTCTCGTTGTTCGTTAATAAAATTCTCTGAGATTAGAATGAATGTGTACATAAACATTATTTTGAGAAATACAGGAAACGAATATCCAGAATGGCCTATCAAGTTTTCTGTGCATAAGAAGCTATTTTAATCTTACCTGTCCTCAATTCACTCACAAGTTACTGTAATAACATTATAGCATTATGTCTATCTAGAGAAACTACACTTTCCAATGGTGAAATAATAATTAATTATACAAATCGGTTAATTTAGCTTCCGATATTACTTCATACAAATACAGAAACATTCTCTGTAGGCTATCTTTCATAGCTTTCAATTGTTGTTGTCCAAGGCCCCTTATAGACGAAGTCATTTGTTTTTTATTTCATTACACGGCCTTAGATGGCAGTTATTTTAATTTTAAACCTCATTTATCTCATTAAATATCAGTCCTATCAAAATTTTTCAAAGATTACAACTTATCGCAAATGATTTTTAAAGAAACGTTTGTTATGTAACATTTTTCACAAAAATCAATAATAAGCGAGATACTTCGATATATTTAATTTAGACCCCCTTAAAACCCCCTTTTAAATAATGTATTTTGAATGCCATATAGCCTGAAATCTAAGTTACAAAGAACTTAATTTATATTCCAATTTTCATAGAAATCCGTTCAGCCATTATCGCGTGAAAAGGTAACAAACATCCAGACAGACAGACAGACAAAAATTTCAAAAAAGCGATTTTCGGTTTCAGGGTGGTTAATTATATATGTTAGGACCAAGTGTTTTTGGAAAATGGAAAATTACCAGAAAAATTTCGGCTACAGATTTATTATTAGTATAGATTTATTTATTTATTTATTTATTTATTTATTTATTTATTTATTTATTTATTTATTTATTTATTTATTTATTTATTTATTTATTTATTTATTTATGTGTCTGTATCTGTCTGTCTATCTATGCGCCTCTTTGTTTATCCAGGACCTATTTATTTATTGAATAATCTTTTTTTAGTAATTTCTTTTTTGTTTTATATTTTTACAAATTTTTTATCTTGGATTCTCTTATGTTTTTTATTTCTTCTCAGTTTCTTCTTCATTTATTTTCTTTATTCCTTCTGTTTCCTGTCTTTATATGTTCTCATCCTTCATTTCTTTGTCTTCCTATCCTGCACATTCCTTCAATTTCGTGCCTTTGTTTCTGCTCTGTCTTTGCTCTCTTTACTTTGTTTCCATCTTTTTTTCATTATCTATCCTATTTCCCCCTTTCCTTTAATACCTTTATTATATTTATCCTTCCCTCCTCTTCCTGTTTCCCTTTTTTCCCCTCATCTTATTTTCTGCTTCCTTATTTATTTTCCTCTGACTTTTCCTCTCATTGCTTTCTTTTATTTTTTCCCCTCTCATTTCCTATTTACTTTCACTCCCTCTTTTGTTTCCTACCTTTTCATTTTTCTGTCTCTTTTCCTTTTCCTTTTATTAATTATTATTATTAGTCCTCCTTTCATCTCTTCTTCCACTTTTTATTCTCTTATTTCATTCCTTTCTTTTCTTTAGTCTATTTTTATATAATTATTTTTTATTCATTTCCCTTTCTTGTCATTTTCTTACTTGTCCTATTTCTTGTTTTCTTTTCGTTTGCCTTTTTCATTCTATAGTCCCGTCGCTCTAATTTCCGGCACCCAATCACGTTGCAGGTCGGCTACATTTAAACGTGTGCGTCTTGTGATTCGCTTATGAAGACGTTATTCATTTCTTAAGGCTCGTTAAGTACGTAATATAATCGCCCGCCATTTTGGCTCTTTCGTTGGCGTTCGCAGAAAGCACACGAAGACGTTGTTTGCCGCTCAATTATTTGCTGAATTACAGTGCTTTATTACCATAGGAGCTACGACATGATAATGTTTAACGGTGTGGCAAATAGATTCCTCGTATAGTAGCTCGGCAACGAAAGAACAAAAATGGCGAACGATACTACCTACCTAGACTTTATAGAGCCTTCACTTCCTAAGACGTAAGCGAAGAGGAGGAGTCACGCCGGGAATAACAGCGTCGCGACTATAGATTTTATTATTTTTCAATTTCCCTCCTTTGTCATTCTCTTAATTGTTTGACGTTCTTCTTTTCCCTTATTTCGTCCTTCATTCTTATTATTTTTATTTACCCTTTTGTCATATTGTTCTTTATCATTTCTCTTCTTTGATTTATCTCTTGATTTTTTTTTCCCTCATTTCCCTTCTCTTTTATTTCCGTAATCTTTTCTCGTTGATGTACATGGTGTATCCAGCGAATAGGGATTATAAAGAATGGACAACAAGACTCGCAATACACGGGTTTCATCATAAAATATGTGTGAACAACAAGTTCCATGAACCGACCGAAGACTGCAAATGTGTGCTGTGCGGGCAAAGATATAGGAAATACCACATCATAGCGTGTGCAAAGAGAGTTAAACCAATAACAGACTATGGCAAAGACTAAACTTGGACATTAATGCTCAACTCGAGCGCATTTTTCTCATTATATATAAAGAATGGACACTGAGCGAATTTTCCTGTGTTTTGTTTCTCTGTGCGCCAGCGTATAGTTTCACTTTCAAGCGCTAGAGGTTAGTGTAATCGAGCATACGCTAAGATAATAATTGAGAATAGAGTTGAGACACAGGATCCAAACATCGCCTACCTTATTGCATAATCCAGTAACGCTTTGCTTCAAATAAATTCAAGTTAACGGCTTTTCCGTATTTCTCAGTGACAAACTAGTTGTAATAATAATATTTTATATTTCAGATATAATAGATTATATTATAAAATAATATAATACATTATAAAATTAAGTGCCGAATTCGTTTAATATTTGTATATAATATAATATAGCTATATGGTTTTACTTCTCGTAAGAGTTTTGTTTTTCCATTTTCAGCGCTATCAAATCATTACATATTTTAATTGTTGTTGGGTTCACCGTCTCAACTCTCATTATAAAGGAACTCTAGAGTCTAGACATTACAGTTAATGACGGATTTATTATTTTATGGATCCAATTTATTTTACATAATGTGCCTAGATATATTAATTATATGTGTTATATTTCCGCTGTGTCGACTGCTAGCTGGTGTGATGTCAGCGCCAACTCTAAGGAGAAAGCAGAATCTCACGCTTTAGCTTGCTTGAAGGTCCGGCTACATCAAAGGTACCGACGCGAAGTGTCCATTCTTTATAATCCCTATTCGCTGGTGTATCCCTCAACTTATTCAGGATTTCCGAATGGTGCTCTTCATTTATTTGTAAATAGGCTTTCAGGGAAGATGCATAGCTATGACCAGTGATCTTTATTAATTCTTGTTCTTGAATGCCAATGCGAGTCATATTTGAAAGTGCTGTGCATCGACTGGAGTGGTTTGTAATTTTCTGTTTTTGACCTCCAGACCAGTGCAGTTTGAAATGTTGGCAAACAAAGAAACAAATGCTAGGGTAGTGATAAAAATAAACAAATGCTAGGGACGCGATAAAATTAAACAAATGCTAGGGACGCGATGAAATTGTGCGATAAGCAGCCATGATTGGTTGAAAGACGTCCTTTCGCACCGTTTTATTGGTCAAAAGTAGTGCGACGTAGTAAAAGTGTAATAGTCACCCTTAAAAAAAACCACTGCTCTCGTTCGCTTCATATTACCCTTGCTTTCTTGTATGTAGCTACTAGTTGCACACTATATACACAACATAATATTGTATTCATGTTGTCTTTGACTTAAATGAAATGATCTCTATACCTTATCCATAATTTACACTGTTTAAACACTCCGCTAATAACAGTGCATTAGCTAACAGGCAATAACTGCGATGTAATGAGGCTCTATTAACCTCTGCAGCTAACGCTTCAAAAGACAAGACTGATCATTGTTGGCGAGATTTATGGAACTGTTGACTTCCTTACGTGACGTTGAACTCGTAAAATAATGAGGATGTTTGCTCTTTACAGAGGAGAATCCGATCATGTATTGAACAACTGCAACTGACTTTGCATGACGTGATCGCTTTGAGATTTATGCGGTGTTGGGTTAGGTAACGGTGGCTAGAGGCGGGTCATATTGAGGCCTATTGTGCACCCCGAATTTATAGGATGAATGAAGATGAGGTGTACCAGCCCACCGGCCGCATGTGACCCTCACTTAATGGAGGCCCCAGCGAATAGGGATTATAAAGAATGGACACTTCGCGTCGGTACCTTTGATGTAGCCGGACTGATTTCAATGACCTTCAAGCCAGCTAGAGCGTGAGATTCTGCTTTCTCCTTAGAGTTGGCGCTGACATCACACCAGCTAGCAGTCGACACAGCGGAAATATAACACATATAATTAATATATCTAGGCACATTATGTAAAATAAATTGGATCCATAAAATAATAAATCCGTCATTAACTGTAATGTCTAGACTCTAGAGTTCCTCTATAATGAAAGTTGAGACGTTGACCCCAACAACAATTAAAATATGTAATGATTTGATAGTACTGAAAATGGAAAAACAAAACTCTTATGAGAAGTAAAACCATATACCTATATTATATTATATACAAATATTAAACAAATTTGATACATAATTTTATAATGTATTATATTATTTTGTGCGAGATCGTGCGTATTTGCTTGCTTTCCGCACTAAACCAATACGCGGTAAGTGTGAAATACCACATTCAGTATTCCCAACGTAACACACATAACAATTTCCCTCTTCTTACCGCTTAAGTGCGACATTCATTTTACTGCTTTAGGCTTTTAACATATTATTTTTAGAGACGTTTAACATAGTAATAATTATAAATTGGAAACTTACCACTGCAATTTCACCTAAATTGCATTGTTAATTATTGTTTTTAAATATTTGCAAAAATTAAGTAAACTCTACAACACCACAAAAGTTACTGCATTTGTAATGCAAGTAACATTAAGAAAGCCGTGAAAAAAATCAACAAGGTTCCAGATGCCGATGTTATTACTGCAATATGTTATATAAATAATATTGTTAAAATATTAAAATGAAAATAGATCATTACATAACCTTACCGTTTGTTTTAAGTTCGCATTTATAGACTGGGGGAAAAAAAAGACAGACGTATATCACGGCCTGCTGGAATATAGTAAACACAGCACACATTTTATAGCAACAATTTGAAGATAGATAGTTTTGTTTTTAAAAGTTGCCGTCATTGAACAGAAACCAAGATGGAGATTTTATTGCAACTAATTAGAAATTCGTCTTTCAGGTATGTAATAAACGATCTTCGCACAAAATAATGTACGATACACGAGCGGTATGTTTATTTTCATGTTCTCGGAAATTAAAAAAGCTCAACTACGTTTCGCTTTTTCAATCTTTTCCTCGAACATGAAAACATCAACATACCGCTCTTGTAACGCATATTGCTATTACAATATAATGTATTATATCTGAAATATAAAAAATTGTTATTACAACTAGTTTGCTACTGAGAAATAAGGAAAAGCTGTTAACTTGAATTTATTTGAAGCAAAGCGTCACTGGATTATGCAATAAGGTAGGCGATGTTTGGATCCTGTGTCTCAACTCTATTCTCAATTATTATCTTAGCGTATGCTCGGTTACACTAACCTCTAGCGCTTGAAAGTGGAACTAAATGCTGGGGCACAGAGAAACAAAACACAGGAAAATTCGCTCAGTGTCCATTCTTTATAATCCCTATTCGCTGGAGGCCCCCTATCCCCTGCCCTAAGTTCATACCGCCAAGATGACCAAGCAGCACAGGATCCATTCCAACGGCCCTTCCAAGGTGTCGAAGCGCCCTTGGAAGTGTTCTTGAAGATTGAATCCTGGCAGAGATATTGTGGAAGGTTGGGAACCCAGGAGACGAAGACATGCGTCTTGCAAATCACAGAAACCTGCAGAAAAGTATATTCTATTATCCATGTGCTAAAAAGGATAAATGTTCATCTTCCCTCTTGCTTAAAAACTCCCTTGTGCAGACGCTTGTATTTCCCTATTTTGACTATGCTGACATTTTACTGACTGACCTTTCCAGCGACAACAAAACGAAACTTCAACGTGCTCATAACTTGTGCGTACGTTTTGTAAGCAATGTTCGTAAATATGATCACATTACCCCATCCCTGGAAACAATAGGTTGGCTTAAACTAGATCAGAAAAGAAATTTACATTCACTTCTCCTTCTCTTCGAAATCTTGAACTCTTCTATTCCTTCGTACCTGTCGTCTCGCTTCACTTAACTTTCTTCCCACCACAATCTGAACACACGCTCTCGCCATGAAACAATACTAACAATACCATCCCATCGCACCTCCTCGTACTCATCCTCTTTCACAATAGCCCTGCCAAGACTCTGGAATTCGCTACCTGCTAGCATCAGGGACTGTCGAAATAAAATTGAATTCAAACGCAAACTTACTAGGCACTTGGTCAGTAATTGAGACTCGTTCAGACATGGTTTCTTGTAAATAGTTCTCTTAATCTATCACAAAATATCTCAATATCAGGTAATTTCATGACTATATAATTTTGTTATTGTAGGTTTAATTTGTAATTCAGTAAATACAAAAATATTATTTGTTCTTAACTTCTATGATAAAATGTCTAGCTTTCATTAATCAGGTAATCTTGTCGTACTTTAATTTTTATTGTAATTGTAATTGTACATTTAATATTAATTGTAATTTTATTGTTCATACTATAGTTGTAATCCCCTGGTAGAGGGGCAGAGAAGGCCTGACGACCTTATCTCTACCAGGTTAAATAAATAAATACTACTAATATGGAATGAGATGAAGATGAATGATATGAAATCTAAATTCTTTTTCTATACGGGAGGGGAAGGGAAATGGACCGTGGCAATGAAAATTCCATCCCGGAATTTGCCTAAGTAACTGTGGAAAGCCACGGAAAAACCACAGTCGGGTTGGTCGGTCCGGGAATCGAATCACGGACCTCCCGAATGCGAGTCCCATGCGGAATGAATGAGCCACCACGCTCAGTTTTATGCGGCGTTAGTAGCGAACGCGGCACCAACAACTCTTTACTACCAGCTCATTCTTCGTTGTTCTCTCCTCGGGGCAGGCGAATAAAAAGGCGAAGATAGAAGTAAAATGTAAAAGAAGAATGAGAAGGCAAAGAGAGAAATAAAATTAGAATTAAGAATATGAAGATGAAGAAAGAAGTATAAAGATTACCGTGAATAGATCACAAAGTAAAATAAATTAAAATACAAAGAAAAAGAACATTAAATAAAATAAAAAGAGAAGACAAAGAGAAATGAAGAATTTGATTTAGTGTAGAGACCGGCAAATCAGACAAGACTCACGCCCGTATCCGCTTGCCGTCAGGCTTGGGTTCCAGCGTATTCCGAATCTCACCGGTGAGCAATCCGATGGCATCACGGTGTTCCGAATTCCACCGATGACGTCATTGATGCTCCACCGGTGTCGCACCGGTGCCATCAACTTGCAGAGGTGGTGGCAGTCTCCATCAGCCGCCATCAGTGAACCTGATTGGTTCTTGTATAGGGCGGGAATTAGCAGACGAATAACATCGTACACTGTTGTGTCATGGCGGTGTGTTCTGCTTTAGTTCTGCTGTATTGTTTGTAATGAGCACAACGTAAAAACAATATGTTAATGGCTTATGAGCGAACATGTCAACGGACCCGTTATTACTACTGGTTCAAGAAATAAATTGTTTATGCTATCTTTTCTTTGAACGAGATGGGAGTACGAAAATTTCGCAAAATTTTGCTAGCATAGCACAGAAAACAACTTGTGCAGTCGTCATGACAGCATCGATCCTTCCAGCAGTTTTGTTCCTTATTTCGCTGCAACGTGTCGTCATTGATGCCACCGGACCGGTGAGATTCGGAATACGCTGGCTACAAAGCAAGTTAACTTTTAGCCTGAACCCATTGAGCCCGGGTTTTATAGGCGGGACCCACGAAAGCCTGCCTGTTTGCTCGTATTATAAGGTAGAGTGACTTGCATTCACGGAAGCCAGTCTGCGCTGGTTAAGATGAAACAGTACTAGTTTGAAACCTAAGTTCGTTGGCTATTTAGTCACTTCAAGAAATCTTTATTTTATGGTCCAACACGGCACATATTTCTTGATTAAAGAAACACAGTTTTACGATTTATTGCGCTACAGAATTCATAAAGTAATAAGACAATATTATACATTTTATATTCCTGCAAAGTGTATCTGATTCAACAAAATAGTAACATTTCGTAACGTGTGACTAGTTGAGAAGAGAAGAGAAGAGAAGAGAAGAGAAGAGAAGAGAAGAGAAGAGAAGAGAAGAGAAGAGAAGAGAAGAGAAGAGAAGAGAAGAGAAGAGACGAGACGAGACGAGACGAGACGAGACGAGACGAGACGAGACGAGACGAGACGAGACGAGACGAGACGAGACGAGACGAGACGAGACGAGACGAGACGAGACGAGACGAGACGAGACGAGACGAGACGAGACGAGACGAGACGAGACGAGACGAGACGAGACGAGACGAGACGAGACGAGACGAGACGAGACGAGACGAGACGAGACGAGACGAGAAGGAAATGTGTTGAAAAGATATTGTTAACAATTATTATGAATATCAACAACTATTATAGAAAAATATTTCATTTTAACTTTTTCCTTATCAACAATTGAAAGCCTCATGAATACCTGTAAAATGTATAAAAATTTTTCCTTCTTCAGAATATTGATTTGCTATTTAACTTCTGAGGGACAGATTTATTTTTTTTTATGAAGCTGAAAGTTTGAATGGTTTGCATTAAATTTATATTACTACGATGAAAAGGAAAGTGCCAGTAATTTATAATAACTGTTGGCATTTAATGGATATTATGTTGACGAGAAATAGTTTTCTTTGTCTTTATTAACGGTACGTTTCAGAAGACAACAAATTAAGTTTTCAGCAGTTTGTCTATATCTGTAGGCTTCTTGTCAGGTTTGAATGACTTGGTTCATATTTATCATGCATCTGAAAGCAGCAGTCTGGCTCAGGTCGGCGGAACCCAACGGTCCTTTCGGGTCACTACTAGGACTGTTTGGGAGTCACTTGCAACCACACTGCCTGCCTGCTTGAGAGGGAAGGTAGCAGGTGGGCGAACGATACGAAGCATAAGCCCGTTCACGGACGTAAACGGTCACGGGCAAGCCTGATCGACAGTTTGCCTGTCTCTGATTTAGTGGTAAGGAAATTAATAAATAGCAGGAGCGGCTTTCGAAGAGGGGCTGCGGAGCTGCAGCACCCCCAGACATCTGTGGCTCGTCTCGTTTTATGTTGTGAAATACATTCATTATACAGCCTCTATTTAGCGGCTCGAATTTAAAAAAAAAAATTCGCTCTCAATGACATGCACGCAATCGTTAGTGAAGTCACTTCCTCCCCTGGTTCTGCCAGAGCGGGACCAGGGACAAGGACTATACAGTAGTATGAAGCCACTTCCTCCCCTGGAGCTGCCAGTCTCGTCTCGGATGCTTTGCGCGTTAGTTTTACCTCTCCTCCCTGCTGCCTCTGGCCGTGAATCCAGAGTTTCCAGGCGCTGCAAAATTTGCAGCAGTTTGCCAGTAGCGCGCAGTTTTAAATACATTTTCTTTAATGTTTTGAGTATAAGAAGTGCAACAATGTTTAATTCTGTGCAATATTTACAGTCTATTCAGTTCAGTACCTTAACAATTCAGGAGAAATGTGAAATTAAGTGCCCATCAGTTGAATCTCATAATGGAAAGAGCCGCTAAACAAAATACAAAGGCTCGCATATTTTTTGATAATTTATCCAGTATCCTGCTTTCTTCTCTCAATCTCTACACAGTCTGTATTAGATTAATGTGTTTCAAGGACAATTCCATCAGCTGGGGCAACAAGATGGATTTAAAATAAGAACAGTAATTGTTGTTCATGAGAAGAAGGAGCCATTGCTACAATGTTTTCAAACCATAATGGAATCTGAAACATCTAACAACATCACGATAAATGAGGCAAGCGCCCTGGTGCGTACTCTCGAATATCCTGAATTCAATTTCTGGCTCAGTTATTTTTTCATTTATTGATGTATCATGTATATATATATATATATATATATATATATATATATATATATATATTATACAAACAACTACAACATTGCCAGTTAGATATTTCTAAGGTTCAAATCTGCATACAAAAATTAAATTATGGTTTATTTAACGACACTCGCAACTGCAGAGGTTAATCAGCGTCGCCGGTGTGCCGGAATTTTGTCCGCAGGATTCTTTTAAATGCCAGTAAATCTACTGACATGAGCCTGTCTCATTTAAACACAACTTGCAAGATAAGGCGCATGGAACTAATCTTTAAATAAAGTAAGTTGCTTGGTTTATTTTTGTATGCAGCCCCCCATAATTCAGTACCCACGAGCCGCCACTGATAAATAGGATGTGAAAGAAGGGCAAAATAAAGAAGAAGAAGAAATATGGAAAAAGGGGAAAACACGAGAGGATGAAGAAGAATTAGATAGTGTAATAAATTATACTTAAGCATTTCACCCAAAAGCACTGTTGTGGTAATTGCCTCGAACTTGCGTGTGACATACTCGTAGGACACTGTTATAAACGCGTGAATGATAATGCATTGCTTAGGAACTGCCTTGAGTCGCATTTTGATTTACATAGATAGTCATGGGATTCTACAAATATCTCCATGCTCTAATTTGTTCCCAAACCGTTAAGCTGCCGGGTGTGCTGTTCGTAGTTCGGGTTGCTACAGAGACACCGTTTGAATTAATTAACTTGCACAGTACCTGGATTCGATCCAAGCTTCCTCCATCTCCGAAGCACACGTCCATTTTTACAATTGGTACTAGCGTAGGGTTACCAAACGTCCTCATTTCCTCGGACATGTCCTTATTTTCAAGGGTTGACTTTTCAAAATCGACGCAAATGTCCGGAAATTGACCTGTGGATTTAATACTTTAAAAATGCTTGGCCTTTAAACAACGGAAGCTAAGATTCTCGATATACCTGTTCACTTTTAATATTTTACGTCGCATTTATTTAGCTTTATTTCAATCCATTCTCCAGTATGGAATTTTAGGGTGGGGACATGCATGTATTTCTAATCTCATTCCACTAATACTTATTCAGAAAAGAATAATTAAAATATGCCTTAATAAACCAATTGATTACTCATCTGAGCCTTTGTTTACTGATTTTAATGTTTTGAAAATTAAATAGATTTATTATATTGCCTCATTAATCTTCATACATAAAAATCGTAATAAATTCAAATTGTATCATCATAAATATGGAACTAAAAGATCCGATTTTATACGACTAGAGGAACCAAAGTGTTTCACAAGCACAGCTCTGAGCCATGGTACCTACTTTGGTCCAAGGTTATACAATAAAATAATTGATAAATCCCCAAATTTGGAAAAATTCAGTATCAGAAATTTCAAAAATAGCGTTAGGAGTTTAATTTTTAAAGATTTAATATGTATATGTATTTGTATGACTTAAATTGTTAAAATTGAAATTGTATTTTTAAATTTAATTTATTCCTATAATTTTTTTTCTTGACCCAGTTTGTGTCAAATCTTTGTGTTTATCTTTGTGTTTAGATATCTCCCTGAGCACGAGTTTTTTTACCCCTTCAGGGAGGAACTAAGATTTTATTTTTGTCCATGTCATTTTACTAACAATAAAGAATAAACAATAAACTTTTCAGGAGCTCAGAATGAAACTCGATACTTTTTGAAGATTTGAAGTGCAGAGCGCCTTTCACTTCCGTTTCCTTCTTCTTACTGCACAATGGGTTGTAGGATATCACTAAATTCCATATCCCGGATGATTACCGTTATCAGTCCAAGGAGAATATGGGAACATATTCGGAGGAGCAAAGTGAACGTTTCCGCTAGGGTATAATGGACTTTAAACACCGATACCAAGAACAGCATAATGAAAACATGATAGACATTTGGGGACTAATTCGTGGAAGTAATGTAGTATAATAACTTAAAAAGTTGTGTATAAAGTGCAAATTAAAATTAGGGTGACATTTAACATTTAATTTTTTAAGGTAACATGTATTTATTTAGCCTGACGAGTTACTTCCTTGGTTTGAATTGTAAATTATTTAAAAATAGCGTGTAAGAGGGCCTTAGACTAGAAATGTTTAGTTTAAATGTAGTTCTGTTTATAAGTATGCATAAGGGTGTAATTATTTGAATTATTTGAACTGTTGTATCAGTGAAGCGAGGTGAGTCAGTGAAGTTATGGTTTTAAAGTACAGTGAATAGTTCCGATCAGTGATAATTTATAGCGTCAATGAAATGTGTTCTATAGTGTCAGTGAAATGTGTTACAGAGTGTCAGTGAAATGTGTCCTAAAGTGTCAGTGAAATGCGTCATAGTGCCACTACAGTGAGTGAGATGAGAGTAAAGTGAAAGACTATTGAAACTTATGTAGGGCCTATACATATGTAGGTTGTATTGTAAAATTAGGTATTTTATTTATGTTTTATTATTAATTGTAATTATTATGTTAAATTGTATTGTGTATTTTTATTGTATTGTGTATATAATTGTGTTGTGTATTGTAAATTTTATTGTGTATTGTTTATGATTTTATTGTGTACTAGCCGTACCCGTGCGCTCCGCTGCACCTGTTAGAAATAAATATAAAGTAATTACGTAATTAAAATAGGACGTTTGATCCAGGGAACATTCGTGTTTGATAGAAGGATAAATCGTTTAATATATTACTTAATTGAAATTGTATTTAAATAATTAAATTGCGATCATTTTGGTCCAGAGACCACTCATTTGATGCAATGACAATTATTCCTTTAACATGTTTCTTATTTGTTATTACACGCAACTATAGTTTAATGAAGATTGGCATATCATTTAGTTTTACTGTGTATACTTTATTTTACTTGCTATATGGTTCCATTGAATTATGATAACTTAATTTTAACCCTTGTTTTCTACGTCTTCAGTAAATGGCGCTTGGCCCACTATGGTTCTGAAACCTTCAAATAACTTAAATAGTGATACAGCATAAACAGTGATATGTAATTATATTTCTTTCTTTCGAAAATGTAAGAATTCACGATCTCCTATGTACCATTGCCATGGAATGAATAAATGTGTTTTTTCTTCCTACTCAAAAATTTTATATTTTGCACATGGGAATTACTGCAGGAACAACAACGCTACAATCTGAGGCGGCGGTGAAAACGTATTGTATTATTATTTTAAAAGTCTATCAGACCTACCAAATTTTGCATAGAATAAAACTTATCGGAAATCATTTTTAAAGAAACTTTTGTTATGTAACATTTTTCACAAAAAAACAATAATAAGCGAGATATTTCGATTTAATTCAGGCCCCGTTAAATGAAGTATTTTGAATGCCATATAGCCTAAAATCTAAATTACAACGAACTTAACTTATATTTCAATTTTCATCGAAATCCGTTCAGCTATTATCGCGTGAAAAGGTAACAAATATCCAGACAGACATACAAACAAAAATAAAAAAAAAAGCGATTTTCGGTCTCAGGATGAATAATTATACATGTTAAGACCAATTATTTTTGGAAAAGGGAAAATTACCAGAAAATTTTCGGCTACATATTTATTATTATATTATATTATATTATATTATATAAAAAGTGCGTTGATAACGGATGTACTCCGATAAGAAAGTTTTTAATTTGTTGTGGGGCTCTTGAATCTCAGAAGCAACAACCTTTACAACAGCGCAACATAATCTGCTTGGCTCATTACCCAATTTTTTTTTGCATTGCATTTATTGCATATATAGTCTATTTTATATATTTTAACACAATTCAATTGAGCATAGTTAAAATTTGAATTATAAAATAATGGATTGCTAAGCTAACGTACTATTACTGTATACTAAATCAATACACTCTCGTTATTCATTAATTCTCTGAGATTAAAATGAGTGTGTACATAAATATTATTTTAAGAAATACAGAAAACGAATGTACAAAAAAGCCTATCAAATTTTCTGTGCATAGGAATAGTTTAATAGCTTTCGTTTGTTGCTGTCCAAGGCCCCTTTTTCGATTGTTGTTGCCCAAGGCCCCTTATAGACGAAGTCATTTGTTATTTCATTGCACTGTCTTAGATGGCGTTATTTTAATTTTAAAACTCATTTATCTCATTAAATATCAGTCCTATCAAAATTTTGTAAAGAATAAAACTTATCGGAAATTATTTTTAAAGAAGCTTTTGTTATGTAACATTTTTCAGAAAAATCAATAATAAGCGAGATATTTCGATTTATTTAATTCAGGCCCCCTTATAACCCCCCTTTTAAATAAAGTATTTTGAATGACATATAGCCTAAAATCTAAGTTGCAACGAACTTAATTTATATTCCAATTTTCATATAAATCGGTTCAGCCATTATCGCGTGAAAAGGTAACAAACATACTGACAGACATACAAACAAAAATTTCAAAAATGCGATTTTCGGTTTCAGGGTGGTTAATTATATATGTTAGGACCAATTATTTTTGGAAAATCGAAATTACCAGAAAAATTTCGGCTACAGATTTATTATTAGTATATAGATTGTGTATTGTAATTTTATTGTGTATTGTTTATATTGTGTATATCACTGCCACCGGGTGCTTGCCCACATGCAGTGTAAATACATATAAATGTAAATCTCGAAAAACGACTAATTTATAATATACTGTATTGGTTTTTGTATAATTTGTGTGCAAATATATTCTAATTTTGATTCGCTCTTGTTTTTCTAACTTTAATCGCCTATTTCAAAATCGAAAAAGTACGTACAGTTTCTACCAAAAGTTTAAGGACACTCCTTCAAAAGTGATTTTTCACTCCTGTTCTTATACTTATACGAAACCCCCTGTTATTTTTACAGGGACCTAATGCCAGTGAAAAAAATGAAGTTTTTATTGCAAACCCAATCTCTCTATCTTTCAAACTGTGGATTATATAACAATTTTTCTGATATGAAAACTTATTGAAAAATTAAATTTTTTGTAGGAGAAAAATTAATTACTCTAGAATGAATATGTTTAGATCAGTGAATTTTCGGAAAGAGTTAGAATTATCTGAAAGGCTTCTTGTGTAAATATTACTTTTTGTTTAAAAAAATTGTGACGCCTCGTTCACGCATTACAATTCATATTTTTTTCTTTAGGAAAAATTGTGATTTTCTAAAAAATTTATTCCTTTGAGTTTGAAATTCGCAGCAAATTGACCCAGGACCGTCACTGCCACTTACATCATAACATTCAAGTTGGTAACACTGTTCAATCAGTTTATTCCCTGTGTTTTAGAAAACAGTTGTAGAGTTTGCTATAAGTGAGAAAAGATTAGATTTCTTCCTTGAAAAAAAAGTGAAAATTTTATCGAAATTCAGGGGTGTGGACGTGAAGTGGCAGATTATTGGGATTTGGAAGAATGACTTGAGATAATATCTAACTCTATCCCAAAATACATCCATTCTGGAGTAATTAATTTTTTTCCTACACAAAATGTAATTTTTCAGTAAGTTTTTCATAACAGAAAAATTGTTCTTCTCTTATAATCCACAGTTTGAAAGATAGAGAGATTTGGTTTCCAGTAAAAAACTTTATTTTTCACAGGCATTTGGTCCCTTTATAAACATCTGAGGATTTCAAATAAGTATAAGGCCAGGAGTGAAAAATCTCTTTCGAAGGGATGTCAAACTTCCGGTAGAACCTGTGTATTACAAAATATCGCTCTCCTGGTTACAAAACCAAATTTTCAGGTGAATAATACCGCCAATACCTTTTTAGACATTAGGAAATGGCACTCATTAGCCAGGAATAAAAATCATGTTGCGTAGTGTTATCAGTAAACCTGAGACATCTAGGACGTTTATCGTTAAGTTAAGTGCACCCAAACTATAGCATAGCAAGAAGAGAGAGCTGGGGAAGTCAGTGTACAGACTTTGTGCGCTGTCCTATAGAGTAAACAGCAGAGAATAAGGTGTATACTCACATGACAAATAAACTGGAGCTCAGGTCATGTCATCATTACTGGATTTTCGAATCTGTTGTAGTAAACACTACCTACGTTTTGATTACGTCTTCAACCATTTTATAATGTGTAGCAAAATAGATTGCAGCATCCAGCCATGTCCACCAACTAATTACAACGGGTTGCGGCGGTAGAGGGGCTCCAGGAGGTATTTCACTGAACTTAGTAACCCGTCCTGGTGCCTTAAATATATTTATGCTCGACCATGCCGAAATGTAGTAATTATACACCTGGTAGCAGACCTTTAATGCATGCCATTAAAGTACACCTACTCATTAAAGGTCAGGTCTTTCAGCCAATGACGACTCAGGTTACAACTGTTCAGCCAATGACAGGTCAGCTTTCTACCGTTATAAAACCGCAAGTATCGATTATTCTCGGATATGCAATCGAAAGAGAATTAGCGAAAAGTCACGGAGGCTGGAAATCCAATACTGTCGCAGAAGGTTATGTTCTGTTACTATAATAATTAGCGTTAATTGTAAATAATATTCAAATAAATTCAATTTGTCATCTCGTTTTTCAATGTCTAATTTTATTTCAATGTTATCTCTGTAGGTTCTTATGGCCTAGCAAGGTCACTGTAGACATCTGTTCCTCGGAAAAAAATCAATACTTTCGCGGCTGCGCACATCTCACAACATACGGGACATTGCTCCAGGTCAGATACAATAAAATTAATAATATCAAGTTAGAAATATGGTCGAGCATAAAAAGTCGTATGAAACTCGCCTATAATGGTAATTAAGAAGCTCGTATGAAAATTATGAAACTCGCTTGCGTTCGTTTCATAAATATCCATACTCGCTTCTTAATTACCTTCATTATAGGCTCGTTGCAAAATGTACTATTCTTTCACATTCGATATGAAACTGTTCACATCCCTGTAGCAGGAGTGAACTTCTTCGACTATTTGAAGTAGTCTATGGGCTAGGATAACTTTCGGCTAAAGCAGTTGAAGTTCCTTAGCAACTTTTAACATATAGGCTAGCATCCGTGATGAAAATAACTGTACATTGTGCAAATCTAGTCTTTCAGGTAAAGCTCCCTGTAAAGCAGATTTGAATAATTTCCCGACACCGTCTCAACTTCTCCCTTTATATCCACACAACTCGCGTGGGCTGACGAAACGCCAGAGACCGACATCGAGTGCACACAAACCACATTTCCAAGTCACACAGAGATTGTGTACACTCGATGTGGGTCTCTGGCGTTTCGTCAGTTGTGTGGATATAAAGGGAGAAGTTGAGACGGTGTCGGGTGTCGGGTGGAGTTCCCGGGTAGCTCAGTTGGTAGAGCGCTGGTACGTTCAACCAGAGGTCCCGAGATCGATACCCGGCCCCGGAACAATTTTTCCCTTGAAATTATTCATAACTATACATTATCATTTTTTATTTCGTCTGGCCATAAAAGGGTAATATTCGTTTCAAAACTTTGATTTCATTGAAATGATCCATTTTCTCAAGAATTTCAGAGATTATTGGGTTTGTGTGGTGGAAGAATGTCCGTAACGACGTTTGGAACAAATTGTCCAGCGGCGTCTGTGCTTTCATTAATAAAATGCATATTTTACTATCCCCTATACTTAGTCGTATGTGAGATAGGCTGTAACATTATAATAGCATTTCAGTGTATAGTATTTCTGTAACGTTGATTGACTAGGGAGTTTCTTTTTCACGTATTTCCGCATAAAGCTTCTACAGTGTGTATTTTCAACGTTATTTATTGGTATGTTGACACATACCATCATTTTACATAAATCGTGAAGAAAGTCTTTCTGTGTGGTACACATTTAATTCAAACTTAAATGCGATTCAGGTCCTTCTTCCTCAGTTGAAACTGTCATCAGTGCTTTATATTTTTCGTGTTGCAATGTTGTGTTACGAATTTACGTCTTTTACCTTTAATTGCTGTGCTACGTAAATTTCATAGAATATTTACCCCACTTACTGCGAAATGTTGTGTGTCTAATTCCTCCATCAACTTGTTTACTGTTGATATACTTGATGATTCTGCCATTACAAATATGATACGTTACGTAAGATAGGTAATACAACCCTGGAGGTCTGTTCACTACACAGCGTAAATGTGTTCTGTTACCTGAGTCGCATGTCTGTACGCAACCACTCCCCCATCCCTCATACTATTTACCTTCGACAAACATTGCAATACAGTTAACTTGATATTGTCCTGCAGTCCTACATGTCCCAGCTTTAGTTATCAGTAAAGATGATAGCCTTAACCTCTCGCCACCCTCTGGGACGATTTGGCTGTTATGTGGTTGACTTTACTTTTAGTCTAAATATTAAACAGTAGCCTACAAAACCTCTTTTCTATATTCACAATATAAAGTGTATTTTTTAGATTATTTTTTTTTTTAGAGTCAGGGCATTTTTGAAAGATTTTTAAGTCAAATTTTTATATTAAGACTTCTTTTTAAATAATAATAATAATAATAATAATAATAATAATAATAATATATTATTATTTATTTATTTATCTAATTATCTATTTATCTATTTATTTACTTATTTATTTATTTATGTATTTATTTATTTTTTCATTTATTTGTTTATTTATTCATTTATGTATTTATGTACTTATTTATTTATGCATTTATTTATGTATTTATTTATTTACTTACTTATTTACTGACTTATTTACTTGCTTAATTATTTACTTATTTATTTACTTACTTATTTACTTACTTATCTATTTACTTAATTATTTACTTACTTAATTATTTACTTACTTACTTATTTACTTACTTAGTTACTTACTTATTTACTTACTTACTTATTTACTTACTTACTTATTTACTTACTTATTTATTTATTTACTTACTTATTTATATATTTACTTACTTATTTACTTACTTACTTATTTATTTACTTACTTATTTACTTACTTATTTACTTATTTATTTACTTATTTATTTACTTACTTATTTACTTATTTATTTACTTACTTATTTACTTATTCATTCATTCATTTATATTTTATTTATTTATTTATTTATTTACTTATTTACTTGTTTACTTGTTTGTTCGTTTGTTCGTTTGTTTGTTCGTTTGTTCGTTTGTTCGTTTGTTTGTTCGTTTGTTCGTTTGTTCGTTTGTTTGTTCGTTTGTTCGTTTGTTCGTTTGTTTGTTCGTTTGTTCGTTTGTTTGTTCGTTTGTTCGTTTGTTTGTTCGTTTGTTCGTTCGTTTGTTCGTTCGTTTGTTCGTTCGTTTGTTTGTTCGTTCGTTCGTTCGTTTGTTCGTTTGTTTGTTTGTTTGTTCGTTCGTTTGTTCGTTCGTTCGTTCGTTCGTTTGTTCGTTCGTTTGTTTGTTTGTTTGTTCGTTCGTTCGTTCGTTCGTTTGTTCGTTCGTTCGTTCGTTTGTTCGTTCGTTCGTTTGTTCGTTCGTTTGTTTGTTTGTTTGTTTGCTCGTTCGTTCGTTCGTTTGTTCGTTTGTTCATTTATTTATTTATTTATTTATTTATTTATTTATTTATTTATTTATTTATTTATTTATTTATTTATTTATTTATTTATTTATTCTGGCGAAGTTAAGGCCATCAGGCCTTCTCTTCCATTTAGCCTTCTTAGGTCATCAAAATCCTATCGAGCCCAAATTACACGTCATATAGACAGAAGTATCCACTGGATTAAATTTATACAGATCTGTTAAATAGTGAACGTTCCGCACAGGTTGCAAGCCAACAGATGATTTGCATAAAATTGCGTGTCCCCCGAAGATGTTGCCGCACATAATCTGGATCTATCGAAGCGGATTTCAATTGCATAATTTTTATATTAGAGTGAAAGATTACGTCATGGGGACCAAATTGCCACCTAAAGGAAGATTCTAATCAACTTACTTTCGCAATATGAAATTACCCATGCATCATGCACTGCAGAAAAGTGTATGGTCAACAAAATTATATGCCATTAAGATTGCAATCTGGGAAGATGCTCATTTCAGCATCGCTTTAGGGTATCCTATATTCCTGTCCGTTTATTTTTGCATATTTAAGAATGAGTCCTTGAGAGTACAGACTAAAAGTATATAATTGGTGATTTTCGCTTATCCATTAGTTGTAATATACGCAAATCACCGCTCTGGCAATTATATATTTAAAATGCATGCTATAACATCGTACCGGTATTCGTTTTCTGCAGTCTAAGAACGTGTTGCGAATTTTATTGCAAACTGAGCTTGGCTGAATCCCATATTTCAATTAGCTAAAATATACACCGTTCATTCAATTCTTATAGGTTACGTATTTGGAATTTTAATTAATTCTTGCTGCGCTCGGTCATGGGTTCAATTCCCTCTTAAGCTGACTTTCTTGTTGGGTTTTGTCGAGGTTTTCTTCCACTGTATGGCGAATGTCAGGTAATACATTGTGAATCCTCGGCCTCATCTTGTCAAATGCCATTTCACTGTCACCAATTTCATTGACGCTAAATAACCTAGTAGTTGATACCGCATCGTTAAATAATCAATTTTTTTATTATTATTACATATTATTATAAAGATTTATTGCAAGCAAAAACTACATACAATAACAAATATTTTACAATATTATTGTAATACTCGTATATGAATATTCTCCAAAATTCGAAATTTATTACCAATCTCATAGTAAAATAGCCTACATATTACAATTTATTATATACATACGAGTACAATGTAACTGGGTCACACCCGAAAAAGCAGGATGCTTGAGGTCGGGTGTGATCAAGAATGAAAACTGGACAAAAGAAAAAATAATAATAAATGAAATAATAGGCTAATAATAATAATAATAATAATAATAATAATAATAACCACAACTGTGATTAAACGGTTAAAGGTAATTACACATAAAGTTTAAAAAGAATAAGAATAAAAACAAAAACAAACAAACAAACCAACGATACCATAGCCTACAGTATACATAAACATGCTAGGTTGTAAGTTAAGAATACAACATTGTTAAAGTGACAGAAAAAATAAATGGATAAGAATTTACATGATTATAATTTCAAAAACAGTTCAAGCACTTGTTTTTTTAATAATAATTAATAATAACTAATAACAATAATAATAATTAATAATAACTAAAAATAACATCAAAGAAAAATTGTTCCGGCGCCGGGTATCGATCCCGGGACTCTTCGCTTAGCGTATGAATGCTCTCCCGACTGAGCTACCCCAGGAGCCATAGCCCACACCATAGCTCAATCGGCAGAGCATTCGTGCGCTAAGCGAAGGGTCCCGGGATCGATACCCGGCGCCGGAACAATTTTTCCTTGAAATTATTCAAACCTGCTTTACAGGGAGCTACTACCTGAAAGCCAGATTTGCATAAAACTAACACTTCAGAATTGATATCGTGTCTACCGCTGTAGAGCAGTGGCCTGACTACGGAACCAGCGAGCCCGGGTTCGAATCCTGGTTAGGGTTTTTCTGATCCCTTGAATAATCTCTCTCTCATATCAACATTGCATCCTTCTTGTGGTTAAGAAGCATACAGTCCATCGCTGTGGAGTAATGGTTAGCATGTCTGACTGTGAAAGGGTGGGCCCGGGTTCAAATTCAAGTTGGGACAAGTTACCTGGTTGAGTTACTTCCAGGGTTTTCCCTCGACCCTTTAAGAGCAAATGCTGGGTAACTTTCGGCGTTGAACTCTGGACTCATTTCACTGGCATTATCACCTTCATCTCACTTAGGCGCTAGATAACCGTAAAAAAAAGTAAATCCATGGCGCTACAGCCCTGAAGGGCCAAGTCCGACCAGCCGGCTGCTGGCCTCACGTTCACATGCCGAAGCAGAGGTGGACGATCATCCAACCAGGATGGAGGTATCGTGTGGTTAGCACGATGATCCCCCCCAGCCGTTATAGCTGGTTTGCTGAACCGGATTTTTGCTACCTATCGTAGCTCCCCAAGTGCATCACCATGCTGGGTGGGCACCGGTCCCATACACTGGCCGAAATTTCATGAAAAAATTTCTTCCCCCATGAGGACTGGAACCAGCGCACATTCCGTAACGCGAGTCCTAGGCAGGATGACTTAGACCACGACGCCACGGCGCGGGACGCTAGATAACCGTAGCAGTTGATAAAGCGTCGTAAAATAAACCAATTAAGAAAAGAAGAAGCGTGCATAGCTGAACGCTTGCAGGGAGATTTCAGCGATCTGACACTAATTTGAGCGCGAGCGTAGTGATCCACAAATGAAATGCAGTAGTCCTATCGTGATCGGGGCCCGAACAACGGGTTCTCCGTCCCTGCCACCTGCCGTCGGCGTCACAGCGACCTTCACCCGGGCCCGTGCACTTTTTATAGGTCAGAATGCTAATCGCGCTCTCAGTGCGATTTCCTGTCATTACCATATTTGCTGCAGCGATGTGCGAACATACGTGTAACAACCTAAACCACTCTTGACTATCCAGGTACCAGCTATTAACTTCACACCATTCTCTGTTCATAACATAATAATGATTAAGTGACGAGGTAACCGTCACCGATTCGGTTCAAGCTATGATATAAAACTGACCTCAGCATTTGGGCCAGTTTGTAATTCGCAAGTTAGACCCGTAACAAACTTGCAGAGTTTTCGCCAGCGAGAAATGTGTTGCGAGAAAATTAAAAAACTGATAACATGGATTCAGATGGACGTCCACACACTGGAAGAGATTCTCGCTCGAGGCAAGAACGTCGCGCGAGTTTCTCGCTGGAATCGGTGCTCAGCAAATTTTCTTGACACATTTATCAAAGATGTTTGACATTTATACTCTTTATGACGATTGAATGTAGAAAAAGATATCACAGGTGGCGATGAATTGTATTGTTTTTATTTGAAAATGAGGAAAGATGGCTGATAATTGCAGTCAGAAGCTTATCGAACTTGTACGATGTCACCCGTAGGTTATTTATATGATACACAGGATGAAAACTATAAAAACACGAAACTTAAAGAAGAAATCTGGAGATAAATATCAGATTACCTGAAAATAAATAGAGCTATATTTTATTTTGATGAGATTTAATGCTATTAATTAAACATTTGAAATAATGTATCTATGTCTTAACAGTTTACATAATTTTAATCAGAACATAGCAAAGAATCATCTATCATATCATGAATAGCAAAAAACTGAGGTCCATTCAATTTGAAATAACGCCTAACGTATCATCAAATCGAAATCAGTGTCCAAAACTCCCCCTTATTTTCGTAAGATACAATGTTATTTTCAGATATTTCTGGCTTTAATTTTAGGCCTACTTTTTCTTTTCAGTAACAAAATATGTTCATGTAACTCCATTTCCTCACCATCTGAATACTCAGATTCAACACAGCGTTCGTACGTAATTTGTAAAGTACGACAATACACTTAAAGGTTATATATTTAAGAACGACAATATACGTAAATACATAACCTATAATATTTCCCCAACGAGTGATTACTATATATAATCAGAAAAATCCTTTCTGCATGAAGGCAGTGCATAGATGATCATAGCGAGGTGTGATCTGTGATAACGAGAACTCAAGTGTGTGGAGGAAGGCTCTTCGCCTCTTTCTCGCAACACATTTCTCGCTAGGAAAACTCTTCAAGTGTGTTACGGGCCTTAGTAATGATATCACAGTCTACTATACACAGTCACGAAGCTAGGGATGATTTTTTGCAAATCTCGCGATAGTTGTTAGCCGCTTGGAGCGCTGTGAGTACTAGGAACAATAGACTGTGCCACAGCCATCGTGATCTAATACAGGCCATAAGGCAGACTATGTAACTCGCTTAACCCGATCACGAAGGGCGGCGTTTCAACCATATAAATTAGTTGGAATGCATAAACAGTAACATGTGTTTCTCTAAAATGTAGTATAATTCCATTAATAAAATTTAAAACAATGATTATGAGACACTTCAGACATAATTCACTTGCGAGTAATATTATTTTTGCTGTGGAAATTACGTTGTTCGTATGTGTAATACCTGCCTTTATTTCGATTAAATATTGCGAAATTCTTGTACATTCATTTATGCACGATTCAATAATTTTCAATTGCACCGCACGGATATTTAGATATGTTGAAATTATACGTTATGTTTACTGTACCAGTTGCCCCTTTCTCTCTAAATTAAGTGATCTCCAATGCCTTGCCATTAATATGTTTATGTTTATGTTTACTATATTTAACTTATATTCCTAAATTCGCAATCATACATTATAATTAAGCATAATGTCATGTATGATACCCCGGACATTCAATTTGTCTGTATTTTAATACTACAATTGAGTACTGAATTACTGTATTTATCTACTACTTAAGAGACGAAGTAACACAATTGTACGTACACTAATTTCATAGGAGTGGTATAGTAAATGTTTTGTCTAAAATTAAGGAAGGTAGATGTGCTAAATTGAAATCACAATACAAATTCTTTTTTATTAAACATGAAAATAGCTTCCATTCTAAACTTGAAATGTTGACGCGAACAGATTATGTTAACATCTAAATTCTCTTCACATTAAAATAACACAGTTTTGTAATTACTTCTGCAACATATTATGCAACAAGAAGTAAACGGAACTTATGGACACATTACACTAAATAAAGCTTAGCAATGATACGCAATAAAGTTATAATATATTTCACTGAGCTTCATACACTGAAATAAAAAACCCGAACAAACATTAATGCCTGGTCTAGATCGAAAAAGCATTGACTGTGCCGTATTTCGCATTTTTATGAAAAGCTATGTAGGCTGTGAATTGTTCGTTATCGGTTGTAATAAATGTAAATGGCTAAAATACAATAATTTGAAGAATAATATGGGAAAAGGAGACGTTTGTAGTATTATAAATTGTAAGAAAAATAGGTTAGCGTTATCCTTCTTCCGAAAGATCCAGGAAGGTGAGTTTATAGAATATAATATATATTTTATGAAAATAATATATAAACCTTATGTATTTCATATTTCAATAGTGGGAGGAAGGTGTTAATTTTTCCAAAAGAACACGATATCGAAAGTACAATACATTTTATGGTCTGCTAGGGAAAGAGTCTGTGATGAGGCGATAGTAGCGATCCTGGTGGTGAGCAACTATCTATGGATGCATATTTCAACTGTCTATGTTTGCATATTTAGTAAGTATTAAGCTTCGTGACTGTATATAGTAGACTGTGATGATATCCTGAAAAAGCAGGGTGATCCCTAGCGCCAGTGTGCTGCCAGGGAAAGAGCCGTATCGGAAGCAGATCGCTGCTATAGGTTTGTTGTCATCAGTTTGTGGTTAAATACAGACCTACCAACTTTCAAACAATACGCTGGTCACCCGGAATTAGCTCATGACTTCCGCTCTCCCGCTTTAACATGATCTCCAGAATTTAGAGGTGATCGCATACCTTATTCATATAAAAAGTGTCCCATCTCATATATACTTATTAAACTTAAAATTAAAGAACGTGTTACCTCTACTTAGAATTCACACTGGACTGCAAGTGAAACGATTCAGTTACCAAAAACTTATTATTATTAACTTATTCGAATATGTGATCGAGTGAAATGCAAAGTATACTCTCCTAATTTTATTAGTACGCAATTTATATCTCATCATGGCAAGTTTGGAGATTATTTTGAGCGATTCAAAATTGAAACTGCAGAAGAATCGATGGAAGGAGTCCATAATCGTACCTGTCTTTAAGAAGGGGACAAGCCTGATTGTAGTAACTTTCGAGGAATATCACTTTTGTTGACGTCGTACAAAATGTTGTCCAATATTCTTTTGAGAAGATTAATTCCATATGTAGATGAAATTATTGGGGATCATCAGTGTGGTTTTAGGCGTAATAGATCAACTATTGACCAGATATTTTGTATTCGACAGATAATGGAGGAAAAAATGGGAGTATAATGGTACAGTCAGAGCCTTCTTCAGTTACAAGCCGGAGCCATACGTCGGCAACACTGTAATTAACTGTCAACCGGAGGCCTACCATGCGGTACACGTGTTCGTGTTAATGCCGATTTTCAATGTAAATTAATGTTACAATATAAGTGTGTATGGATGGAATTATGTTCGCGGTCATACCAAACGTTCATTGTTGATGTAAATGCGTGTTGGCAATAAAATCAATACAATAAATGAAAATAAAATGGGTGCAGTCTTTGGAAATTTTTACGGTTAGCGGTGACAAAGTAACTGACAATTCTTCTAAATATTAAATATTGTATAAACTACATTTTTATAGTCTTATTTGTGGTTTGTGTGTATCAGAATTCTAGCCAAATTGTTGGGTCTCGCCTGCTGTATCAATAAAGTTACGCCGTTGGTTTTCAAGTTCATTGTAAACAGCTGTTTTGTGATCCCATAACATATTCATGTCATCCGCATAAACAAGCAGCTGATGTAACCCATTCAATTCCAACTACTACTACCAACTTACAAGTAACACTTTTCAGGCACCACTCCATCTCATACTACCAGCTTACATTATTCTCCGCTAGAGAAGCTGAATGGTAACAGTGTTGCAACTAATTTTCGGATGATCTGTGTAGGCTATTATTGTTGTCCGCAACAAATATTCAAGTACTTAAAGTCTGCTCTTAACTATTGCAGGAAACTGGAGCCATGGATTTCCGGGCACACGCAGCATGGCTAACCGCGCTTCTGGCAGCAGCTCTGGTCCCGGGCAGCGCAGCGTCTGACGACAAGCCTCACTCCAGACAGAAGCGAATACTCTGGATCACCAACGACGGTCGGCTGGCGCTGCCCCCCGGCACCGCTCTGGTCATCACGCCCTCTTTGTCGCTGCCGTTCGTGCGATATCCTCCGGATGGCTTCCTGTCCAACATGTCCATCAGCTTGCCATTTACGAGTACGTACTATTATCAAATGACGCGTGCTTTTCGTTATATAAACCCGAGTCACACGGGGATAATTTACAGGAGTCAAGTGCTTGAAGCCTCTAAACTTCATGGAATATTTGTGATCACACGGCGACATTAAACTTGAAACCATGCTTGAAAAAAAGCGCGCGCTGAATGTTGTATTCGCAGTGGTGTTTGAATTCTTGTATTCTGTTATAGTTAATAAAAATCAATAGTGAACTGGCATTTTTAGTTTGGTGAAACTGAAGATGCCACCAGCACATATTCAAGCATGTGTGTAGCTAATTGGCGCCTTATTATTGTGTGAATTACAAAATATTCTTGAAAAAAGGAAAAGAGAACATGGGTTAAGAAATGGATTCGTAGAAGAATTATGCACGGTGCATCTAATACCTTGTTGAAAGAATTAGCTGAAGAAGGTCCTGCAGAATACAGGAAACACCTCAGAATGAGTCCTATTTTAAGGCTTTTTAACTTTTTCGAACCACTTCTACGTCTATGTTTTCGAAACCTTGTTCCATGAGTTCACTGACTAGTTTCTGGAATAATAATTCCCGCTTGTTTTTATTGAGGTACTCTTTGTCACGTATATTCCATACAAGTTCATACTTCTCATACACTTCCAAAAACTTTATGATATCGTTGGAATTCCACTTAGGGGCGCTCATTATTAATAATTATTAATTTACTTCGACAATAGGCCTAAAACTACAAACTTTCTACTTGCCAAGTTGCTACAAGTTCGCATTCACACGCGGGAAGTGGTGGAGTCAAGTTGGTCACGTGACAGGAAATTGGACACATAAGTTGACGGGTCGTCAACTCAAATTCTGCTTGACCGCCAAGTCACACTTGACTGTTTCGACCATATCACACGGGGAAAGTTGAAGGAAAGTCGACTTGCTCCAAGCACTTGACTCCTGTAAACTATTCCCGTGTGAATTAGCCTATATAGTCATGTTAAACTCAACTATAGGTTCAACTCGACTGCTAGGTTGGAAATCCAAAGGCCGCAATTCAAAACATTTTTTTTTTCTATGGTGAAATTTTATAAGCTTCTAAGTGATATAGCAAAAAACAAACTTTAATATTTTACCACAGAAAATATTTTGTTCATTGCAGAGATGTAGTCTTTGGCATTTGAAGTGTATTTTCTGGGGGAAAGGACATGTCAGGTTTTGAAAGTTTGCTCTTCAATTATAATCTAACGGTCTTCACTTTGAAGATTACATTAATTTCTTTAGACGACATCTAAAAAATCTAGTGAAATGCCTTCTGACGCAATGCCATCTGTCAGCGCTGCCAATGAATCCTACCTCCACGTCCATGTCATGACCCCTGGGCAATGCAACCTTGGTTGTAGCAGACGGAGAAGGGATCCCTACAGAAAACATGCCTAAGCAAGGCTAGCAACCTACTAGGGTGGAAGATATATTGCTCGAAGAAATATTGGTGTCTCGGATGAACCTTATAGATTTCAAATTGACGAGTGGAATGCAAGATGTTACTAAGTGGGTTAAAAAGAGAAGACAAGAATGGAGAGATCATACTTTGAAGATGCAAAATGATCGTCTACCTAAAATCGCCATGAAGGAAAAACCTGACGCCACCAGACCGCTCGGACGACCTCCGAAAAGATGGCTGGAAAGCTGGTCACCTGCCTCGGGGAATAGCGACACCAAATGAAAACCAACAGGATTTGATCCTAATGAAATAATAATAATAATAATAATAATAATAATAATAATAATAATAATAATAAAGAAGAAGAAGAAGAAGAAGAAGAAGAAGAACAAGAAGATTAATTTCTTAATTTATTAACTAGCAGACTTACTCGTGTTAATTATGTAAGTTTGTGCGGTGCTTCGTCACACCATCCTCAGAGCCTACTAGATCTCGGCGTCATCTCGAACTTCTCTGCCTGTTATGTGGGTGCTTTTGATTGTTGAAAGGTGTTGAAAAGTAGAGTCAAATAGTGTGTGTATGCTGAAATTGATCTGTGTGTTGATAATTTGATCGGGGTGTGTTTTAGTGTGTTTGTATATTTCGTATTGTTCTAGTGTGTTGAGTTTTTGGTTCTTGGGTTGTATGTGTAGGATTTCCATGTCCGCATTTATGTTATTGTATGTATGGTTAGCACTGGTTATGTGATCTGCGTATGTAGATGTATTGTGTCCTCTGGTTATTGCTTTAATGTGTTCTTTGTAGCGTTTTTGGAATGATCTGCCTGTCTGTCCTATGGAAATCCTACACATACAACCCAAGAACCAAAAACTCAACACACTAGAATAATATGAAATATGCAAACACACTAAAACACACCCTGATCAAATTCTCAACATACATATCAATTTCAGTACACACACACTATTTGACTCCACTTTTCAACACCTTTCAACAATCAAACGCACCCACATAACAGGCAGAGAAGTTCGAGATGACGCCGAGATCTAGTAGGCTCTGAGGATGCTGTGATGAAGCACCGAAACAGCTGTAAGCCGCACAAACTTACATAATTAACACGAGTAAGTCTGCTAGTTAATTATATATTCGAGTGTTAAAAGTAGTGTACGCAAGATTCAAAATGGATTAATTTCTTGCCACAACACACTCCAACTAAAATTCTGCTCCCAAACCGACATTACTCACTAGACTGTCTGTATTCCATGTTGCAGTTGACTTCGACAAGTTGGGTCTGACCGACAACGAGAACCCTTACGGTGTCCTTCCTCCCATCCTCGCTCGAAGCATGGGCAGAATGTCGGGGATGCTGCTGGCCGACTACATCGGGCAGATAATGGAGCGCAGAAGACACTCCCGATCGGCGCCTCCGCCCCCTCAACCCCCGCATGCGAATTTCCACGGAGGGGAAAGGTAAGGTCATAGATTTCACATAATGTTACGTTTGAAGTTACACTTCATTCATATCCGTCGAGTGAACTCACACATTCATTTTCAAAATAACCACAGACATGAATTGACACTAGACACTCCATTCATATCCATCGCGTGGACTCGTACACGTTCACTTTCAAGAAACCACAAATATTTGAATTGACACTGCATTCAGATCCCTTCAATCGGTTCCAAAGAATACAAGTTGTATTACCTGTCATGTATGGCATAGTCTCCAACAGCGCATAGTGATTAGTGCCTAACCGCTCAACACAGAAAGTGGTCTGTTCGGAGAGGAAGGAGAAATGGTAGGCACTCTTATCTCATCAGTTGTCAGAGCTCTGATATGTTCTAGTATTAGCTTTAAGAAAAACAGACGCTCAGTAACAGATGAAGAGTTGAGTTTTGTCATTTCTATCTGTATTTAAATCCAATGAGAATGAATAAGCTACAAACTGGTTAATTTTAGTTCCTACTTCAGTTTCAATTATTTATTTATTTATTTATTTATTTATTTATTTATTTGCTTGATTGTTTGTTTGTCTATTGATTTATTTCTTTATTTATACGTTTATTTATTCATTTATTTATTATTCATTTCTTTATTTATTCGTTTATTTCTTTATCTGTTCGTTCATTTCATTATCTATTTGTTTATGTCGTTATTTATTCGTTTATTTCTTTATGTATTTGTATATGTCTTTATTTATTCGTTTATTTCTTTATCTGTTCGTTCATTTCATTATCTATTTGTTTATGTCTTTATTTATTCGTTTATTTCTTTATGTATTTGTTTATGTCTTTATTTATTCGTTTATTTCTTTATCTGTTCGTTTATTGCTTTGTCTGTTCGTTCATTTCATTATCTATTTGTTTATGTCTTTATTTATTCGTTTATTTCTTTATGTATTTGTTTATGTCTTTATTTATTCGTTTATTTCTTTATCTATTTGTTTATGTCTTTATTTATTCGTTTATTTCTTTATGTATTTGTTTATGTCTTTATTTATTCGTTTATTTCTTTATCTGTTCGTTCATTTCATTATCTATTTGTTTATGTCTTTATTTATTCGTTTATTTCTTTATCTGTATTTGTTTATGTCGTTTATTTCTTTATCTGTTCGTTCATTTCATTATCTATTTGTTTATGTCTTTATTTATTCGTTTATTTCTTTATGTATTTGTTTATGTCTTTATTTATTCGTTTATTTCTTTATCTGTTCGTTTATTTCTTTATCTGTTTGTTTATTTCTTTATCTGTTCGTTCATTTCATTATCTATTTGTTTATGTCTTTATTTATTCGTTTATTTCTTTATGTATTTGTTTATGTCTTTATTTATTCGTTTTTCTTTATCTGTCTTTATTTCATTATCTATTCGTTTATTTCTTTATCTATTTGTTTATTTCTTTATCTGTTCATTTCATTATCTATTTGTTTATTTCTTTATTTATTTATTTCTTTATCTGTTTATGTTCATTTCATTTCTTTGTTTATGTCTTTATTTGTTTTTCATTATCTATTTGTTTATGTCTTTATTTATTCGTTTATTTCTTTATCTGTTCGTTCATTTCATTATCTATTTGTTTATGTCTTTATTTATTCGTTTATTTCTTTATGTATTTGTTTATGTCTTTATTTATTCGTTTATTTCTTTATCTGTTCATTTCATTATCTGTTCGTTCATTTCATTATCTATTTGTTTATGTCTTTATTTATTTGTTTATTTCTTTATTTATTCGTTTATTTCTTTATCTGTTCGTTTATTTCTTTATCTGTTCGTTCATTTCATTATCTATTTGTTTATGTCTTTATTTATTCGTTTATTTCTTTATCTGTTCGTTCATTTCTTATCTATTTGTTTATGTCTTTATTTATTCGTTTATTTCTTTATCTGTTCGTTCATTTCATTATCTATTTGTTTATTTATCTTTATTTATTCGTTTATGTTTTATTTATTCGTTTTTATTTATCTGTTCGTTCATTTCATTATCTATTTGTTTATGTCTTTATTTATTTATTCGTTTAGTTCTTTATGTATTTATTCATTCATTTAATTTTTATTTATTCGTATATTTTTTATTTATTCGTTCATTTCTTTATTTATACGTTTCTTTACTTATTCGTTTATTTCTTTATTTATTAGTTTACTTCTTTATTTATTCGTTTATTTATTTATTTATTCGTTTATTTATTATTCAATTATTTTCTATATTTATTCGTTTATTTCTTTATCTGTTCATTTATTTCTTTATCTGTTCGTTCATTTCATTATCTATTTGTTTATGTCTTTATTTATTCGTTTATTTCTTTATGTATTTATTTATTTATTCGTTTAATTTTTATTTATTCGTGTATTTTTTATTTATTCGTTCATTTCTTTATTCATAAGTTTCTTTACTTATTCGTTTATTTCTTTATTTATTCGTTTACTTCTTTATTTATTCGTTTATTTATTATTCAATTATTTCTATATTTATTCATTTACTTCTTTATTTATTCGTTTACTTCTTTATTTATTCGTTTATTTATTATTCAATTATTTCTATATTTATTCATTTACTTCTTTATTTATTCGTTTACTTCTTTATTTATTCGTTTATTTCTTTATCTGTTCGTTCATTTCATTATCTATTTGTTTATGTCTTTATTTATTCGTTTATTTCTTTATCTGTTCGTTCATTTCATTATCTATTTGTTTATGTCTTTATTTATTCGTTTATTTCTTTATCTGTTCGTTCATTTCATTATCTATTTGTTTATGTCTTTATTTATTCGTTTATTTCTTTATCTGTTCGTTCATTTCATTATCTATTTGTTTATGTCTTTATTTATTCGTTTATTTCTTTATCTGTTCGTTCATTTCATTATCTATTTGTTTATGTCTTTATTTATTCGTTTATTTCTTTATCTGTTCGTTCATTTCATTATCTATTTGTTTATGTCTTTATTTATTCGTTTATTTCTGTATGTATTTATTTATTCGTTTATTTTTTATTTATTCGTTCATTTCTTTATTTATACGTTTCTTTACTTATTCATTTATTTCTTTATTTGTTCGTTTACTTCTTTATTTATTCGTTTACTTCTTTATTCGTTTATTCCTTTATGTGTTCGTGAATTTCTTTGTCTATTCGTTTATGTGTTTATTTATTCATTTATGTCTTTATGTACTCATTCATTTATTTATTCGTATATTTCGTTATTTATTATTTTATTTTTTATTTATTCGTTTATTTCTTGATTTGTTCGTTTATTTCTTTATTTTATTATCTATTTCATATTTTTCACATTTATTTATTTATTTACTCGTATTTGCTTATTTATTTGTTTGTTTCTCTGTTTATTTATTTCTTTATCTATTCGTTTATTTTTTATTTATTCGTTTATTTCTTTATTTATTCATTTATTTCATGTTTTTCAGTTATTTATTTATTCAGTCATTTATTTAATTAATTAAACATTTTGTGAGATGCCATCTGAGCACAAATATATACTCTTTCTGGGGGTGCTAGAGTGATTTTTTACACAAACATCCCAGTATGTATCTTTATTCTAGGAATAAATTTATTTTATTTTTTTATCATTATCATTCCACCAACATTCTCCAGAATTTCTCCCTCATCATTCCGTTTCGTAAAAAAGATCATCATTTGTGTTTGTGTGGCGTCAAATCGGCCGTCTGCCGTAATGTGTGTTAGTCACGTGATTCATGGCAATCATGACTAGGTAAATTTAATGGCGGCTGTAGAACACTTCGTGTCTCGAAATAGCTCTGAATAGGCATTGAGATGTGCACAGTGAATTTCCACTATATAGCCTATATAGGTCTATAATGTTACCCTGCCATTGTTTTATCTCTGGCCGGAACCATTAATGACTGAAGAACAAAATGGTGGTCGTATTTAAATATCGTATTAATCGCTTCAGCTTACAGGTAAAGTTAAATTATTGTGCGAGTGAATTTACTTTTAGTTTTTATGTGTTAACCTTATTTTTAACAAAGTTTCATGATTTCAAAAGGTCCAAACTTTGAAATAACCTCATAAATGTAATATGTTACGATTCAAAGTAAGCATATTATGCAATAGCCGCATCTCTTGTATCTCACGTGACTATTACATCATTACACTTACGCACGCTATTGTTAGTCACGTGTTCCATGACTAGGTGAATTTAACTTCGGAAGAAAGCATACGTCATGCGCCGAAATAGCTCAGTTGGGAGAGCGTTAGACTGAAGATCTAAAGGTCCCTGGTTCGATCCCGGGTTTCGGCAATACATTTTAATTTCTCTAAGTTTGCTTGCAAAGTTGCTAGTGGTGAACAAAATACAAAGTCGAATTAAACATATCGATTAAAACTGCTCTAATTAAAGTTCCTAATGTCATGCATTTCAGATTCTTTATTTGCCTTAAAAGTTCATAGTGCAAGAGACTTCGTTAAAGAAAGTTAAAAAAAAAATGTAGCACACATAAAACATTGCATTAAAATTACCATTTTATTCATCTTTAAAAGGAAATACAATTTTATAAAATATTATTTTGTAAACTTTCCATCAATATAAAAAGTTATGAAAATTGTAAAATGGGATATTTTGTAACAATGTTTTATTTTTGTTTTTATTTTCTCTGATGAGCTGTTAATATATTTTAAATAATTAAAGCTTTCACTGTGTTAACATTATAAATTTTGTTGTTATGTTGCCTGATTGACTAGTTTCGATGTTGTTTGCATCATCCTCTAAATCCTATGAGTTCCAGCGCTATCTTCTTTGGAAGTGGCTTTCACTTAGTGTCTTTATATGACTGCAGCAGGTATATTATTATGAAGGCTACTTTACTTATAGTAATTATATAACTAGACTGCATTTCTTGTACACTGCCGAAGATACATTTCATATTTCAGTATTTCTTCAAAAGTGGGCACATTTTCAACTATCTTTCATTATACAGTAATCAGCTTTTTCACAGTATATTATCTTTTAATCTTATTTATTTATTTATTTACTTACCGTAACTTTGGGTTACTTTGCTCTATTTTTCTGATATTTTAATTAAAATAGACTTAGAAAATGGCATTTTTACGAAATTATTATTTTTTTGACAGAGTTAATTTTATTAACTAATTTGGGTTAAATAGGAGGTATTGGTATTACCATGTTCAACAAAAAATACTTAGGTTACTCTTATTACATTTTTTAAAAAGTGGAGCAAAGTTATCTATGTGATGGGGAAATTTTGCACCAGCCTTCAAAACCAATATTTAAGTGATGGAGTATTTGTTATGGAGCATTGTATGACTTCTATTAAGATAAAACAAACAAATTTTAATACAGAAAAATTGTAAAATATTTTTATTTACGTCACAATATTCTACATCTTGATTACACAACTTTTAACACTGTATCACTTCGGAATATGTATTATATGATTTTCTCGTGTTAAATTCTATCGTACCTGGTTTACATGTTTCAACCTATTATTGGTCTTCTTCAGAACTGGTCGTTGCTGGTTTTGGCGCCTCTTGTTTTGTTTCCTGTGAGGGTGTGTTCATGTGGTATAATGTAGAGTCAAAGAGTGTGTGTGTTCTGAAATTGAGTTGTGTGTTGAGAATTTCATTGGGGTGTGTTTTTGTGTGTCTGTATATTTCATATTGTTCTAGTGTGTTTAGTTTCTGGCTTTTTGGTTGGATGTGTAGTATTTCCATGTCTGTGTTGATGTCTCTGTAGGTGTGGTTAGCATTTGTGATGTTCAACACCACACCCTGGATTCATCACCGTTTTCAGATTCTAATCTGATAATCCATATTATCATATTCTGTGTACCTGTAATCGAAAATAATAGATAATTATACTGGTAATCAGAAAGTGTCATATACCTACTGAAATTGATAAATGATATACCAACTCATTTCAACCATCTTTCACTTAAGTATAATTATCATACGTAGATTGAGAGCCAGGGGCGTATTTTGCGGGCTACTGGGACTACCGGCGGTAGCCCAAGGAAATTACAAAAGAAAAAGTTTATAATATAACATAATGTAATAATTTTGTATTATTAGTTTTACCATAGTAATTAAAATTAAAGTAATTGTTAGATATATTTTGTGTAATAATAGGGTCAGCGGTAGCCCAAACCCTTTAACCAGTATACGCCCCTGATTGAGACTCATTTATGAACTACAGGATATGAATGGCCACATCACTAAAACTATAAAAATAATATTCTTTACGTTCAAACGTTGTTAAACATGTATTCACACACAAGAAACTGTATTCTCTTTTAAAAAGCTGCTAAACATGAAGAAAAATTGAATGATATTTGATTTCCACAGGGCACTTCTTTATATAGTGGTAGAAGATTTGCTTGCCAACTTCGGGATGGATGGCAAGGCATGTCTCCTGCGAGCCATCTGTGAAGTTCACGGCCAGTCTCTGCACCACTTCGGTCTGATTGGAGAAATAGTGAAACTCTTCTTCACGTAAGTTACAGCTGTAACATCACCATTATCTTATGTTTATATCTCCTCTAAATAAAGAACATAATCTAATCTGTGAATTTGCAAGCTTCTGACAATTTAAAATCATCTGCATGTAATTTTGTAAGTTCTCAAATTATATTGTCACAGATATTTAAAATTTCAATGAGTGATTACAATGTAAATAGCTTATTTTTCCTCTTTCCAGAAGTACATTTTTTAATATAAGTTTGTTGCTGTATTAATATTACAAATTTCAACTGTTTGTTGAAAGCATTGAAATGGGATAAATTATAGTCTTTATCTACTTTATGTAATGTGGACTGTATATCACTAACAAAAATGTTGTAAAGACATTCATTACGCAACTATTTAGGTAATGATATTTCTATTACGCAGCCAGTTACGTAATGATACTGTTATTATTACCCAACTGGTTACGTAATGTGAACCACACATTAAATTAAATTAAATCGAATTTATTTTATTTATTATAAACTTTAACAATATATTCACAACTTGTTACATTAATTCCTGCAGATGACGCAGGATTTTGATGGTACTAAACATTCCATTGCAGAATTCGCAGCATTTTCAATATATAAATCTTCGTTTGAACTCATTTTAACAATGTTTGTTCATTTCTCCTAGTATTGCTGTTCTTCTGTTATAAACAAAAATCGATCGTGTTCAAAACTAATAAAACAAACATAAACGAATCGCCTCTCACAGAAAGAAACTAGTAATAATACAATCGCCTCTCCACAAAAGACATGTTCGAAACTAATAAAAGTAATACAATTACTTAAGGTGACATGTTACAAAAAACAAATTTTACAAGAAACAACAAAAACTTTCTAATTCCTGCAAATGATGTTCTGTATGTATATATACAAAAATTAAGTTCTCTGTACCAGTCTACATATTTTGGCACAGGTAACTTAATTGTTTTATATATATATATATATATATATATATATATATATATATATATACATATATACACAACATGATTTGCAGGAATTAGAAAGTTTTTATTGTCTCCTGTAAAATTTGTTTTTTGTAATATGTCACCTTTTTGTAGGGTGACCAAATCAAAATGTTCAAAAGGAAGACATTTGAAGGAAAAAAGCAGGACATTTAAAAAAAAAAGCCTGATAAGACATTAAATTCCTTTTCATTCACTGAGAACAATAAAAACAATAGGCAAACACGGAAATAAAAACAGAATTGAATCTCCCTAAATCTAAAGAAAGCATTTTAAGCAGAGAAAACCCTCTAACCTTCGAACCAATTAACATTCAACTAGATTTAGAAGAACCAGTTACAAAATCTGAAACTTCCAAACCTGTACTAAAAGCGCTACCATTAGAAGCTGTGAACAATAGATACCCACCAGAAGAATGGTTACATATCTACACAGATGGGTCTACTATCGATAACAACTCAGGGTCAGGAATTACGTGTGCGTTATTCTCACTTTATCAACCAGCAGGACATCATACAACAAATTTTGATGCGGAAATAATGGCTATTCATATCTCACTCCAACACCTACTATACAGAATAGATAAATTTCAAAATGCTGTCATTCTCTCTGATTCTAAAGCAGCATTATATGCAATAGATTCATATAAAATGATGTCAATCCAAATTAAAGAATGTCACAAAATGATCCAACAACTTCAAAAACTACAGAAAAGAATTCAATTGCAATGGATACCTGCACATTGCGGAATTGCTGGAAATGAAACTGCTGACTTTCTTGCCAAAAAAGGATCCAATTTAATTCAGAATACAAATACAAGCCTACCTTTTACATCCATCAAAAGACTAATTAAAAATAAATATAAAATCAAGCAAAACCAAGCACTATGTACCAAAGCCAAAGATAAAAAATGGAGCATTTTAATAAAAAAAAAAAAAAAACAGAAATTATTCCAGAAATCCCACGTAAATCTGCAGTAGCAAAATTCAGACTGCTTACAGAACACGATTATTTGGCCAGACACTTGAATAAAATAGGAACTTACACAAATCCAAATTGCCCTCTATGCAACAAAGAAGAAGAAATGACTGAAGATCATCTACAAACCTGTGAAGTTCTACCTGATGGATCCACCACAGAGAAATATTGGAGAGCAAGAACGCTAATGGCTTCGTTGCCAAACCCCGGCATTAGATAACAACAACAACAACATAGGCAAACACAATACCAAAGCTATACATTGTTATTAATCTTTCAATTTTGTTGTTCATACTTGTGTGAAGAGGAAATGTCCTGCAGTAGCTCTGGGGATTATAGGTGTGAAATTCTTTACATGTAAAATGCTTCGAATTATATTGTACTTATAAATAACTGATTAAATGGCGATCTTACTCGTGTTAATTGTGTAAGCATGTGTGGCTTACAGCTGTTTCGGTGTTTATTTATATTCAAGTGTTAAAAGTAATGTACGAAATAGTAATAGTAGTAATAGTAATTTATTCACCATAAAGATCTTTACAAATCATGGCTTCGTCAATCTTATTTCTAAGTCTTAATCTAGTTTCTGATTATACTATGGACATATTTATGAATTTGTAGCTTTGTTATTGCAGGAAATCTGCTGACATGATACAATTACACATTAGTAGGCACTTTCCGCAAGGTCTAAAGACATAAATTCCTCTACAGTATATGGCATATGATGCAGCAGCAACCTGTTGACCATGCTTTTAAACTTCTTTTGTTTACTACTTATTATGAGCTTGGAATTTTATTATACATATTTATGCCTCTATGTAAAATACTTTTAAGACTTGTGGTTATTTTATGAGTGGACAGATGGATATGATTTGATGTTCTTGTTTGATACATGTGGTAGTCAGAATTCAATTTGAATTTTGCTTTGTTTTCATGAATGAAAGACATTGTTTCTAGAATGTATATACAAGGTACTAGCAGAATTTTGAATTCCCTAAAAATTGCTTTACTTTGCGACCTTACAGGTGCTTGTTTCATAATTTTTATAATTTTCTTCTGTAGCTTAAAAATTTCCGTAATTTTGCTTGTTGCGCCCCATAATGGTATGCCATACTGAATCTGGGAATGTACATAGCCAAAATACATAGATCTGAGAACTTCATTAGAGGTTGTTTTGTTTAATAATAATAATAATAATAATAATAATAATAATAATAATAATAATAATAATAATAATAACAATAATAATAATAATAATAATAATAGTAATAATAATAATAATAATATTAATAAGATTCAACATGGATTATATTGTACTGTTACAATACCCTTTACTGCTTCTACTGATAGTCTGTTCCTTTCATCTCACCATTAGGTGTCGATTAGTGACAATACCCTTTTACATTGGCATTATGTGCAATTATTAAAAAAAGAATTGACATATATACAGCAAAGTTCGGAAACATTTAACATTTACAACCTGCACAAAATATGTAGCCTACTCCACTGAAAGTTTATTGTTTCCAAGAAAAATATTTCATCTCGCTTCAAAACAAATTCTTTTAGAGCACAGAATTCATAACTCATGTTTTGTATTTTCTCCAGAGCAAGCAAGTCTCCTTTTGCCGATGTGCTTGAAGAGTATGTGAATGCAGAGCGTGCGGGCCAAGAGCACGGGCACGGAGAGTGTTGGCGCTATTACAAGGCATGCCCCAAGTCACTCTTCCTGACATCACAAGAAAATAAATACTCGTAAGTGAACAAGTTTAGCTATACAGTAACATTATTTATAGGGATAGAATTCCTACCCTTTTTATACTCTTCACACCATACTTGTTTCTATCTTCATTTATTTATAACTGAAAACATAATATTTTCAGCTAAAGTCGAGACACTGTTACCACATAGTGGTTCAAATTCAGAGTTTGTTCAGTTTATCACCACTATATTCGAAATACCAGTGTTAAGGAAGGTAAAAATGTTAAAATATCACAAAATACCGTCCTTGCAGGAAGTTTAAAAGTGGCGTCTCAACATCCGATAAGGACACAAATACCCACAAAATGTTATGCAATGCATTCCACACATATCACAGGGTATTTTAAAGAAAAAAAAAAAACATTTTTTTTTTAATTTACTCATTTTTCACCACAAAATACCGTCCTCGCAGGAAATTTAAAAATGGCGTCTCAAAATCCGATAAGGGCACAAATACCAACAAAAAGTTATGCAATGCATTCCACACATATCACAGGGTATTTTAAAGACATTTTTTTTTTATTTACTCATTTTTCACCACAAAATACCGTCCTTGCAGGAAGTTTAAAAATGGCGTCTCAACATCCGATAAGAGTACAAATACCCACAAAATGTTATGCAATGCATCCCACACATAACACAGGGTATTTTAAAGAAAAAAAATTTTTTTTGAAAATTTACTCCTTTTTCACCACAAAATACCGTCCTCGCAGGAAGTTTAAAAATGGCGTCTCAACATCCGATAAGAGTACAAATACTCACAAAATGTTATGCAATGCATTCCACACATATCACAGGGTATTTTAAAGAAAAAAACATTTTTTTGAAAATTTACTCATTCTTCATCACAAAATACCGTCCTTGCAGAAAGTTTAAAAATGGCGCCTCAACATCCGATAAGGGCACAAATACCCAAAAAATGATCAGAGAGTATTTTAAAGAAAAATTTTTTTTTTTTTTAATTTACTCATTCTTCACCACAAAATACCGTCCTCGCAGGAAGTTTAAAAATGGTGTCTCAACATCCGATAAGGGCACAAACACCCAAAAAATGTTATGCAATGCATTCCACACATATCACAGGGTATTTTAAAGAAAAAAATTTTTTTTTAAATTGACTCATTTTTCACCACAAAATACCGTCCTCGCAGGAAGTTTAAAAATGGCGTCTCAACATCTGATAAGGGCACAAATACCCACAAAATCTTATGCAATACATTCCACACATATTAGAGAGTATTTTAAAAGAAAACAATTTTTGAAAATTTACTCATTTTTCACCAAAAAATATCGTCCTCTCCCCTCAAGAGAATTGTGACTTTCATTGTTCTTTCCATACTTACTTACTTACTGGCTTTTAATGAACCTGGATGTTCATTGCCGCTCTCACATAAGCCCGCCATTGATCCCTATCCTGAGCAAGATTAATCAATTCCCTATCATCATATCCCACCTGCCTCAAATCCATTTTAATATTATTTTCCCATCTACGTCTCGGCCTCCCTAAAGGTCTTTTTCCCTCCGGCCTCCCAACTAACATTCTATATGCATTTCTGGATTCGCCCATACGTGCTACATGCCCTGCCCATCTCAAACGTCTGGATTTAATGTTCCTACTTATGTCAGGTGAAGAATACAATGCGTGCAGTTCTGTGTTGTGTAACTTTCTCCATTTTCCTGTAACTTCATCCCTCTTAGCCCCAAATATTTTCTTAAGCACCTTATTCTCAAACACCCTTAATCTCTGTTCCTCTCTCAAAATCAGAGTCCAAGTTTCACAACCATGAAGAACAACCGGTAATATAACTGTTTTATAAATTCTAACTTTCAGATTTTTTGACAGCAGACTGGATGATAAAAGCTTCTCAACCGAATAATAACAGGCATTTCCCATATTTATTCTGTGTTTAATTTCCTCTCGAGTATCATGTTCTTTCCATGTACCCTTAAATTGTATTGTAAGGTTCTCTAGAGAGTATATATTTTTTTTTTAGAATCTTGGCTCCTAATTATAAACTCTAAGAAGTGTTTAGGTAAAGTTTGTTTCATCTTTACGAGACATGTATTTTAATAATATGCCGCATATTTATTACAGGAAAGAAGCTGCAGATCATGAACAAGAGGATGACGAACTCTTGAATGAAGTTGATGAGTCAAAATCTAGGACTTCTAAAGTAACTTTAGATTCATCAGATATTTCAGCCAAAGCAATGTAACAGTGCTCAATTCCGCTTCCAATCGTATGCGAATATGTGTGTGCCTGATCGGTTCAAGGTTCAAGTTGCAGTGTGCCCGAGGGGAAGGGCAAATGGTGTTGGGGGATCTTCTCTTGTGAAGTGAAACACGGGGGTCGTGTATGGATGTGACATCTGAGTACCGTAACAGTGAAAAAAATCTAACACTGTGTTAGTGCGATTTTTAATTCAAAGATAGTTAATATCTTTTTCTAGCTAAAATATTATACAGAAACATTTTAAGTTCTGTAGACAGTGGGTTACCAAATCTCATGATATGTTTGGCCTAACTCATAGATTATTGTATCAATTGTATATTTCTCTTAATATAAAATGATATGTATATAAACTTTACATAATATATCGAGTTTTATGTACGAAGCATGTAGAGTATAAGAATTGAAGATAGCGAGTTTTTAAAATCACAATTTTGTGGACACTTTCAGTGCAACTCAGGAAAGAATAATGTGCCTGTGGACTTAAAGTGATGCATGAAATTACGAAATTTCAGCCTTCACAAGCAAGAAAATATCTTCAATTACTGAAGATTTGTAAACAAAATACTTTTTAAATATACATACGATACAGTACCGGTACTGGCTGTAAATTGTATAGATAAAGTATATTGGTAATTTTAACAAGTTCTTAGTTAATTGTTTTTTATTTTCATTGTGCCAGATATTTTGCAGCTGTTTCTTTTGAGGAATTCCTTATGATTAAAGAGGTCACACTTTTTTCTCTTGCCTTGATAGGAATTGAAATAAAAAAAAAAAACAATATGGAAGATATTACTGTATATCTTTATTCGTAACACACAAATAAAAATATTGTAAATAATATTTAAAAGCTTCAGTAATATCAATATAATAAGTCCAGAAAATAAGCTGGTAAATTAATTGACCAGTACTTTTGTGTCTCATTTTTTCCAACACCTGAAATAATTAAGTTCACCACTGCTGTCAAAAAAAAGTTACATACAGTAGGTATCCTACAGTAAAATTTAATTTATATAACTAATTGATTAACTAGCGGACTTACTCGTGTTAATTATGTAAGTCTGTGTGGCTTACATCATAAGAAAGACAAAACAAAAACTTAACAAACACAAAAACACGCAAAAACAATACAAACACAAGAACACAAGAAATACATCACACTAACATAAGAAAACAAAAGCACACATAAGATCGCATCTTCATTCAGAAAGCAGAAATACAACATAGCATACAGAACAGAAAACACACTACAAAGACATCTCAACACACAAAAAACACAAACAAATAAATACGACCACACAGGTGTATACAAACTCACATGTAAAAGCTGCGACAAGTTCTACATTGGACAGACAGGCAGATCATTCCAAACACGCTACAAAGAACACATTAAAGCAATAACCAGAGGACACAATACATCTACATACTCCGATCACATAACCAATGCTAACCATACATACAATAACATAAATGTGGACATGGAAATCCTACACATACAACCCAAGAACCAAAAACTCAACACACTAGAACAATACGAAATATACAGACACACTAAAACACACCCCGATCAAATTCTCAACACACAGATCAATTTCAGTACACACACACTATTTGACTCCACTTTTCTTCAACAATCAAACACACCCACACAACAGGCAGAGAAGTTCGAGATGACGCCGAGATCTAGTAGGCTCTGAGGATGGTGTGATGAAGCACCGAAACAGCTGTAAGCCTCACAGACTTACATAATTAACACAAGTAAGTACGCAAGATTCAAAATGGATTAATTTATATGTTTCATGGAGTCTGTAGGAAAAACGCATACTTAAGTGAGAAAAAAACAAAAGACATTTAATAACATTTGAAATAGCATTTCAAGACCATACAGGAAAAACGAGTTACTGTAAGTCAATTTAGTAAAATTTTGCAAGAGGAATTTAAAACTTGAAAATTAAGCCATCTTTGAGTCTAATATAGTATGGTACCGGTATTCAAATTCATAACACATATTCTTGAAGAATGTAAGGTTATTTGTAGGAAATCTTAACGTTATGAATGAAGCACAAATCGAATCCAAAGCCCCACATGTACTACCGCTCCTCTAGGAGGCAGTGGACCCTAGATGCTGTCTGCTGAGTCAAAGCTGGCTGATATATTACATCTCAAACTGCAATTCAGAAAACTTTTACGAAATTGACTAAGTCTTGTTCTTCCTATGTGATCTTTATTTAATAACGTGTGATTATTTTACAAAAATGTCAGTTATTTTGGACTGCTTGTTCCTAAGAAAGAAACCATGTCCTCAAATTGTGATAACTGTTCCATAATTTGTTCAGTTACATCAAAATGTGTTAAGAAATGTTTCACTGTTTCTAAAACATTAACAGCAGCATAATTTTAAATTCAGAAAATAAGGATTGACGATCTCAATTGTAAGATCTACAAGATTTACGGAAGTCAAGTGTGCTTTGACATTTCTTATAAAATAACGTATGTTAATAAGAAATCTAATGTTATGTTCTGAAGAGAATGATCTACATCAAAGCAGAAATCTAAATATTTGTTTATAATTATTTTAAAGTAGTACCACATTTCCTACTTCACAAGTTAGATTTTTTTTATAGTATGAAATAATAATTACAAGGTAATAATGATCATGTTTTTTTTTACCAGTAGAGATGTGATCGAAATAAAAGACGCTCAATTATCTGTAAGACACAATATGTACTTGCTGTGTTATAAGAACAATTTGGAAATGTATATAGATTGTAAATTCATTCTTTGATAGTTTCCTGCCCAAGGGCAGGTCTTTCACTGCAAACCCAGCATTCTCCAATCTTCCCTCTTTTCCTCCTTCCTCTTAGTCTCTCATACGATATATATCTTAATGTCGTCTATCATCTGATATCTTCTTCTGCCCCAAACTCTTCTTCCATTCTCTATTCCTTCCAGTGCAACCTTCAGTAGGCAGTTTCTTCTCAATCACTGACCTAGTCAATTCCTTTTCCTTTTTCTGATCAGTTTCAGTATCATTCTTTCTTCATCCATTCTTTTCAACACAGCTTCGTTTCTTATTCTGTCTGTCCACTTCACATGCTCCATCCTTATCCATATCCACATTTCAAATGCTGCTAGTCGTTTCTCTTCACTTCAGCGTAATGTCCATGTTTCTGCCCCATACAATGCTACATTCCACACAAAGCACTTCATTAGTCTCTTCCTTAGTTCTTTCTCCAGTGGTCCACAGAAGATGCTCCTTTTTCTATTAAAAGCTTCCTTTGCCATTGCTGTTCTCCTTTTGACTTCCTGTGGCAGCAGCTCATGTTACTGCTTATAATGCACCCCAAGTATTTGAAGCTGTCCACTTGCTCTACTGCCTCATTTAGAATTCGCAAGTTTACCTTCTTTACTTTTCTTACTATGATCACTATGTGCAACGTTAATTGAAAATTATTTGTTATAATACAATGAAATTAGTAGGTATATTTAAAATAAATATATAAGTGGAAATGTATTTTATTTGTATAAAGCAATTATAGTTCTAGTGTACAAATTAACTTATATCAATGTAGATAAACAATCTACTGTCAAATATTATCATAAACAATATTGCTTTAATAGAAATGTTAAGTTATTTTTTTTTGGATAACAGTTTATATAATGTTATACTAATATTTCCTAGATGTAATTATCTTTTCAAAGTTAGAAATCAGAAGAAAGTATGAATTTTGAAATAATATAATTTCACAAGAATAAATTTCTACGTTTATTCCATATGTTTTCCATATTTCATATCCTTAGTTCATCCATTTACAGCAGCTGAGAACATGGACGTCGCCAGGGAAGTTTATGAGGAGACAATTTAAATTTAATTTGTTTATTAAACTCGTCAACTTTTGGTATGAAAAGGTTATTGCATTATTAAATGGCTTAATTTTTTACAACCTCATATAAATGTTCATGAGACGAAGCTTGGTAAGTATGTAAATTTAAGAATTGGAAACCTAATTTAATTTAGTTTAGTTTAACTTAGTTTGTTACAATTGCTCCCTTTTCTTTCTTCGGAAATATGCATTCAATTTTTACTACATTTCAGTTGTTCTCCTAGTTTTGGAATTTTATTTCTTTCTATGAATAAATTAAAAGCAGTGTGATGAAATAATTTCTTTCCCCTTGAGGACTCGAACTAGTGCTCATTCCATTACGTAAATTTAGGCATGCTACCTTCGACCATGATACGATAGGCCTACTGTAAGTCTCAACAATAGGTCAAGTAATTTGCACTGTGTGCTTATAAATATTTGGACATAACAGTTTCATCATCATCATCATCATCATCATCATCATCATCATCATCAAGCAGTCAAGCCTATAGGCCTGTTTCGATCTCACTGCTCATCCTGTATTCTTTTAATAGTTCCATTTTCCTATTGGATCGTATTTCAAAATTAATTTCAGGAACTAATAGTTTATAATTTATTTTAAATAGTGGTAAGACCTGAGAAGATAAAAAGAGGTGAGACGATGCCTTTTTGAGTTGAAGACTGATATTTTCTCTGTATCAAAGAATTGGTAGCCTGTGTCTGTGAATAAAACAAGAATATTTTCGTAAAAAATGCGGATTTCCTCAGGACCAAAAATACAATGCAAATGGAGTAAAAATTAGAATTCTACCGTGGATCAAAATAATAAAAATGGAGTATTTTCCTTCGAGATAACTAACGACTTGCACTCTTCCGAAGTCCATGATGCTGGTTACTTGGAGCAAAAATGTTAATTCGCTCTCTTAGTTACAGTAAAGATCATCGAATTGTAGTCCTTCTTACTTTGAAATAATAGTGTGGACAAGAGTGATGGTTTTCAAGGTTCTGTTTATTATGAGCAGACACCTTTGTTATGAAATTCTTGGGATGCCTGAAATTTCCTGAGTTCAAATTCCCGCGTTCAATCTAGCAATCTCCATCAAATGGAGTTGATACAGCAATGAATTCCATTATGTTTTCGTATCAAATATAACATTTACAGGTCTAGAAGTCTTTTCTTGTTATAGACTTCACAATAAATTTTGCATAACTCAATAATTTTACATATCTTCTGTTAGCGCAATACATATCACTCTTAATTTGGCATCCCTGACGTAAACAGTTGCGAATTCAGCGGTTTTCCCGCTAGATCTAGCGTTTAGTTTAGGGGTAAAAATTTATGAAATTTGTATGGCTCATATAGGGATTTAGAGGTTTTTTTAACACTCACAGAGGTAAAATAATCTTATTTGTACATTGTAAATGTAGCAATTTAGCGGTTTCTGCACTGTAGCTTAGCGAGTTTTTAGGAATCGAGTTGGTAGCACTGGACCTAAAGGCGTGAACAACTTGTCGATTGTAGTGTCCTGAGAGGCTGAGAATGTTTATAAAATGTGAACATCTGCGCGGGAAAAGTGAGCATCAAGAGTGCAGTGTGAAATGAAACGATCAATTTTATTTTTATAAGCACTAAATTTTTAAAGAAAATGTATTTGAAATCTATAATCATTGATGGTTTCAAATCATACGGTCATCGAACGGAAATAAATGGATTCGACAGAGAATTCAATGCAATAACAGGATTAAACGGCAGTGGAAAATCGAATATTCTTGATGCTATTTGTTTTGTTCTTGGGATAACAAATTTAGTCCAGGTAATTATACGGAAGGCTCAAGCACCGGCCACTTTTTCTTACACTTCGTGCAATTAGCGATTGAACTATAGGTAAACTCTGGTAGTCAGCAACTTACTATCATCAAAACCATCCTAACCTCGTCACAGACAATGGGGTTACTTATCACTGGTAGTGAAGTTGTCACTGACAGTGGGTTACAGTGGTGCTATTTGTCACAGATGTTTCTCATCATTTAAACCGTACGTATCTTTGTTACTGATAATAGAAATAGTTGTCAACGATAAATGTCGATAATTCTTTACAGTTGCGTTACCAAGGAAAATCTCGCCGCGATGTTGAAAACTCGTGTCAAGCTAGATGAGGCGTGAGAACGCGAGAGAGGGAGGAGTCTGCAGAGCAAGTAGTTTGTTGCAAGGCAGGTGTGGTGGGGGTAGAGGGGAAGGGTGCAATCCGTGTTGTGGAGTTTATCCCTCGCTTTCTCTCTATGTACCTACCAAAAGACGGCATGCGATCCTGTCTCTCCACCGGCTACCACTTTTAAAGCACCTTTCCACCCATATTCTGGTGCGAAATTGACGTCGTCGCTTAATTTCTCCTTTGTTTACGGAACATATGACTTGGCGAGAAGCAAAGTACTTAAATATATCCTACCTTTCTTTGGTAACGCAATTGTAAAAATGTCAAAGTGACGGGTGTTCAATTTGTCATAATCGTTTCCGCCGAGCAGTGTACTTCAGTCTGTGACTAAAGTTTGAATACAGGTAAGCACTACTATACAGACTTTGGAAGACATGACAGAATGACTTAAACTCTTAAATAATCTTTAAAATGAAAGAGGAACCGTTCTTCATTCACTTTGTTACATACTGTATGTCCATCACAATTGCACACAAAATCAGTTGAATTGTTTTACAATAGCCTACCTAAAGTCACGTCGCTGTTATTTCCGGCGTGGCTCCGCCTCTTTGCTTACGTCCTAGTAAGAGTAGGTTCTATAAAGAGTAGTTACATACAATCGTTCGCCATTTTAGTTCTTTCATTGCCAGTTCCGGTTAGCAGACGACGCTATTTTCCGCACTGTTAAACATTATCACGTCGTAGCACCTATGATAATCGCATTGTAAATTTTAGGTTTCATAGATAAATATCTAAGGAAAGCATAGAAAAAATTCGAAATCAAAATGTTTTTTGGAAAGGGAGAAAAAATTACTAACTTCGAAGTGTCTTGTTCAAAATAAAGTTTCATTAAAATAAAGTTTTTCCATTTTTTACTTTAGATGGGAGTCAAAGCGAGAGAAATGTTTAGAAAGAATTACTTTTAAAAGTGATTCCTATTCGAAATCTGTACCGTACTAATTTCTCAGTTACTAGGAGTAACATATGCGCGGACCTCGGTTTGCAGAGTAACAACTTAGGTCTGTTAGAACTGTGGATTCTCATAGAAAGGCCGGCCCTTCGGCGGGGCAAGTGGGGCGGTTACCCCAGGCCCCGCGCTTTGTGGGACTCACTGCTGGAAAAAAATTCAATCTGCCGATTACGTTCTTGTTATAATATTTAATGTGAGAAACTTAAAAATAAATAGTTAAGTGAATGTTGAGATAGCTTTTGTATACCTAACGAAATCAATTGTTGACTATATTGTTTAATGTATGTGGATCAAATGTTGCACTGTTTGTTGAAAGTTTAATTACCGGAGTATCCAGCTGCATGGCTCTAAGTCGATTGTTACCCATGATTCTATTATTATTATTATTATTACAATGGTCTGTTGAAAATGGAATGAAAATTAATCAATCCAAAACTTCTGTTATTTCCTTCTCACGGAAAACTACTTCCCAAAAATTTAATTATTCTCTTAGTAATGTCGTAATTACTAAGAAAGATTGTATTAGAGATCTTGGTGTCTTACTTGATTCAAAATTATATTTTCATGATCATGTGCAATATATTTATACCCATTCGTTAAGAATGCTTGGTCTAATCAGATCTATAACTTATTCTTTTTCTACTCCTATGTGTTTATTAATTTTATACTATACATTGGTTAGATCCAAGCTTGAATATGCATCTGTAGTATGGAACTCTATTACTTCCACTGACTCGGCTAAATTGGAGAATATTCAAAGAAAATTTATTTCCTTGTGTTCTTATAGATTTTTACCAAATTCCGATTATAACTATGAGACTAATTGCAAATATTTTAATTGCGGTAGTTTGTTTACCAGACGTCAGGATCTTGATTATTTATTTTTTTGTAAAGTCATTAAGGGTGATATTGATTGTGAATCTTTCATAAGCAATATCAGTCTTCATATTCCTGCTAAGGGTTTAAGATTTCATAAATTGTTTTATAATAGGAATTCTAAATCTCTCTCCGGTCTGCAGATGTATTAAATATGCTAATTTGCATGGATTGAACTTGGATCCATTTAATGTGTAGTAATACTTTTCGAGTTTTATGTCAGTTTTATTATTTATGCCATTGTTAGATATGTATCATACTATTCTCGTCATTTGCATAACTTTACAATATTAATTATATGATTCCTGTCTTCATTTATATGATTTCATTAATTCATTTGTAATACATTTTATTTAATTACTATTATATTGATTGTATTTCATCTCATTGCCATTTTCATCATTCATTCTCATCATCATTTGTTGTTTTGTTTTGTTTTGTACCTGTGCTAAACTGTAATTGGCCTTGTGCTGTTGTTTTGCACGTTAATATTATAAATAAATAAATAAATAATAATAATAATAATAATAATAATAATTATTATTATTATTATTATTATTATTATTTTAAACAAATACACCTAAAAGAGCGCGGAATTAAAATTTGTACTGTTGTAAATTCTCGTCTGCTTGCTGCAAACGGCAAGGAAAGAACGAAAATGGCGGACGATTATATCCAGTATTTATAGAGCCTTAGGAAGTCCATAACGAAATCAGCAGCGAATGACAAGACGCACATGTTTAAATGTAGCCGACTTGCAACGTGATTGGCTGCCGGAAATAGGAGCGACGGGACTATAGTAAATATGGTTAGGCTACTGTGTTTTGTACTTTATTTCACATGTTCCTGTTTCGACATTGCAGCATACGACAAATCACTTAAATACTTACCAATTAATAATCTATAAAAGGGGGGACAAAGGCTAATTGGGATTTCCCGTCTCTGATCAGGTCAAAAACGCTGATAGAACTGATACATAACCCTTGTGGTGAATTTCGATGAAGTACAGAGGGCATAATTAGTCAAATCCACTCTTCTCACCTCCATGCTGAGGCCCCCTGGGATTTTTTAAGATGTGAAAGAGAGAATGGTGTGCGGAAAGCAATAGGAAGCTACCACATATATTCTTCCCAAGAAAAACTGCAAACGTGACATGATGAATCTTTGTACAGTAAAAGATTCTGAAGATGTAGGCTCTTATGGAGACAAAGAGGAAGGCAGAAAATAGGAAAGACTGGAGAATGCTGGGTTGGCAGTGAAAGACCTGCCCTTGGACAGAACAGTATGAATGAATCTATAAAATGAGAGCATAGTAGTTGTACATTTCCAAAATTACCAGAACTGCTTCAAATTAGTTTTTATGTTATTGTTTCAAGGTACGTGCTGGCAGTCTTCAAGAACTGATTTATAAAGGTGGACAAGCAGGTATCACCAAGGCAAGTGTGACACTCACATTCGATAATCGCAACACCAGCCAAAGTCCATTAGGATATGAACAGCATGAAGAGATCACCGTTACAAGACAAGTAGGATTACAAAAATATTAATATTATTTCATAACTATGTCTATACTTATCTCTGTGATTGCTCATTTGGGCATCTCTGACACTTTCCTACTCTCTGCTGTATTTGATTAGATATAATGTCATGCACAACCTACGTCAAAGAGTCCTGCTGTATTCTGCGTTTAAGAGTGCAAGTCAACATAAATATAAAAATCTTCTGAGGAGAGATAGACTATTGTATAATCAGGTTCTGTTAATGCACAGGTTGGTAGAGCTGTGAAGTGGCTTTTAAGGAACCCGGAGGTTCATTGCCACCCTCACATAAGCCCGCCATTGGTCCCTATTCTGAGCAAGATTAATCCAGTCTCTACCATCATATCCCATCTCCCTCAAATCCATTTTAATATTATCTTCCCACCTACGTCTCGGCCTCCCCAAAGGTCTTTTTCCCTCCAGCCTCCCAACTAACATTCTATATGCATTTCTAGATTCGCCCATACGTGCTACATGCCCTGCCCATCTCAAACGTCTGGATTTAATGTTCCTAATTATGTCAGGTGAAGAATACAATGCGTGCAGCTCTGCGTTGTGTAACTTACTCCATTCTCCTGTAACTTCATCCCTCTTACCCTAAATATTTTCCTAAGAACCTTATTCTCAAACACCCTTAATCTCTGTTCCTCTCTCAAAGTGAGAGTCCAAGTTTCACAACCATACAGAACAACCGGTAATATAACTGTTTTATAAATTCTAACTTTCAGATTTTTTGACAGCAGACTGGATGATAAAAGTTTCTCAACCGAATAATAACAGGCATTTCCCATATTTATTCTGTGTTTAATTTCCTCCTGAGTATCATTTATATTTGTTACTGTTGATCCCAGATATTTGAACTTCTCCACCTCTTCAAAAGATAAATTTCCAATTTTTATATTTCCATTTCATACAATATTCTGGTCACGAGACATAATCATATACTTTGTCTTTTCGGGATTTACTTCCAAACCTACCTCTTTACTTGCTTCTAGTAAAATTCTCGTGTTTTCCCTAATCGTTTGTGGATTTTCTCCTAACATATTCACGTCATCCGCATAGACAAGCAGCTGATGTAACCCGTTCAATTCCAACCCCTCTCTGTTATCCTGGACTTTCCTAATGGCATACTCTAGGGCAAAGTTAAAAAGTAAAGGTGATAATGCATCTCCTTGCTTTAGCCCACAGTGAATTGGAAACGCATCTGACAGAAACTGACCTATATGAACTCTGCTGTACGTTTCACTGAGAGACAATATCAATAAATCTATCACTATTTATTATCTGACATTCGCCTTACAGTTGGGGAAAAGCACGAAAAAAAAATTATCAGGGTGATCAGCTCAGGCAGCTTTTGAAACCGTGCATGATCTCAACCTCAGATCAGAAAACCTGCTCCTTGTAAATAAAGTATATTACACATTCAGAAAACAATTACATTACTGTGATCAAGAATTCACTTGGCCATTTTGTTTCTTGTAGATTGTTACAGGTGGGAAGAACAAGTACCTTATCAATGGCTCAAATGTCCAGAACAACAGGGTTAAGGACCTGTTTTGTTCAGTCCAGCTTAATGTAAATAATCCACATTTTCTCATTATGCAAGGAAGAATTACGAAAGTGCTTAATATGAAACCACCAGAGGTAAGTTTTTGCATTCTTTTTCTGCTATTGAAAGTAAGTGCAAGGGTTTATTAATACTAGGGCTGGATAAAAACTAATGGCAATAGTTCGATATTTCTGACATGGCTTTATTTACAAGGGTACAACATTTAAGTACCCCTTATTTATTACCTTTTGCCAAAAGTTTGGAAGGCGTCATACACCATCAGCGCGTCCATCTTTGTTGATGTTCCGTATTGACCGCCCTATAGCACGGATAAGTTCATCTCTGGTATTGTACCGGGTCCCCCGCAGTGGTTCTTTCACTTTGGTGAAAAGATCGTAATCGCATGGACTCATATCGGGTGAGTACGGTGGATGTTCCAGAATCTCCCATTGCCAGCGACGCAAGAGGTCCTTGACAGCAGCAGCGGTGTGACTCCTTGCATTATCATGAAGAATGATGGGATTCTGTACCACCAAGTGTCGTCGTTTTCTCCTGAGGGCTGGACGAAGGTGGTGCTGCAGGATCCTGCAGTAGTAGTCTGCATTTTCCATCTGCCTTGGAGGTACAGCGTGGTGCAGTATTACCCCATCAATGTCGTGCACCATAATGAACATCAGCTTCACAGCACTTTGTGTAGGGCTCACTTTCTTCGGATGAGAAGAACCTGGATGCTTCCATTCATTTGATTGACATTTCAAGTTTGGTTGGTTTGTATGAGCGAGCTCAGGTTTCGTCCATAGCGACGATACGTCCAAGAAAGTCGTCATCTTCCCTTTGGTACCGGTCCAACAAGGCCTGTGCGACTGCATAGCAGTGCCATTGTTAAACCTCGGAAATTTCATGGGGTATTCAATGCCCTGTAATTTTGCGGTAACCCAGGATGTCTTGCAGAATGTGGAACACATTTTTGTGACATACTCCTACTTCCGCTGCTAACTCACGCTCAGTCCATCGGCGATCAGCATCCAACAAGGAAGCAAGGAGTTGAACTGTGTTGTCCTCCACTCGGGGTCATCCTGTACTGAGGTTGTCCTGAACGGCATCCCTGCCTACCTAGAACGGTTTAACCCATCATGCCACTGTGCGATATGGCAACGCTGCATCAGCACATGCTTCACGCAGTCCCTGAAAACATTCTTGTGCACTACGACCTCATGTCACTTCAATTTTGATCCAGGAACGTTGCTCTAGTTTTGTAAACGTGGTCTTAGGGTGCTCGCACTGTCCCTATGAAAGTCAACGTTCTACACACTGCAGTAGATTGACAGAGTACTGTCGCCACTGGCTGCACTAACTCATCTAATAGTCCTTGTTCATGTCCACACAGCTGGCAGCTCTCGAACGCACCATCGTCACGTGACAGCAGTGTTGCCATTACTTTTTATCCAACCTATGTATGTAAAAGAAAACTTGCTACTAAAGCTCTGTATATTCAAATATAAAATTTGATGTAACTTGTGAAGATGAGGGCATTTTTTAAAGAAGAAAGGACTGTACAGTATATAGGGAAATAAAACTGAAGTGATTGAAGCAGGAACTTGCAGAGCTTGAGTGCACACATGCTAAAGAGTAGTTGTCCTCTTCTACAGATTGTGGCACTTTCTAATATCCTTCATGAATTGCTTTCATTTTGACTATCAAATTTCCTTGAATAGGCCAAATGGCTTACACTGTCATTGGAGTTTGTCTCTCATTTTTCTGTGGATATGTGAAAATAAGGTAATCGATTGATTTGAAATTTAAGGGGAGAGGATGGTATTTTTAAAAACTTTTTTCCTATTTGGTGTAAAATATTAATTTTTTCTATGTAGAGAGCTCATAACTATGGCAACTCAACCAAATGAAAATATTTTGAAAAAAATTATTTGTGGGCCCAAATTTGAAAAAAATATACCCAATGCAGGATTGTACTAAAACCGATATATCTAAACCGTTTTTAAAGATAGATCCAAACAGTGTTTTGCAATGTATTTGCAAAAGCATGTTCTACAAACTGTCTGTAACAGAATTGTGATATTAATCCCTACGTTTGTAAAATAAACAATTTAAATTTAATAACAATTTCCTGATTTCCTTTCTTGCAAAGAAACGGACGTATTTTTAAAATGAAATCAATTAACAAAATTCTGTTACAGAGAAAAGTTTCCTAATAGTCCAAAGAATGAGTGTTCTATATTTCATGCATGTATCTTTAATAGTTCAGAAATTGTATCCATTTTTGTCTGGCAATGTAGAAAAAAATGAAGTTACTGGAAACCCATTAAAAGCAGGCGTGTGATTTAAAATTCCATAGCGCAGGAAGTTTAAAAATAACGTCTCAACATCCGATAAGGGCAAAAATACCTACAAAATGTTATGCAATGCATTCCACACATATCAAAGGGTATTTTAAAGAAAAAAATTTTTTCTTTGAAAATTTAATTTACCCGAAACAACAATAAAAGTGGGCGTGTGATTTAAAAATCCATAGTGCAGGAAGTTTAAAAATGACGTCTCAACATCCGATAAGGGCAAAAATACCTACAAAATGTTATGGAATGCATTCTACACATATCAAAGGGTATTTTAAAGAAAAAAATTTTTTCTTTGAAAATTTAATTTACCCGAAACAACAATAAAAGTGGGCGTGTGATTTAAAAATCCATAGCGCAGGAAGTTTCAAAATGACGACTCAGCATCCGATAAGGGCACAAATATCCTCAAAATGTTATGCTATGCATTCCACACATATCACAGAGTATTTTAAAGAATTTTTTTGTTTTTTGAAATATACTCATTTTTTCACCAAAAAATACCATCCTCTCCCCTTAAAATATGGATTGTTTGTTGACTGGCATCATATTGTCATTTTTCAGATTCTTGCAATGATTGAGGAAGCTGCAGGCACTAGAATGTATGAATGTAAGAAGCAGCAGTCACAAAAGACCATCGAGAAGAAGGATGCAAAACTGAAAGAATTAAACGCGGTATTGTAATCAGTGTTATTGTCTTTGTTTGTTGTTACTTTTTGCACACTGTAAGTGTAAACGAAGATTTCATAACTGTTAGTGGTTATAAATTGGTGTTTCAATTACAGCATAACATTGTTTTTAATTTAATGATATTACAGAATTGTGAGAAGTGAAACCTGTTTTTTTTTCCCCCCCTAAAAATTTTGCATAATAAACTTCATGATAAATTGGGTCAGCATATAGAGGTTGAACCTAATTTCTCCAGTTTATATTACAGCACTAAATTAATTCTGACATCACAGATATGACATGTACACAGTTTAGAAGTTTATTTTAAAAAATGTAAATAATTTTTTTTATGTTCCGTTCTCACCCTGTCACCTTGTGGTCTTTCTTAGTCATGTGACTTTTCATCATTATTGCTCTGAAGATTTTAATTTTACCGTCAATTTTTGCGTTTTAATGGCTGTGACAACAAAAGTCATCCACCTCAACACTTCATTTTATGTTAGCTTAAAAATCTGTTAATTCTTTTGAATAATTATATTTTTAAAATTCTTTACCAGTACTTAAAGAATGACATTATCTATCTATGATTTTTTATTGTAATTAAAAATAATAATGTTATTTTCTGTAACAGATGTGACATGGATTTACAACAAATGTGACACTTTTCATGTAAAACATGTTTTTACTTTATTTTGTATGGAAAATTAATGCTTCATAAATATTCTTTTCGCTTTACAACTGGGATGTTACAGGCTTATTATTTGGAGCGAGGGGTTGTTTACCAAAGTTTACATGTGATATCCTTAAATCCTTTCAAATTCCCTTTTATGAGGTTCAGAAGATTGTAGTGGAAATTCTGAAGGCCTCTCTTCAAATTCTACACTATCATCTATATGTTAACACGTAAATTTTTGTTTTGATGTACAAATCGAATCATTATTTTGCTCATTTCATTTCCCCTTATCTTTCATGTTTGTTAATTCTGGATTCCAGTGGTCAACCTCACTTGAGGACGGATGATTTGAAATAAATCTTAGTAGTACATTAAGCTATGAAATATTCATACCTTTTACTATCTTACTATATTATCTTATTTTTAGACCAGGATAAACAATTTAATTTTTTTAGTCCGAGGTGTCTGTTTTAAAACAATGACTGATCATCATGTGATATTCTAATGCAATGGAAAGGGAAACCAGTGTTTTTCAAAGATGTTATAATTTTAAGTTAATACCAACAAAGGATATTAATTAAGAAGTTTTTACTTGAATGTAGATATCATTACTTGCTTACTCTGTCTTTACACAGGTGATAAATGAAGAGATTAGTCCAAAGTTGCAGAAACTGCAAGACGAACGATCACAGTATCTTGAATATCAAAAGGTGCAACGAGAACTGGAACATCTTAACAGATTATATGTGGCATGGCAGTATTTTTCTGCACAGGTAAAGTATATTAATATCTGTGTGTTAAAAATTACTGAAAAAAGAAAATGTTAAGGGATAAAGTTTGTAAACTTGCCAACAGAACAGATGTTAGTGTTCAGAACACTGACACTACATTTTCTCCTGTCAGAGAGTCATCCCTCTGTCTTTCTCTCTGATACACATACGTACCTCATATGTGTTTGCAAGTATACAGTGAATCCCAGCAGCCCCCACCACCGTCACTGCTTGCATCTGCAAACTCATGGCACTTTGCTGGATTGAAACTTACGTACTGTATTATATTAATGGATCACCCATTTCCAGCATACTAGCTGAAATATTCTTACACCACATAGAACAGACATACATACTAAACAAAGACAACAACAAACACGCAGACAACATCATATATTGGCACAGATACGTAGATGACATACTATACAAAGGAAACAAAAGACAGATCCAAAACCTACATCAGTACATAAACAAAATACACCCAAAGCTACACTACACATTAGAAATTGAAAACAACAAATCCATAAATTTTCTAGACATCACAATAACAAAAGTAGACAACAAACACACATTCAAAGTATACAGAAAACCAACAACAACAACAACACACATACACAACACATCCAACCACCCCACACAACACAAACAAGCTGCATTCCGAACAATGGTACACAGACTACTCAACATACCAATGAACCAACGGGATTACAATGAAGAACTAAACACAATCAAATACAAAGCACAAGAAAACGGATACAACCCCAACATAATAGACAACATAATACATAAGACAAAACGAAACCACAAAAAACAGAAGAATACAACACAAACACAAGAACACAAAAAATACATCACACTAACATACGAAAACAAAAACACACATAAAATTGCAACCTCATTCAAGAAATTAAATTACAACATCGCAAATAACACTCTACAAAAACATCTCAACACACAAACAAACAAATACAACCACACAGGCATATACAAACTCAAATGTAACACCTGCAACAACTTCTACATAGGACAGACTGGCAGATCATTTCAAACACGTTACAAAGAACACATCACAGCCATAACAAAATTACAAAACACCTCCACGTATGCAGAACACATCACAAATGCCAACTACACCCACAGAGACATGGAGATACTGCACATCCAACCAAAAAGCCAGAAACTCAACACATTAGAACAACATGAAATATACAGACACACGAAAACACACCCCAACGATATTCTCAACACACAACTCAATTTCAAAACACATACACTCTTTGACTCTACACTACGAACGCACCCTCACAGGAAACAAGAGGCACCAAGACCAACAACGACCAGTTCCGAAGATGACCCAAAATAGGTCGAAACATGTCAACAAGGTACGTTAAAATTTAACACAAGAAAGTTCTTATCATACATATTCCGAAGTGATATAGTATTAAAAGTTGTGTAATCAAGATGTATAATAAATTTAATAAGATTTCATAATTGGACATCTCTGTTTTATTACTAAGTACTAAAGATGCCCATTTGACTATTCTCACAACTTCGTCTCTCCTTATCTGTATGGCTAGTGAATCTCCTAATGTTTAACTTGAGTTGTCATTCCTCACTAGTTTTTATGTTATATCAACTATTATTATGTACACTAGTTTTTATGTTATATCAACTATTATTATGTACACTTGATCAAAATGAAAGTTGGCCGGTCTCTTGAGCAGTTAAAATTTTCTAAGTCCCTTCAGGTGAGCGGCCAGTTCACTATCATAAACCTCCGTGCGCCGCTTTAGTTAACTCCATAATACAAGGCACTGATTTGGGCTACCTTCACAGCACGCTTCGAATCTCCATAGTGAAATTTTTGTTTTGTCCTTTCTTTTATTTTTTACAACTCCTTTTAGTGTAATATAATCAAATAATTTTGCTTATGATAATTCATATTACTTACAGATAAATACAAAATTGGTGAAAATTTGTGGTTATAATTCCAGGAAATCAGAATGTATTTTGTCATCAGAATTATGGTTTTTCTTCTTGTTTACAATCGCTATGTTTAGGTCCTGATGATTACGGATTTAAATTAGTATAATAATCATATTCCCTGTAGCACAATTATTATTAATTTATTATTAATTCTGTTTATTATTGTCATTATTGAGTGTAATTAGTTATCCACTGCCACTGGATATATACCCATTTGCAATGTGAATAAATACATACATTACAACTTGCAAATTAATTATTGCCAATTATTTAATCGTCAACACATTTACTGAATGTTTCTTAGGCAATAGAGTGCAAAGCAGCAGGGATTAATAAAATAATTAACACAGCAGTTTAATATGAAAGCTCCTAATTGTCGTCTTTAGTGTTATTTCCATCTCGCGTCAAAAGTTTCTATTAACACGAAAAAAATAATAAAGCGAAAAGTATTCCAAGGGTAAAAAAAAATGTCGAAAACCTGTTATATTTTCACTGATGCATTTAAAAGGCAACAAAAAAAAAAGTTTAGTAACTCCACGAAGATTTGAACTTGCAACTTCACAAACTCTTAGCTATTGCTCTACAAACTATGCTAAGAGTTTTACTGCAGTCAGAACGGCATTGTAACGAGCGATGGTCATACTCCACTTGAGAACCTGTTATACAGTATATAGTGTTTGTGTTACAATATTCACTGTTTAAACACTCTGAACAATCTGTCTGTTTTAAATCTCGTATATGAATTATTTTCTCAGAAGATTTTAGTATTAATAGTTGTGTTCCCCATTGTAACCACTAGAAGAATATACACAATCTTCTGAACAAAGCCTGGCTGTCCCGAGCGCTCACGGAAATACCCGATTCGAACTTAGTCTCTCAGACGCGGCCACTTTCATTTTGACCAAGTGTACGTGCCAAGAGAGGGAATCAGAGAAAGAGAGATGGAGATCACCAAGTGAAAGCTACATGGTTGATGAATGCCCGTCCCCCAAATCAGCTGTGTCATTCTGTCCTTGACAGACAGCAGAAGAGGCACACAGTGATTCAGCTAAGACAGAGTGCAATTTATTACATTCTGTTCATAAAGTCTGTGTGTTCATAGGATGGAAAATATGACGTTTATGGAATTAAAATGTAATACCAGGGAAAACTTGTGCTTTGATATCATAAGGAACAGTGCAAAATATTTTTTCTCTAGCTTAATATTTAGAGATGCCCCAAGAGCATCATATTTTGAAATTTTCACACAATTTGGAGGTCCAGATTTTTTTGTGAGAGAACATTCTCCAGTGGTTTAATCTGAATAGGATAACAGGAAAATGTTTAAAAAATACATGTTAAAAGACTTTGCATATTTGTGGTCCTCCGGATAATTTTACCTTAATGGTACTCATTTCATATTGGAGTGGTTAAATGACGAGTTGTAGCTTATTTAAGTGAACACAATATTTTAACGTTTTGGTGGCTACTTCATTCACACACAACCCCCAGAATGTCTGGAGGACCACACCTGCTATTGGTCGACGGGTCCACTGGACCTAGTTGGGAGATCTTGTTGATCACCAACTTTCCCTCCTTAAGCCACTGGAGGACGATTTTAGTGCCATAGCAGGTCAGCACTAGGATCAGAAAAGTAGGAAGGGTACGAAGGAAAGTGAAATGAACCCCTAGGCCTCGAATGCTCTAATGCCGTCGGGGTCAAAGAAAGTAAGAGTTCAGTCAGAGGACTGGATAGGAAAGGGTAAAGAGGGAATTAGGTATTGAATAGAGGAAAATTATACCAAATTCGGTCATTAACTCATCAAGCTGACCAGTGCTAATTGATGAGTAGCCCCTCCCTTTAGTTCAGCTTGTAAAATTATGCTTACTAACAGCTGCACGACGGGAAGGTAGAGATGGGACATTGGGTATTTGTCCAGGTTGGTTCCTTAAAGCCTTCAATGGGAAGGATTAATGGCTCTTCCCCCTGTATTCGACAAATACCGTTTTGCAACCATAGAATTGGAATATATCAGTCTCCTAACTGTCCATTGTGCAACTCAAATCAAGAAATGGATTCAGAACATCTCAAAATCTGTGCGTCAGTGGCTAACCATGACAATATCTTTGAAAAATATTGGAGTGCAAGAGGTCAAATGACTTTATTGTCAAATGCCTGGCATTAGAAAACAACAACAACATATTTGTGGTCCCCTGTTGTTTCATCTTGAGTGTCACAGAAACCTCAATTTATAAGAAAATTGGACATAATCATAAAACTCTTAGGTATGACATAATTAATGAAAATTCATTCTTCTTATATTGCATGGTATTTAAATCAGAACAATGGCTCCAATTAATGCAATAAATCTGACCTGCCCTGTATTCGGAATGCCAGAGGGGCTGAACCCATCACAATTACCTACCTATCATGACGTAATGAAATATTATCTATGGTCAAAAATGAATTAAAACCTGACTTCAAATCAAAAGAACCTACTGTTGGAGAGATTTTAGAAAGAGTTGGGATTAAAAAGTAAGGAAATGTGGGTAACGGCGTCTATTCCTACAGTCAGTCATACAAGAATATTACAACTGGTTCGTGCTTACCATGATCAATACAGAAAAATACTGTTTACTGCAACCCCAATTTAAGGTACGGTCACACGTCACTACTTTTGCAGCGCAACTTTTGTACTGCAGCTGCAAAAGTTGCGTGTCGTGTTCACGTAAGCCAAAAGTAACACGCTGCACGCTACTTTTCGTGCTGTGCAACCCGAGTGCTGCAAAAGTTGCAACTGGAGGTTGCGAGTCTGTTCACACACAAGGTGCTACTTTTGCAGCCGCAGTCATGCTGCAGGTTTCCATCTCCGTGTTGACTTCTCAATATACATATTGTGGTTATGTTCGCATTATTAAGAAACTCATGCGAAAGCTTCCTTATCTATTATTTGCTTTTCTGTCGTATCTAGTATTCAGAAATTGGCATTATGTTTACTATAAAGCTTTTAAAAACGCCTATATACTTAAATGATAACCAACAGTATATTCACGTAATCAATGTTGACAACCCTCCTGTTTGGAACTACACTACGGAAAATTAAAAAAATGAATTATATCGTCAGCAATTATGCTCAGACTGTGTTGTGTGTTTAATAACTGTTACAAATAATGTATTTTCATCTCATTTAACATTAAAATATATCCAAATAATAAAAGTATCATTGGCACATTTGGGTGGTAACACTGCTTGCAACTGCAGCAAAAGTTTCAACAAAACCGATATCAGAAATGCTGCGGTTGCAACCCTGAGAACCCTGTTCACACGTCGCTACTTTTAAGCTGCGCACAGCATGGAAAAGTAGCGGGCAGCAGGTTCGGCAGCCCCTACTTTTCGGGTTGCACCATTGTTCACACATCGCAGTTCAAGAGTTGCACAGTTTTTTGTACTGCATCGCTGCAAAAGTAGCGACGTGTGACCATACCTTTGGAGTCTTTATATAAAGTTTAAATATGTGATCTTATAGCAATTCACTAGCTATATAATGGAAAACAAAATAATAGAAAAAATATAGAAAAAGGCAAACAAATTATGGTTGTAAGAAACTTCAAAGTTCTTGGGGCACCTCAAAAATTAAATATAGAAACTCCATATTTTTCACATTCCTAAGTTAAGTGAAAAGACAGATTTTTGCAACTATTACATTTAGGAAAAAGATAAAAAAAAAATGTCATGTATAGATTCACTCTACTCTAGTGTTCATGCTTATTATGGCTGCAAACTATTGGAAACTGCTGCAGAAACAAACCTGTTGTGTTGTGTTTTGCAGAGGTTACTATTGTGCATGAATGTCTACACATTTAGAAAATACTACTACTTCTACCAACACCACTACTCCTGCTGCTGCTAGTTTTTTTAAGAATGTATATTCTACTGAAAAATATGTAATGAAATGTTGCAGGAAACTAGTGGAAAGACTAAGGAGAAACTGGACTCAGTTCGTCAGAAGATACAAGAAACAAAGCAGAAAATGAAAGATGGTGAGGAAGAAACTAAGGAGCTTGACAAAAGAACAGGAGAACTGATAGAAAAGAAGACATCCGTAAGATAACTTTCATATTAATATTTACAAATTTTTACACTCTGAAGAGTCCACACCTGTGGAGTAACGGTCAGCGCGTCTGGCTGCGAAACCAGGTGGCCCCGGGTTCGAATCCCGGTTGGGGCAAGTTACCTGGTTGAGGTTTTTTCCGGGGTTTTCCCTCAACCCAATACGAGCAAATGCTGGGTAACTTTCGGTGCTGGACCCCGGACTCATTTCACCTGCATTATCACCTTCATTTCATTCAGACGCTAAATAACCTAGATGTTGATACAGCGTCGTAAAATAACCCAATAAAATAAAAAAAATACACTCTGAAGATAGAATGGAGATGTGTTCAGGTTGCTCTATAGACTGAAAATGTGTTCAGATAGCTCTAGAATTTGATACATATGAAAATACAATAGGTAGAAAGAAAAATTCTGTGCAGTAATTTTCGTATTATTGTTCACAATTATTTGTGACATTTTGAAATCAAGTCTGAATAATATTCACGAAGAATTTTCTTACAAACTCAAACATATAAAAACGCGAAATACAAGAGAAAACTTCAGTAAAATAATTTTTACGAATTTTTGTTATTTTTAAAATGAAGTGCACAATTTTTATTCAATTCAATTTATTTGGCCATTAGACATACAGTTTTAGGCTTTGTCAGAATACATTGAAAAAAACATATAATAGTACATTATGCAACGAGCCTATAATGATAGTAATTACAAAGTGAGTATGGATATTTATGAAACGAGCGCAAGCGAGTTTCATAATTTTCATATGAGCTTCTTAATTACCATTATAGGCGAGTTTCATACGACTTTTTATGCTCGACCATATTTCTAACTTGAAATTACCGGTATTCAGATGTATACATTTTATTTGTATCTGACAAGATCGGAAGTGACCTTGTTCTAGGTCGTGAATTGTGAGATGTGCGCAGACGCGAAAGTATTGATTTTTTCTGAGGAATAATAATGTCATTGACCTTGACGTAGTCCCGTTAAACTTGATAATATTATAATATTATAACCTTGATTATTGAATTCGACATTGAAAAACGAGATGAGAAATTGAATTTATTTGAATATTATTTACAATTAACGCTAATTATTATAGTAACAGAACATAACCTTCTGCGACAGTATTGGATTTCCAGCCTCTGTGACTTTTCGCTAATTCTCTTTCAATTGCATATCCGAGAATAATCGATACTTGCGGTTTTATAACGGTACAAAGCTGACTTGTCATTGGCTGAACACATGTAAGCTGAGTTATCATTGGCTGAAGACCTGTACTTTAATGAGTAGGTGTACTTTAATGACATGCATTAAAGGACTGATACCAGGTGTATAATTAGTACATTTCGGCATGGTCGAGCATAAATACATTTAAAAAACACTAATAACAGAAACAGTAAAATTTAAGTAATACAATCAAAACATGAAATAATTTGAAACTTTTAAATTGAAGAAAACTAACTAAATTACAATTAAAACTTATTTATTAAAATACAATTTCATACAAATTTGTGTTGAAAAACTCAGCAACAGAATAAAAGGAATTATTTAATAACCAATTGTAAAATCTAGTTTTGAAACTATTGATTGGTAATTTATAATATTGACTGGAGAGCTTATTATATAATTTCATCCCCATAATTAAAAAGTTTGTGTTGCTCTTGTGTAATCTACAATATGGAATATTAATTTGTTCACTATTTCTAATTTCATGATCATGTATATTGGCCACTAAAGAGTAATTGTCGATATTTTGTCTAGTGTAAAGTACTAAATCATATATATACAAATTTATGATTGTTAAAATCCGTGATTGTCTGAAAAGTGGCCGAAAATGTTCCAGATAATTTGATTTACATAAAATTCTAATGGCCTTCTTTTGTAAAATTAAGACGCTTCCAATTTTGGTTCCATTTCCCCAGAAAATTAAGGCATATCAAATTATCGACTGAAAGAAAGAAAAGTAGGCACATCTTAAATAATTTTGAGAAACGCAGGTAGTCAATTTCTTTAGCAAATATAAAACTCTTGATAGCTTTGTGCATATGTACTCAATGTGCTTATCCTATGTTAAACTGGCGTCTATAAAAAGTCCCAGAAATTTTGTGTAGTTGAGTTTGTTGTCCTTATTTTTTAGATAGTTAAGGCTGAAAGTTAAGTTGATGGTTTTTTCTTGATTAAGCAAGAAACCATTAGATTCAAACCATAAAGCCATCTGTGATAGAGTGTCGTTGTTGAGAGCATGTAATTGATTTAGAGCAGAGGAAGAACATAGGAAAGTAGTGTCATCTGCATACATAATTGTTATTGCTTTAATGAATTCTGGAAGGTCATTTATTGCTATTAAAAATAATAGGGGACCAATTATTGACCCTTGAGGAATCCCATAATGTGTAGTGGTGAGACTTGACCAATTTTCACCTATAGCACCTATTGCCATCATATGGTATATATAGAAGCACGAAAATTTCATTCAGATATCTTTTCAAAAGGAAGATCTTATGAAACCTATTGTCTTTTTCGAGAAGCAGTCTGCAATTTAACCTAATAATTGAATGCCAGTTCTGCTTATATATTGTCGGCCTCGGTAGTGTAGTTGGTATAGCGCTGCCCTTCTATACTCGAGGTTGCGGGTTCGATCCTGGACCAGGTCAATGGCATATGAGTGTGTTTAAATGCGACAGGCTCATGTCAGTTTACTGGCATGTAAAAGAACTCCTTACTTACTTACTTACTTACTTACTTACAAATGGCTTTCAAGGAACCCGAAGGTTCATTGCCGCCCTCACATAAGCCCACCATCGGTCCCTATCCTGTGCAAGATTAATCCAGTCTCTATCATCATACCCCACCTCCCTCAAATCCATTTTAATATCATCCTCCCATCTACGTCTCGGCCTCCCCAAAGGTCTTTTTCCCTCCGTTATGCCAACTAACACTCTATATGCATTTCTGGATTCGCCCATACGTACTACATGCCCTGCCCATCTCAAACGTCTGGATTTAATGTTCCTAATTATGTCAGGTGCAGTTCTACATTGTGTAACTTTCTCTATTCTCCTGTAACTTCATCCCACTTAGCCCCAAATATTTTCCTAAGAACCTTATTCTCAAACACCCTTAAACCATGTTCCTCTCTCAAAGTGAGAGTCCAAGTTTCACAACCATACAGAACAACCAGTAATATAACTGTTTTATAAATTCTAACTTTCAGATATTTTGACGGCAGACTAGATGATAAAAGCTTCTCAACCGAATAATAACAGGCATTTCCCATATTTATTCTGCGTTTAATTTCCTCCCGAGTGTCATTTATATTTGTTACTGTTGCTCCAAGATATTGAATTTTTCCACCCCTTCGAAGGATAAATCTCCAATTTTTATATTTCCATTTCGTACAATATTCTGGTCACGAGACATAATCATATACTTTGTATTTTCGGGATTTACTTTCAAACCGATCGCTTTACTTGCTTCCAGTAAAATTCCCGTGTTTTCCCTAATCGTTCGTGTATTTTCTCCTAACATATTCACGTCATCCGCATAGACAAGAAGCTGATGTAACCCGTTCAATTCCAAACCCTGCCTGTTATCCTGAACTTTCCTAATGACATATTCTAAAGCGAAGTTAAAAAGTAAAGGTGATAGTGCATCTCCCTGCTTTAGCCCGCAGTGAATTGGAAAAGCATCAGAAGAAACTGACCTATACGGACTCTGCTGTATGTTTCACTGAGACACATTTTAATTAATGGAACTAGTTTCTTGGGAATACCAAATTCAATAAGAATATCATATGGTACTAACTCCTGCAGGACAAAATTCCGGCATACCAGTGATGCTGATATAACCTCTTCAGTTGTGTCGTTAAATAAACCATAATTTATTTATAAATAATATAAATGTAATTTACTTGTATGATGAACGCACTAACACTTTCATTCACTTTACTTGTAATATGCTGAATTATATAGCCTAACACGGGTTCTGTACATTTATGTAGATAATATAAGATAATATATAATTAATATTGTAGGTCCCAAACATGACATCCTTTGAACTTCAATCAATATTATCCATAATATGCTGAAAATGTGAAAAAAAATTGAATGGGGTATTAAAGAAAGTAAGTACTTTTAGAAGTGTTTGGAGGGTTTAAAATGAATATTTTCTGCTTTTTAATTGCAATAACATACCTAGTTTCTCTACAGTTTTGTGTAAGATATTTATGTTTCTGATCTAGGAGGGAGGTTCTAAACTGGAAGCTTTAGAAGCAGAATTGAAGAAAAAAGAGAAAGCAGATGCCCAAGTTACTGCTTTACAAAAAGCAAATCAAAGTAATGTCATTTCAGAGGAAAAGAAGAAAAAACAATTGGAAAAGAGTTTGCGTGAGGTAAGAGAACATGCTGCGTCATTAATTTATGACAGCATGTAGGTACCACATAGCCTAGAGGAAATTCACTGTGAGCATTTTCATAAAGATGTTTATTGTGTTATCACACATCGAGCATCCATGATTAATTATTGTTTGACTTTTCGTGGCTAAAATTAGCTATGCATGTTTTTTGCTCTTTACTTCACAATATTACACCAGTCTAATATTAATAAGTTCTTCTTCTTCTTCCCTTCAAGTATTAGGCCAAATGGCCTGTTACGATCTCACAGTTGAATTTTCAATCCAGCGCTTCTTTGGACGACCGAGAGATCTCTTCCCGTTTGGACTATAGTGGAGCATGACTTTTGGGATTCTATCTCTATGCATGCGATGCAGATGATTTATCCAGTTGTTCTGATAATGTTTTACGTGATTAATTACAGGTTCTAGTTGTAATTCTTCCATTACATCTTCATTGCGTTTGTGATCCCGCTGTATATCTCATAAATTTCATTTCATTAGCCGTTATTCTGCTTTCGTCTTTCTTCCTCAATGTCCATGCCTCACTGCCGTAACAAAGTACAGGTCTCGCCAAGGTCTTGTAAAGGCGAATTCGAGTATGCCTTTGTACTAGGGAAGGTTTCATAATGGTGTTAATTATTCCCATTGTTTTGGTGTATTTAGAAATTTTTTGTGAAATGTCTACTTCATCGAAAAAAGATAATGTGTACCCGAGATATGTAAAATAATTTATCCTTTCTAATATTTTTGAATCTAAACATATTTTGCTAGGCACAGGGTATTTTCCACAGAAGGCCATAATTTTAGTTTTTTCTTTATTGATTTTCATATCATATTTAATTCCAATTTTGTTAAAATTAAAAATTGAACGTTGTAATTCATCTTCTGAGGATGCCACCAGAGCTAAATCGTCTACAAAAAGTAATAAATCTAGTTGTAAATGTCTATTGAGTTGTATATATCCATGAGGCAATTGTTTCCATTCTCTAATTATTTGATTCATATATATAATAAATAGCAACAATGAAAGGCCCCAGCCTTGTCTTACTCCTGTATGAACTTCTGTTCAATGCGATAATTTATTGTCACACCTTACTGCAATTACGAGGGGGATCTAGGAAATAACGACCATTTTGTTGTAATAATTAAAAAAAAAATATTTATTTGAAAAAACAAAGTCTGTTACATAACTGAAGCTTCCTTTACTTCTCTACATAATCACCACCTACATTTAAACATTTGTCGTATCTGTTCACTAGCTTTAGAATTCCCGTGTTATACTCCTCTGCCGCCAGTTCATTAAGCCAGGTGTTCACTGTCTTCTTCAACTCTTCATCACTTCCAAAACGCGTACCACCCAGAAAGTCTTTCAGCTTAGTGAAAAGGTAAAAATCGCTAGGAGCAAGGTCTGGACTATAGGGCGGATGATCAAAGATTTCCCAACCGAATTGATCCAGCAATTCTCGAGTTGAAGCAGCAGTGTGCGGGAGGGCATTGTCGTGAAGAAGCACAACTCCTCTCGAAAGCATTCCTCGCCTCTTGTTTTGGATGGCTCGCCGTAGTTTTCGTAAAGTCTCACAATAACGATTTGCATTGATCGTAGTGCCTTTTGGCATGAAATCCAGCAAAAGAACACCTTTGCGATCCCAAAAGACAGTAGCCATGACTTTTTGTGTTGAGAGAGTGTGTTTGAATTTTCTCGGTTTCTTGGGTGATGAGGGATGATGCCACTGACGTGATTGGCGCTTGGTCTCTGGGGTGTTGTGAGACACCCAGGTCTCATCACCAGTCACAATTTGATCAAGAAAGGCGTCTCCATCTGTGTGATATCGCATCAAGAATGTCAATGCTGAGGCCATTCTCTGAGTTTTGTGTTGGTCACTCAGTTGCCGTGGAACCCATCGTGCACAGATTTTGTGGTAGCCAAGATGTTGCGACACAATTTCACCAAGCAAAGAACGAGAAATGTCAGGAAAGGCAATATGCAATTCGTCAAGTGATGTGCACCTGTCTTGCAAGATTCTGTTGTTCACTTTAGTCTTCAGGTATTCTGTGATGAGTGATGGGCGTCCGGGTCGAGTTTCATCGTGGACATTTGTTCGCCCATTGTTGAACATTTCGCACCATTTTCTCACATTTCTTTCATTCATTACAGTATCACCATACACTTCTTTCAATTGCCGGTAAATTTCTGCAGGTTTCAAATGTCGGGCATTCAAAAATCGAATCACACTTCTCACCTCACAGTCGGTGGGATTATCAATCACGTCGTTCATTTTGAAGTAACACAAAATGCACAATAGCGACTTGTTGCAACCAGTACTCACAACATTATGAGAACACGTGTTAAGGAAGCCAGTTGACCTTCAAACAAGGAAGGGGAGTCAGCTGCGCGGCGGGTATGCGCGAACGGTCGTTATTTCCTGGATCCCCCTCGTAGATTTGTTTTATAGATATTGTATATGTTTGCTATAAGTTGTTGTGGAACATGGTCTGTGGCTAATACATTTAATAATTTATTTCTGTTCATCCTATCAAATGGTTTTTCCAAATCAAATATTAATAAGTTAACTTACGCATATTTGCGTAATGTCTTTAGGTGATCTAGTTGGACACCTGTAGGTACTGTGACAGAATCACATTGTTATACTGGGTGTTCATTTCAAAGTGTGTCATGACGTTACTGTTGTTGGGTCACCGATTTGAAGCGAGTTTCAACTTATATGTTAGAGAAGTTGCCTATTATTTAAGGCATTCTTCAATCTGAACTTGAGAACGTGTACGGTATAACTTGTACCGTATAAGCAACAGATGGTGGTCTGTACAGTCTGTGTGCTACCATAACCTCTTTCGAACTGTGTTTTGCGCCGGCAAGTCGTACGGAAGGTATTTGTTATCATCGGTTGCGTACGGTAACATTCCACAACACAAATCAAATGCTCCGTGTCCATGTTGACCATCGAAGTTAATGTCAACAAATACGTAAGTAATCGTCTTAACCCTCTCCCCATATCCCGACAGTACGTATTTCCAAACAGTTCACATTCCTGCCACTACTGGCGTTACCGTACGTATCGGTATGTACTCTTCAGAATGAACGCCATACTTGCTAGGCAACTTCTCTGCCTCTTAGATTATACACCTGAGCTGCGGAAGTGTAGGAAGATTGAATTCTCTAGGCTCATCAGCTAGCCACATGACGGCATACAGCGAGCCATGACACATTTTGAACTGAACACGCAGTATTAAATGTAATGTTTTGTTATATGTTAGGATGAAGCTTCATTGGCAGCTAAAGAAGCGGAGTTGCAGAAGGTTCAAGGCCTGTTTCAAAAGTTGAAAGATACAGACAAAATGGATGCAGAGGCTCTTGCTGCTGCACAGCGAAAATTCCAAGCTGTGAGTGCCGGTCTTGTAACAGATGGGGAAGGAGGTGATGCGACTCTGCAGGATCAGCTCATGGGTATGTATTTGCAACATTTTGCCTTACAGTTCAAAAAAAAGAGAGGACTGAGTATTGACTTAGAAATCTATAGTCAATTTTGCATTTTATAAATAAGAATTGTGAAAATACTTGGTCCTTAACTTGTCGTTATTCACTCCGACTTCACAAGTAGGCTCATACACGTCGCTAGTGCTGAGAAGTATTGGCCATTTAGTTCGTCAGAGATTATCCAGAGTGCACCACAAGCCGTAGGTCCACATGACACTCGTGATGAGGGAGAATTATTGGGCTATCACAGGAGATTGATTGATTTCATGGGATGGATCTTTGCACATAGACCATTTGGGTTCATTATACACCCTATAAGCGATGATTATCTGAATCCGCATTCACGCACAACACAAAAAAACACACACACATCCATAAAATAGAGAAGGATTAAAAAAACCAAACATTATCAACATAAAATAAATCAATCACCGCCATATTCGAAAGTGAATAAACTTTAATCACTTCTGATAAGTTAGAACATACAGCTGAAAGAAAACTAAAACATGTAGTACTACTTTGTAATGGGACATGTTGTGGGAAGAAAAAAAACACACTCACGCACACACACATTCTTATTTCTACCCTGATAAAGAAACTAAAAATTGCTGTAGAACGCAAAGTATGCAATGAAAAAGTTGTTGTTTTCTAATGCCAGGCGTTTGACAATAAAGTCATTTGATGTCTTGCACTCCAATATTTTTCAAAGATATTATCATGGTCAGCCACTGAAGCACAGATTTTGAGGTGTTCCGAATCCATTTCTTGGTTTGAGTTGCACAATGGACAGTTAGGGGACTGATATATTCCAATTCTATGCAGGTTTTTTTTGGGGGACTATTTTACCTCCGGATGATTTTACCTTAATGGTACTCATTTCATATTGGAGTGAAAATGGCAAGTTGTAGCCGATTTAAGTGAACACCATATTTTAACGTTTTGGTGGCTACTTCATTCACACACACAACCCCCAGAATGTCTGGAGGACCACACCTGCTGTTGGTCGACGGGTCCATTGGACCTAGCTGGGAGATCTTGTTAATCACCAGCTTTCCCTCCTTAAGCCACTGGAGGACGATTTTAGTGCCATAGCAGGTCAGCACTAGGAACAGAAAAGTAGAAAGAGGAGGAAGGAAAGGGAAATGAACCCCTAGGCCTCGAATGCTCTAATGCCGTCGGGGTCGAAGAAAGTAAGAGTTCAGTCAGAGGACTGGATAGGAAAGGGTAAAGAGGGATTTAGGTATTGAATAGAGGAAAATTATACCAAATTCAGTCATTAACTCATCAAGCTGACCAGTGCTAATGGATGAGTAGCCCCTCCCTTTAGTTCAGCTTGTAAAATTATGCTTACTAACAGCTGCACCACGGGAAGGTAGGGATGGGATATTGGGTATTTGTCCAGGTTGGTTCCTTAAAGCCTTCAATGGGAAGGATTAATGGCTCTCCCCCCTGTATCCGACAGATACAGATACCCTTTTGCATTGAAAAAGTATCTGACAATATTTGTTGTGTGGAGAGAAATTTCGACATGTGTTTATTAACAGTTCTTTTGTAAGACAATCATCTGGCAATAGCGAGTGTTTTGGGTTTCAAAATAATGACTCATTAAATTATTATATTTTTTTCACATAATTCCTGCATGAATTTATTTCTAGATTTTGAATATGAATAAAATCTGTTCACTAGCATAACAAAAATTTTTTGCAACTGTCCGAAAACAGGTCTGAACCTCACAAGTGGTACCAACAAGACACCACTTATGAGGCAACTAGGCCAGGAGATAATGAGGTAGGGTTGCCAGTTCCTTTCCTCCTAGGGATTATATAAATCATTTTTTTGCAGCATTTGTAGTAAAAGTGTATCGTTTGTTCTCCTTTATATCTTTTATTTCTTCCCATATTTAATTGTTGTCTATCATCATGCTTTCTATAACTACTTTTTCTGACATCTTCAGATATGAATGAACTTTTTTATCAATTTATATTTTTGTCGAGTATTCAACTTTATGACTTTGTTTTGGCAGCTGCCAAGCAAGAAGTGGCTGAGGCACAAACAAACGTGAAGCAATCACAAATGCAGTTGCAACATTGTCAGAAAGAGCTGAAGGAGAAGGCACAAGAAATGGGGCAGACTGCGACAGATTATCAGAAAGATAAGAAGAACTTGGAGAAGATGGAAAAGGAACTTGATGCTATGAAGGTACGATCAGTAAAGTCCTAGTTATTTGTTAAAAATTGAGATAAAAAAAAGTGTTGTTACTTTTGAAAACATTTATATTACAAATTTTACAGAATAAACTGAACAGCATGAATTATCAAGATGGTCATATTGAACAACTTAAGGACGAGCGACGTCAGCTTGGGTCTGAAATTCGAAATTTGAAGGACAGAGTGGATACATTTGAAGCAAGGTATGTGTTTAGGATTTAGGGTTTTATTTGTTAAGATATACCTCTGGTAACACTTCCTTTACAGTTACACGTTGTTACAGGATTTATGTACTGAAGTATTGTATGTTTTCTTTTTTTCCTCTCAGATATCCACATTTAACTTTCCGCTACCGAGATCCAGAACCACATTTCAATCGTTCTTCAGTTATGGGCATGGTTTGCAAGGTGTTTAAAATGAGGGATGAAACTACAGCCACTGCTCTGGAAATTGCAGGTGGTGGAAAGGTGAGTGGAGTGGAGTTTGTTCTAGTGAGTCACAAAATGATTGGATACTCTCTTGAGTCCTGAAAAATTTCTTAACCCATTCACGTTAGAGCTCTGTTAACATGTAATTTAAGTTATTCTGCTATTTCTGCAATACTGATGTCCAGCACGAATTGTAATTGAACCCAGCCTTTGTAGGAGATGGTTATGTCGACATCCCAATGTGATGTACCTATATTTTCTATTGAGCTTAAAGGAATTCGTACATTGCCATTAAAGTTGAACTTATTTCGGAATATGTATGATAAGACTTTCTTGTGTTAAATTCTAACGTACCTTGTTTACATGTTTCGACCTATTTATGGGTCATCTTCAGAACTGGTCGTTGTTGGTCTTGGCGCCTCTTGTTTTGTTTCCTGTGAGGGTGTGTTCGTGTGGTGTAATGTAGAGTCAAAGAGTGCGTGTGTTCTGAAATTGAGTTGTGTGTTGAGAATTTCGTTGGGGTGTGTTTTCGTGTGTTGAAGATGACCCATAAAAGGTCGAAATATGTAAACAAGGTACGTTAGAATTTAATACAAGAAAGTCTTATCATACATATTCCGAGGTGATACAGTGTTAAAAGTTGTGTAATCAAGATGTATTGAACTTATTCTTTGTTGTCCCATTTTGCTGTTAAGTGCCAGGCTTAAAGCTGAACAATACCTATAAATTTTATCATCATCATCATCATCATCATCATCATCTGTGGCTTCAGTCCATGAAGAGCTATGGGCTAGTGTTGGGAATATTCCTGGACTGGGAATTCTTACTATTCTCACTGTTTTTAATTTTCTTTACTTTGGTAAATGTTGTTATAAGTTACAACTCAAATGAAATGTAGGAACATAGAATGTAGTGAGTATTGATAATAACCACATGAATATTTCCGCAGTCTAACAAGAATTTCTTGAATTGTTGAATTCATTCATTTATTCCTTCATAGTTTTCTGCCAAAGAGCAGGTCTTTCACTGCAAACCCAGCATTCTCCAATCTTTCCTATTTATTATTATTATTATTATTATTATTATTATTATTGTAACAGGACATATTTTCAGTCCACTTTGCTTGATTTATTATAAATAATGAGCATAAAGAATTAGGAATTCAGCCTGTTTCTAAATACATATCCTGTTTAGTGAAACATCCCTTCTTTTGACAAGAATGCATTAGTCATGATGTTATACCGCCAGCATTCCATTGTAAGATGTTTAGTTGATTCTGTACCATTAAAGTAGTCTCCGCCTGGAGATCCAATTGGGGGACTATTTTACCTCTGGATAATTTTACCTTAATGGTACTCATTTCATATTGGAGCGAAGATGGCAAGTTGTAGCCGATTTAAGTGAACACCATATTTTAACGTTTTGGTGGCTACTTCATTCACACACAACCCCCAGAATGTCTGGAGGACCACACCTGCTGTTGGTCGATGGGTCCATTGGACCTAGCTGGGAGATCTTGTTGATCACCAGCTCTCCCTCCTTAAGCCACTGGAGGACGATTTTAGTGCCATAGCAGGTCAGCACTAGGAACAGAAAAGTAGAAAGAGGAGGAAGGAAAGGGAAATGAACCCCTAGGCCTCGAATGCTCTAATGCCTTCGGGGTCGAAGAAAGTAAGCGTGCAGTCAGAGGACTGGATAGGAAAGGGTAAAGAGGGAATTAGGTATTGGATAGAGGAAAATTATACCAAATTCAGTCATTAACTCATCAAACTGACCAGTGCTAATTGATGATAATTGACCTGTTACTAAATCTACGTATTACTCTGTGAAAAGATTTATTAAATCTACATACTTAGACTTCAACAAACAAAATTTGATAACACAATCGCAAGGGAAAAAATGGAACTCTCTGCATCAAAATCCACAGTTAATTCCCGATTTACCACGAAAATCGTCTGTAGCTGCATTTAGATTGGCAGCAGGCCATGATTGCTTGGCCAAACACCGGCATAGAATTGGAATATATCAGTCCCCTAACTGCCCATTGTGCAACTCAAACCAAGAAATGGATTCGGAACACCTCAAAATCTGTGCTTCAGTGGCTGACCATGATAATATCTTTGAAAAATATTGGAGTGCAAGAGGTCAAATGACTTTATTGTCAAACGCCTGGCATTAGAAAACAACAACAACATTAGTCATGATATGAATCACCCTGTATATGTGTAATAATGCACATTTATCACCAGAGTACGAAACCAGTAATGTGATATTGGCTGTAGAAATAGCATTAAATGGGTTAGGGATAAAACATTTATCAGATAACAAGGACGTTATTTTAATTTAGCTACTAAAGGAGAGAATAGCAGATGCTGTAGTTGGAGCATAATATAAAATGTTGCACTGTGCCTTATCCTCCCCTCTTGTGAAAATAGAAACGTAAGAAAATATATTTAATCATTCAGAATGAGAAACATATTTTGTAAGATTTACTATTCCTATTGGTTCACAAGTGATATTGGTGATTGACTATTTTTATGTACTTCTTGCCTAAATTGATTTGTATATTTACTTTTATTCAGTAACTAGTATTAACATGACTGTGTACTTTCAGCTGTTTAATGTAATAACAGACACAGAAGTGACAGCAAAGAAACTTCTACAGAAAGGACAACTGCAGCGTCGTACTACACTTATTCCATTGAATAAAATTAGTGGACGTAATCTGGATCCAGCAACAGTGAAACTTGCTCAGTCTCTAGTAAGTGAATGAATCTGTGTATACCCTCTGTGCTTTGTGGTTAAACTTTGTTATTTTGTATTTACAAATTACTTTTAAAGAACCTGGAGGTTCATTGCCGTACTCACATAAGCTCGCTATCCTGAGCAAGATTAATCCAGTTATAGTGAACAGTATTATGTTACAGTAAATTTCTTTATTTCTGGATCACTTGATTTAAAGCACGATGTCATTCGAAATACTTCTAATTCCACAGTTAAACTCTTAGGACCAATTTCACCAACATGTTCTAATCCACAATTAACTAAATGTAATTTAACTTAAATACGGAAGTTAAATCATATTTAATTCGTTTGCATTCCACCTAACTAATACTAATTTAAAATAAAGTGAATTAATTTAATTCCGAATTAAGTCATCATGGTCTTTGGAATCATAGTAAAATCGTAATTCCGAAGGCCATGTGACTTGTTAATGTAAGCAGTGACCTTTATAGTGAGTTCATTTGTTATTTCATGACAAAATATCGTCATAAACAGAGGTAACCTCAAAGCATATTAAAATCATCGAAAACAAAAAACATGGCATGGGCAGACTTTAGAAGAAAAGAAGAAAGATTGGAAATAAATAGAGATTTCAATGCGAGAAAACTTCATCCCAATGTCTTCAACAATATTGAAGACAAAACGGAATAATTTGAAAGTAAATGTAAGGAAATATTATGCAACAAGCAAAATGGAAATACTTCATGGATTTACTCTATTCCAATCCCTTCAAATGTTATATTAGGCCCACATGATAAATTTCATATTACTTTAATTTTAGGCAACCGAAATTGATTAAACATTTCTTCAATAAATGTATCATTTAAATAATATTATGAAGTACTTAACTATCAGTTGGAAATTGTAAATCATCTTCTGTAGGTATTATTCAAAATATACAATGCTTATGTTTTGCTTAGCCGAAACCACATATGCAAATCCTTTTCGTCCATTGTATTAAAATGATCTTCTCTTTCGGAAATTATCCTTGTCTGTCTTGGTAAGAAATCATTTTCAAATATTAAGTCCATTTTTTGTCCTCGCCATTATGAAGATTATTGTCGTTAATGCATGATTAATTATTTAAATCACCAAATATTGACCAATTTACTTAAATGTAATTTAATGAAAGCTTAAAGCCCAATTTGTGTTGGTGAAGTGCATTGTCCCTTTAAGTGTCAATTAAAAAGACTTTAAATAACAATTAAAGTTAAATATGTTTAGTGAAATCGGCTCTTAGAACTTGTTTTCACTTGTTAAAAGTTTTTCCTGTGACATTTTTATTTCTTTTGAGTTTTTTCTTCGCATCTTCTTCTGGCAGCAGTGTCACGCCTACTTGGTGCTAGCAGTGAGTTTAGCTGGAATGTGTAAACGATAGGATGTGTTGCTGCCCTCGTAGAAATTCCTCTGTCCTGCTTAGTGACAACTATTGTCTTCGGAATTGCTTCTACTTTACCCTTATATTTTGTCCATAAAGTGTTCAAATTAATAATATGAGTGTATTATACATTGTACATAAATTTTGTATTTTATAAATATGGTACATAGTATAACTTTTAAATTTCACACTTTTACCACTTTGTATCACTTAAGAATTTAATTATAATTACTTTCAGGTGTTAAAATGAAGACTAAGTGGAAGATTATAGTACAAAATATTCAGACACATGAAAATACACTCACAACACATAGTCAATACACAACTAAATTTCAGAACACACACCCTCTTTGACTGCACACTACCAAACACAAATGCATCCCCCAGTAAAACAACTGAAGAAATCACTGAAACATTTATTGCTTCAGGTTGGTCCAGAAAATGTGAAGCCAGCATTGTCACTTATTGAATATGATCCTGCGATTCATCCTGTAATGTGCTGGGTCTTCGGTCAGACATTTATTTGCAAAGACATGGACACTGCAAAGAGAGTGACTTTTCATGAAAGAATCATGAGGAAATGTGTCACTCTGGATGGAGATGTGTTTGATCCTTCAGGAACATTGTCTGGTGGTACGTATCAAGACATGCTGCAGAATGCAGTACAAAATATTTCATAAAGCATTTCAGTACATTCATGTCTCATAAGTTGTACAGATGGATTTCTTAGACCTAATACTTCCCATATTGATGTGTTGTGGCCATGTTCAGTTCATTAAAGGATTGCATTACCTTAAAGGATGTTATGGTTGGTCTTGTGAATGATAAGTAAGGGTGTGATTTTATGGTGATTATTTTACCCTGATTTCGGGGATTAAAATGGTTTAATTTCGGTGAATATTTAGTAAAAAAAGAAAAAGCAATTTCGCACCCTACAGAAACTTAGTAAAAATAAAATAACATTTTAAAAATTATTATTGAAACAATCCCTTTCAAACTAACACAAAATTGTTTGCAGCATTAATTAAATTCATAATTCAATTTCATTGGAGTCTGAGGGGATCAATCAATCTTCTTAATATATCCAGCTGTTTGCTGACAACATAAAGTCCACTATAGTCCTCTGTAGTCTTTTCAGTTGTTGTTTTTCACGAGAAATGAGGGGTATTTTGATCGGTGTTCATTATAGATGCCTGTTGCTAGTAGCCAGAGTTGGGGTGTAGTCAATATATACTGCAGGGCTGTGTCTTCTTCAACTGGTACTGATGATTTTAATTTACTTCTTTTGTGGTTTATGGATGGACAGTATAGAAGAATGTGTTCCAGATCTTCATCATGGTTATTACACCACAGACAAGTAGGATTATCAGAAATGTGAAATCGGTGTAGGTACAATTGAGTGACAATGTGACCTGTTCTGGCTCTTGTTAAAAATGTTTGAACATGTCTGGGCAAGTTTTTGTACTGTACATTTCCAGGTCATTTGGTTTCTTTTGTACAGACTGTAAAATTTTTCGTTTTTCAGAAGAGAGCCAATTGTTGATACATAGGTTTGTAAAATGAGACTTTACTGAAGCAAAAACATTGGATAGAGATATCACTTTAAGAGGTCTTGGATGCAAATATGTTGCCTGTTTCACAATATTATCGACTTTCTCGTTTCCAGGTATACCACAATGACTAGGTATCCATTGAAATTTTATTTCCTTTTGAAGTTCTTTTAGTTTACTTAGTTGTTTCTGAATTGGAATAATTCTATGTGCATATAGGTTTGGTACATACAGTGAAACCTCTCATTTACGGACATCGAAGGCACGTAACAGTCTGTCCGCATCTGGGAGTTGTCCTTTATTGGGAGGGAGGCTCACCAATCTAACAGAAAATTTATAATATGCATTATGTATCCCTTCACGCTTTAAATGAAATATATTACTGTAGTTTAATTCTAAATAGATTTTAGTATGTAATCCTTGATAGGTACCTTCTCGCACAATATCCCGTCGTCATTGAATTAATATACTGTACTACAGTAAATTCTTTAAAACTTTGAACTATAGTAAATAAGACCGAAAAAGTAAAATACAGTACTGTTCCATGCAATTTTATTCTAGGTCTACAGTTACGCAGTACTGTAATTTACAGTTTTCAACTTAACTTTTACATTCAGGTGCCATGTCTCTCGAAACAGAACAACTGATTAAAGTGAAGAGAATAATCCTACTAATCCTATCATATGTCAAATAGAATTTGACGATCGCGGAAACCTTGGACCCATCAGACAGGTTAAATTTTATGACTTTGTTTATCCACCCGCTTCCAGCTAACAAGGGGTAGCCAGCTGGGCTAGTGGTAGCCTACGAGACCCTTATTGTCTTCTTTCTTGTTAAGGAATTTCTGTACACTTCTCAAAACTAAATTTTCCATTTTTGTAACACATTAGGTCTTGAAACCCAAGTTCTGTCCGCAGTCTGGAGGTAAAGCAAACTTTAGGATTGTGAAACAGCTGTCCGTGCCCATGTCTGAGAGTGTACTAAACGAGAATTAAATTTATCATTATTTCTATATTATTTCAGTTGGGACATAAAAATCTGTCCGTATATGAGGAGTGTCCGTATCTTGGGAGTGTCCGTAAGGAGAGGTTTCACTGTATTTGATTATATTAAATATAGCCCCCTTGGAGTCGGTAAGTATGCAAATAGATTTTTCAGAAATTTGAGTAACACACTGAAGAGCACTGTGAGGGGATGATGTCATTGTCTGCATGGGCTTGCTCCCTGGAAGTAGTCCTTGAAGCTATGCGTACATCGTTGCCGTTTTGTTACTACCATGGTTAGACCAATTTTTGGTGCTGTTTCGATTAATTCCACAAACAGATTTCATATTTCCAACTCAATTTTCTCAATCAATAGTAAGTCATCTGTGCATGCAAATGCAATGTGAGACAAAGAATGTTCAATATATAGTGGAAAGAAGTGGAGAAATTTTTTCAGTTCTTATTTTTTAATTTCTTTTTGCATTAAGGTGCCCGTGCTAAAGGAACAGCATTACTGTTGCAACTGGGAGATGCCAATAAAGCACAAGACGTCCTAAGTGATAGAGAACAAAGAATAGCTAGCATCGATAATGAGATAAGAAATCTTACAAATGTTGCAGAAGGGTACGTATAAAGTATACAGTAGAATCCCTCTTATCCGGCACCAAAGGGGCCAGGCTAGTTCCGGATACGAGATTTTGCCAGATAATTGAATAAATACCGGTATATACAAAAAAATAAGTTTGTATTTCGTGGTGCCAAATGTTGAAACTGCAGCCATGTAAAGCTTATTTCTCTATCACTTGCTCATAACTGAATAAACATAAAAGCTGTGTGGATTTTCCTTATTAAAACACAACACAAACAATACACTAATTTTAGGTTCGAATATTCATTGAAAATTAAAGTTCATGCGAACTTCCTAATTTGGCAACACTGACGGTCCGAACATAACTAAATGAACATAAATACTGTGTGGATTTTTATATTAAAACACATCACACAACACAAATAATAAACTAATTTTGTGTTCGAATATTCACTGAAAATTAAAGTTCATGTGAACTTCCTAATGTGGCAACACTGACAGTCCGAACATAACTAAATGAACATAAAAACTGTGTGGATTTTTATATTAAAACACATCACACAACACAAATAATACACTAATTTTAGGTTCGAATATTCATTGAAAATTAAAGTTCATGCGAACTTCCTAATGTGGCAATACTGACGGCCCAAACATAACTAAATAAACATAAAAACTGTGTGGATTTTTATTTTAAAACACATCACACAACACAAATAATACACTAATTTTAGGTTCGAATATTCATTGAAAATTAAAGTTCATGCGAACTTCCTAATGTGGCAATACTGACGGCCCAAACATAACTAAATGAACATAAAAATTGTGTGGATTTTTATATTAAAACACATCACACAACACAAATAATACACTAATTTTAGGTTCGAATATTCATTGAAAATTAAAGTTCATGCGAACTTCCTAATGTGGCAATACTGACGGCCCAAACATAACTAAATGAACATAAAAATTGTGTGGATTTTTATATTAAAACACATCACACAACACAAATAATAAACTAATTTTGTGTTCGAATATTCACTGAAAATTAAAGTTCATGTGAACTTCCTAATGTGGCAACACTGACAGTCCGAACATAACTAAATGAACATAAAAACTGTGTGGATTTTTATATTAAAACACATCACACAACACAAATAATACACTAATTTTAGGTTCGAATATTCATTGAAAATTAAAGTTCATGCGAACTTCCTAATGTGGCAATACTGACGGCCCAAACATAACTAAATGAACATAAAAACTGTGTGGATTTTTATATTAAAACACATCACACAACACAAACAATACACTAATTTTAGGTTCGAATATTCATTGAAAATTAAAATTCATGCGAACTTCCTAATATGGCAATACTGATGGCCCAAACATAACTAAATGAACATAAAAACTGTGTGGATTTTCCTTATTAAAACACATCACACAACACAAATAATACACTAATTTTAGGTTCGAATATTCATTGAAAATTAAAGTTCATGCGAACTTCCTAATGTGGCAACACTGATGGCTCCAAACTGTGGCAATCTGGCAGATTTAAACTTTTTTTTTTTGGCCCAGCCAAAAGTGCCGTTGTTTTGGTATTGCCGGTTACAAGGGATTTTACTGTATTCAGTTATATTTTGATACAATAAGTCATAAATAGCATGTCAATTGTAAAGGAGGTTAAAAATGACAAAATTCCCATGCACTGGACAGTAATCATTTCCCCATCAGCTATTATATTCTACACAGATTTCTGCCACCTTTTTCACTAATTACTATTATTACAGTAAAATCTCTATTTAATATTTTTCTGGGGACATTTTTTTTTCTTTCTTTGTAAATCTTAAACAGTGTTGTGGACTAAATTGAGATTTCATTATTTTCAGTCAATAAAATACATTTTCTAGAAATTCCTCTGTATAACATAGACTATTAATATTTAGCAAAATTGTAGTATACCAGGTCTTGAAAAAGTACTCTCCTAGCTACACTGGATATTTACTAATAAAAGGTATGTGCTTAACATACCTCGATTTTTTTAAATAGTCTAAAAGTGTTGTTTGCTTTTCAGCACAACTGTGCTTCAAGTTCAGAATGTTCCTTTCCAACTTGTTTACCCTGGCTACAAAAGTCTTCCACTCTAAAAATGATGTTACATAGTTTCTGACAATGTCAATACTGGCAACTTCTCTGATAATTGGAGTAGGTTGTACTAATGCATCTTCTTTTTGTCTTCATCGTCTTCATCACCATTTGCCATTTAGTGAAGGAAACTCTGAGTGGAGGTGGCCATTTTGTCCTGTTTTATTGCACTAATGTGTCTGATTATTCATTATTACATCATTTAAAGTAATTGCAACATGTATGTAGTTACAGCAGATGAAATTTATTTTTAAGATACAAGCAGCTAAAACAGAAGGTTGAACTCATGACCCATGAGGTGGAGCTGGTTAGGCAGAAACTGCAGCAAACAACTCATCATCGACATCAGGAAGAAGTGGATGCTCTTAAAGCCACAATAGGTAAACCTTTCAGTGAACCATACTTGCAAGTTTGTATAATATTAAAACTGTTTTCCAGAGAAGATGTAACAACTGTCATTTGAAAGTTATCTTTGTACATATGAAATTCATAATACACTATTACTGACTCCGTGATTTGTGCTTTTGCACAAAGAGAACAATTATAAGAAACTTTTAATCTTTAGATTGTTGTGTATATACTGTACTTAAGGGGAGAGGATGGTATTTTTTAAAACTTTTTTTCTATTTGGTGTAAAATATTAATTTTTTGTATCTAGAGAGCTCATAGCTGTGGCAACTCATCCAAATAAAAATATTTTGAAAAAAAAAAAATTCTTGTGGGACCCAAATTTGAAAAAAAATGTACCCAATGCAGGATTGTACTAAAACCGATATATCTAAACCGTTTTTAAAGATAGATTCGAACAATTTTTGCAATGTATTTGCAAAAGCATGTTCTACAAACTGTCTGTAACAGAATTTTGATATTAGTCCCTATGTTTGTAAAATAAACAATTAAAATTTAATAACAATTTTCTGATTTCCTTTCTTGCAAACAAACGGACGTATTTTTAAAATGAAATCAGTTAACAAAGTTCTGTTACAGAGAAAAGTTTCCTAATAGTCTAAAGAACGTGTGTTGTAAATTTCATACATGTATCTTTAATAGTTCAGGAATTATATTCATTTTTGTCTGGCAATGTAGCAAAAAAATGAAGTTACTGGAAACTGATAATAACGGGCATGTGATTTAAAAATCCATAGCGCAGGAAGTTTAAAAATGACGTCTCACCGTCCGATAAGGGCACAAATACCCACAAAATGTTATGCAATGCATTCCACACATATCAAAGGGTATTTTAAAGGAAAAAAAAAATTTTTTTTTAATTTAATTTATCAGAAACAACAATAAAAGTGGGCGAGTTATTTAAAAATCCATAACGCAGGAAGTTTAAAAGTGACGACTCAACATCTGATAAGGGCACAAATACCCACAAAATGTAATGCTATCCATTCCACGCATATCAGTGTATTTTAAAGATTTTTTTTTTTTAATTCACTCATTTTTCACAAAAAAAATACCATCCTCTCCCCTTAAATTGCTCATCTTCATTCTTTCCCAAAATGAAGTAGATAAAACTTAAATGTCTTTGAATGTGTACAATTAATTGTACACTAGTTGTCACATATCTTTTATTTCCGAAAATGTGCCACATGTTTCATGTGTGGGGGCAGGATCTTCTCCATTGTATGGCCTGCTTGCAGACTGTTGTGTTTTATAATATCGATATAACTTTTTGATTTTATACTTTAGCTCTTGCTGTTTTATTTTTGGTTTTAAGGTAAGAAATTCGTGAACAATTATTCGTGCATATTGAATGTATAATGTGTGTTTCATAGCTGAACTTCAAGAGAAAGTGAAGCATTGTAAGGAAGTGGAGATAGCCGGAAACAAGAAAGCAAAAGAAATAGAAACTAAATTGAAAGATGCCAAATCATTCCGAGAAAAGGCATTGAAAGCTGCTGAAGATGAGATGAAGGCACTAAAAGAGAAATCAGAAGAGAGCAGAGAACAGTGGAAGCAAAGAGAACAGGTGAGTTGAAGCATAATGCATTCTTCACACTTCTTTCTACTTTCTCATATGAAGAAGGTGTAAAGAGACAGTATTGTGTAGCTATAAAAACACCTATTTCGAGATTTTCTCGCAAATACAGTTTCTTAGCAAATCTAGTAACAATTTAGCTATTGTTTAGATAGTCTTTAGTTTTTAATTTTGAACATTAAAATTTATTAGATTCATCATTCATAGATTTCTGCACAAGGGCATGTCTTTCACTGCAAACCCTGCATTATCTTCCCTATTTTCCACCTTCCTCTTAGTCTCTGCATGCGATTCATATACAGGGTTGCCAGATTCTCTCGTCAGGAATCCTGGACAGGTGATGGTACTGCATACCCTTGATGTGACTACACATATTTTGAATTAATTCAGTTTGTAATACAACTGATTTTAACCTATTCGTTTTATGTATTTCATGCAGTTATATAGGATCTAAACTTTTAATTTTGTTACATTTTTGCTAGACTATGGAATTTCCTTGAGATTATTGATAAAATCTGGAAAAATAATGTCATATAACAGCCTAGAATAAAGATACTATACAATACCTAATTTATTGTATTCTACAGTATTATCGTTTTTATTTCAATACAGCCTGGTAGGATGTGCCAGGTGGCATTGTTGATAATGTTGAAGATAGGGTGGAGGGTCTTGAAAAAATGAATAGGGAATTAAAAAAATCTTATAGAAATGAGCAAAAAATGGTATTTTTCCAGTCTTTTTGATATTCCAGGACAAATATAACCCAATCAAAGATATAGGACTTACCATTAAATCCAGAACAATCCTGAGAAATCCTGGACATCTGTCAATCATATATCTTAATGTTGTCTGTCATCTGTTATCATCTTCTGCCTTGAACTCTTCTCCCGTTCACTACTCGTTCCAGTGCATCCTGCAGTAGGCAATTTCTTCTCAGCCAGTGACCCAGCCAGTTTTTCTTTTTCTCTTCCTGATCAGTTTCAGCATTATTCTTTCTTCACCTACTCTTTCCACACAAAGCACTTCATTATATCTTCCTTAGTTCTTTTTCCAGAGGTCCGCAGAAGATGCTCCTTTTCTCTATTAAAAACTTCTTTTGCCATTGCTATCCTCCTTTTGACTTCCTGGCAGCAGCTCATATTACTGCTTATACAGGTGTCCCAACATGAAGGCCGGATTTAATAATGTGATAAATGCAATGAAACAAATAACAGAATAGATAACAGTGCCGCCAAACCAACAAGACAATGGCGCAATGTCCCAACAATATCTTGTTATTTTTTGGGTTGGCAGCACTGCTATCTGCTTTGTTATCTGTTTTTGTTGCATTTATTCACATTATTAAATCCGGCATTTTTGTTGGGACACCCTACAGTACATCCCAAGTATTTGAAGCTGTCCACTTGTTTCGCTGCCTCATTTTGAATTTGCACGTTTACCTTCTTCATTTTTCTTCTGGTGATCACGATCTTCGTCTTGTTTGCATTTATTTTAATCCCATACTGCTCACAGCTGTAATTTAGTGCATTTATTAGAACCTAAAATATATAATTCTGATGTACAGGAATTCGAGACTTTAAATCTGGAAATAAAGGAGTTAAAAACTTCAATTGAGACAGGCCACACTCAACTGAAAGCTGCTGAAGAAGCTATAGTGCAGTTGAAAGAAGAAAGTGTCACGTTAGAGAAAGAAGTTGTGGAAGCCAAGGCCAGTATGACTGATAGTTCAGTGTTCATTCATGTTCATAAGAAAACGTGAGAAATGTATGTTTGACTTATTACTTTAAAAATGTTACTGGTAATTACAATTTGTGCAATCTGTTTTAGACATACAGTAGAACTCTGTTATCCGTGGTAATTCAATTCAATCTTCTTAATGTATCCAGCTGTTTGCTGACAACATAATAGTACATTATGCAACGAGCCTATAATGATAGTAATTAAGACGCGAGGATGTTTATGAAACGAGCGCAAGGGAGTTTCATAATTTTCATACGAGCATCTTAATTACCATTATAGGCAAGTTTCATACAACTTTTTATGCTCGACCATATTTCTAACTTGAAATTATTCATAAGTATTCATGTTATTCTTATCTGACTGGGGAGCGGAACTGACCTTGCTCAATCTCGTAAATTGTGAGATGTGCGCAGACGCGAAAGTATTGATTTTTTCCCCGAAACGAATGTCGACGACCTTGATATAATCTCGTTAAACTTGATATAACCTTGAAATTGAATTCGACATTAAAAAACGAGATGACAAATTGAATTCATTTCAGTATTATTTACAATTAACGCTAATTATTATAGTAACAGAACATAACCTTCTGCGACAGTATTGGATTTCCAGCCTGCGTGATGTTTTGCTAGTTGTCTTTCGATTGCATATCCGAGAATAATCGAAAACCTGAACTTTAATGAATAGGTGTACTTTAATGAGGTGCATTAAAGGACTGCTACCAGGTGTATAATTACTACATTTCGGCATGGTCGAGCATAAAGTCCACTGTAGTCTATTCAATTCTTGTTTTCACGAGAAATGAGGGGTATTTTGATCGGTGTTCATTATAGATGTCTGTTGCTAGTAGCCAGAGTTGGGGTGTAGTCAATATATACTGCAGGGCTGTGTCTTCTGCAACCGATATTGAGGAGTTTAATTTATTTCTTTTGTGGTTTATGGATGGACAGTATAGAAGAATGTGTTCCAGGTCCGTGGTAATGAAGGGGGCAGATTTAGCAGTTAATCTAAAAAATCGGATAATCTGTACCATTAAATATTTTCATAAATTATGTGCATAATACATACAGTTTCGTAATTTTCTCCGTGGTGTTGTGTTTAACATGCTAGTTAATGGATCAGAAGTTCAGTAATTGAGGACCGTTTTTGCAAAACATGCTAACTGCAAAATTGAGATTTTTGGTGGATTCATTAACATAAAGCAAGCTTCTACACGATGTTAAAGTTATCTTAGTAAAATTGAATTATTTCTCTTCATTATAGTATGTCAAAGTGTGATGGTTGCACTTATAACCTACTTGTCTCCATTCAGTTTTTTGTCTCTCCTGTAAAATTTAGTTTTTTCAGTTAGCAAGTTTTGCAAAAACGGTCTTCAATTTAAGTCTGGTTGTCAATGATGGGTTTATAAGAGCCAAAAAATTCCTCTCTGTGGGAAAGTAGGAATAGTAGGTGTCTCATGTTGTAGATTTATATATTGTATACATTTTATCCCTGTTTTTATTAAATTGCGTACAAGTGCACGTAACTCCAGTATTTGATTAACCTTTCGTATACCATTTCGTTCTTTAACATGTCATAAATATTCTCTGTATAACAGGAGGCCGTTCAGAAGATGCAGGCTGAAGTAAAGGCCCAGAAGGGAACAGTCAATTCACTGAATAAGGAACTGCAACAAATTGCACACCGGAAAGAGAAAATTATTAAAGACAACGGTGATGCTGAAATTGAAATTAAGAAGCTTGAGCATGAAGTATCGAAAATCCAGTCTGAATCTAAAGAATGCCAGTCAAAGGTAAGATAGTGACTTTTCACGTTTCTTATTCATGTGTTAACCAAAAAGTCCTTGATTGTAGGTGGCCATGATGATTACTGTTATTTTTTTAAAGCTTCACTGTGACCACTACACTTTTAACCAAACAATTAAAACAATGATTGTAAAGAAGTAGCACATGCAAATGACTTCCAGTTGAATTACTTCTATCTTGATATAAAATGAGTCAGGTGCAGTCGAAACATATTTGTTACTCCAGTTATTATAGCATGGCAAACTGGTTAAAGCACCACATGTGCGGATACTATAACGAAATATAAATGGCGCAAAGTATACTACGTGAATGAAACTAAGTTTTAAATTACTCAATTTTTAACACAATGAGTAAAAGGACAACTGTCGTATCCTTTGTAATGTTTGGCAACTTAAATTGTTAATGTTCACACCTCTCTGTTATGTTAACATTAGGCTTACCATAAACTGAGGTTAGAATGCAGCATGTTTGTGTTGTATGGGGTGGTTAGATGTGTTATGTATGTGTGTGGTGGTGGTGGTTGGTTTTCTGTATATTTTGAAGGTGTGTTTGTTGTCAACTTTTGTTATGGTGATGTCTAGGAAATTTATGGAGTTGTTTTCAAGTTCCAGTTTTGGGTGTGTTTTGTTTATGTATTGGTGTAGTTTGTGTATTTGACGTTTGTTTCCTTTGTATAGTATTTCGCACAAATAAATCATGTGTTGATCAAATTAATACCTTAAGAATAATCTGTGAACAATGCAATGAATGGAAAAGTACCTTATATTTACTATTTATCGATTTTGAAAAAGCGTTTGACTCACTTAATAGAGATTATATATGGCGAACAATAACAAAATTTGGTATACCAGAAAAAATTTGTGGACTAATTAAACTTATGTATGAAAACTATACTTGTAATGTCATACACAAAGGTATGCTGTCAGAAAATATAACAACTATATGCGGAGTGAAACAGGGTTGCATTCTTTCTCCGATCATATTTCTGGTTATTATGAATGATATTATGGAAAGGTCTGTTGGCAATGCTAGAAGAGGTATAAGATGGGGATTAAACGATACCTTGGAAGATCTGGATTTTGCTGATATCTGTTTGCTCTCCCATAGTTTTGATGACATGCAGAATAAAGTCAATAATTTATTAGAAGTAATAAAAGGGGCTCATATCAAAATAAACGTAAAGAAAACTAAAGAAATGAGATTAAATAGTAAAAAAACAGATAAAGTTATAATAAATAATAATATCATTGATACTGTTCAAGAATTTAAATATTTAGGTAGTATAATTGACAAGGATGGTGGAGACTTTGAGGATGTAAAGAACCGAATAAAAAATGCAAATAGTGCATTTGTCCAGTTGTACCCAATATATGGAAATCTTATATTATATCTAGATCTACAAAAATTAAAATCTTTAACAGTAATGTGAAATCAGTCTTATTATATGGCTGTGAGACATGGAAAACAAGTAAAATTATACAAAATAAATCGCAAACCTTTGTTAATAGATGTTTATGAAGAATTTTAAAAATTAGATGGCCAGATATAATCATAAACTCAGAACTATGGAAGATAACAAATCAGAAAGAAATCACAATAGAAATCAAAAGACGAAAGTGGAATTGGATAGGGCACACAATCAGGAAAGAAGATGGAGCAGTAGAAAGAATGGCTTTGGATTGGAATCCCCAGGGTAGTAGAACAAGAGGAAGGCCAAAAAATACATGGAAGAGAATAGTTTTGGAGGAAATTGCTAGGGAGGGGAAAACATGGAGCGAAGTGAAGAAGTTGACTACAAATAGGGTCCGATGGAGGCACTTTGTGAATGCCCTATGCTCCTCATGAGGAGATACAGGAGTTTGATTGATTGATTTAAACTTCCTGTTATCTCTGTCTTACATCGGTATAGACACAAAATAAGGTAATGTACGTCCCGCCATATCGACTGCCCAGTTCAAAAGGGAAACAATTCAAAATTGAAAGTTTTGAGAAACCTGCATTTTAAAGCTCTGTGATGCTGTGAAAAATCGAAGGATCGTTGAAATTACTTCAAATTATATTAATGATGTTTTATATATACTATAAGTTTCAAATTAGTGTGTGTTAATTGGATTTTTCAAAACTTCAAAGTTTGAATTGTTTCCCTTTTGAACTTGGCCATCGATATAATATGCATTTCAATTAATTATTTCCCTATTTCTATTTAATCTATGTACTATATTTTTATTTATGCTATATTTATTTTAATATTAGGTACCCTCCACAAAACTGGCTTCATTTATACACCGACGGATCCTTTATCTCCAGAGAACAAGGTGCCGGTGCAGGTGTTACGTGCTGTCTCTTCTCACTTTATAGATCTCTTGGATATGGAACAACAAGTTTTGATGGAGAAATCATTGCAATAACTGAAAGTCTCAGGAATCTCTGTGCCACATCAATAAATTTAAGAATGCAGTTATATTGTCAGACCCCAGAGCAGCTATTCTATCAGTAGTCTTTAAACACACACCTTCATCTCAAACAGCAGAAATAACTAAAATGCTCTCTCAATTAATATCACTCAATAAAAGAATTGTATTCCAATGGATACCATCCCATTGTGGAATCCTGGGAAACGAGAATGCGGATGCTTTAGCAAAGAAGGGCAGCACTGCTACTTACAGACCTGTTACTAAATCTACGTATTACTCTGTGAAAAGATTTATTAAATCTACATACTTAGACTTCAACAAACAAAATTTGATAACACAATCCCAAGGGAAAAAATGGAACTCTCTGCATCAAAATCCACAGTTAATTCCCGATTTACCACGAAAATCGTCTGTAGCTGCATTTAGATTGGCAACAGGCCATGATTGTTTGGCCAAATACCTGCATAGAATTGGAATATATCAGTCCCCTAACTGCCCATTGTGCAACTCAAACCAAGAAATGGATTCGGAACACCTCAAAATCTGTGCTTCAATGGCTGGTCATGATAATATCTTTGAAAAATATTGGAGTGCAAGAGGTCAAATGACTTTATTGTCAAACGCCTGGCATTAGAAAACAACAACAACTACTTCAAATTATATTAATGATGTTTTATATATACTATAAGTTTCAAATTGTGTCATCCTTAGATGATGTCCTCAAACAGATACATAATGAGACAAATGCTTCAAATTTAAATATTAACAGAACAAAGACAAAGTATATGAATAACATTACCACGAGAGACAATACTGTAAAAACTGTTGTCTTAAATGAGGTTACTTTTGAGAAAGTGTCAAGGTTCCGATATCTCGGCTCGATAGTCACCGAGGATAACAACATATTAACTGAGATCAAGGATAAAATAGCCATTGGTAATCGACACGTCAGAGCATTAGATAAAATTATAAGAACCAGATATATCTAAAAAAAATGAAGGTGAGGATTTATAAAACAATTATTAAACCTACGGTGACTTTTGGAAGCGAAACCTGGACTCTACCTGAACGAGCAATAACCATCTTAAATACGTGGGAAAGGAAAATTTTAAGAAAAATTTATGGCCCTATTTATGATAAGGGAGAATGGAGAATTAGGACCAATTCTGAACTACAAAAACTATATAAAGATCCAAGTATTGTCACTGATATAAAAATTAGACGGCTGGAGTGGCTGGGCCACATTATCAGAATGGACAATAATAATATTCCTAAAAGATTACTAGATGCCACGCTAAGTGGTAAAAGAAGAGCAGGAAGACCTAAACTAAGATGGTTGGATGATGTTCAGGATGATCTAGTTGAAGCAGGAATTAAGAGATGGAGACGGAGAGCCCTAGAGAGGGAAGATTGGGCGGCAATTCTTAAGGAGGTCAAGGCTAAACTAAAAGGGCTGTATGACCACAGATGATGATGATGATAAGTTTCCATTTAGTGTGTGTTAATTGGATTTTTCAAAACTTCAAAGTTTGAATTGTTTCCCTTTTGAACTTGGCCGTCGATATAATATGCATTTCAGTTAATTATTTTCCTATCTCTGTTTAATCTTTGTACTATATTTTTATTTTCTTTAAATGTTTCAGATTTCTGCTCTTGAGGGTAAATATGGATGGATTAGTGATGAGAAACAATATTTTGGTACCCCTGGTGGAAGCTATGATTTTAAGGAGCATAATCCTAGTGAGGTTGGAAAGAGACTTTCGAAGCTGCAAGAAAAGAAAGACAAACTTGGTCGGAACATCAACACGCGAGCCATGAATCTGTTGGGCAAAGAAGAAGAACAGGTAAGTATTAATTTAGGACTTTAATAAGACTTTACCAGTCGATGTAGTAACAGTAATAGTGATAGGAGTGTAAATTTTTGTACCATACTTCACTTATATTAAGGGTGACATGTTTTTTTTTAGAAATGTGTCTGACAAGTGATAACTTTTCTCATATTTCTACACATATGAAAATTACCAACACTTCATTTCAATATAACATTGTTAACTGACCTCTTTACTTACATTTTCTGCATATGTAACTGTAGTAACTTTCGATAAATATCACTTTTATTGACGTCACACAAAATTTTGTCCAATATCTTTTGAGAAGATTAACTCCTTATGTAGATGAAACTATTGGGCATCATCAATGTGGTTTTAGGTGTAATAAATCGACTATTGATCAGATTTCTTGTATTCTGCAGATAATGGAGAAAAAATGGGTGTATAAGGACACAGTACATCAGTTATTCATAGATTTAAAAAAGGCATATGACTCATTTAAGAGAGAAGTTATATATATTTATGTATGTATTGTTAAATGAAACAAGTTGACTCCTTCTTAGTCCTTACTTCTACTGACAGTTTTAAATTTTGTATGAAGTTATATGAAAAATGATTATCAGGTAAACATGAATTGATTTGTGTATAAAGCTTTAGTGTTTCTTGTGCCTTTATACAGGGTGGAAGTGAAATAATTCCGCAGATTGAAAGGGGTGATAGTGTACACTTAAATGAATAGAAAACCTATATTACGTTTTGTGATTTAAGTGCATGGTTAATTAGAAAATTGAGTTGCAAGTTTGAGCAGTCTGACACTGCTTTTTTTCTCGTAATCAGATGTAAGAGGTCAACGAACTTTGGTCTGTCTGACTTAGTGAACTACCTCCTATCTCCCTTCCTGGCTACAATATTGCAACTGATTGCATTGTTCAGTGGCTTGAAATTAGTGATTTTTTTAAATTAAATTTACACGAAAACCATCTATGCTATTGAAATATGTCAGAGGAATAAATGATTCATGAGGTCCCAGGTTCGATTCCCGGTTAGAGCACAGGAATTTTTCCTTAAAGGGGATTATTCCTGTGTTCGTCCATGGTCTGGAATTTAGGTTAAGTTTAGATTTAAGACCTCTCCTGGCACCACATTATCATAATCATCCTATCACATCATCGTGGTAATGTATCTCCGCCTTCCAGGCGCCCCAACCTCAGAAGTGGGTTACAACTAAGCCACGGCCAGGAGAGAAGACCAGAAATGTCAAAAGACAACCTGGTGGCATTGGATAAAATATATATATATATATATTATTCGTACTGAATTTGGTATTCCCAAGAAACTAGTTCAATTAATTAAAATGTGTCTCAGTGAAACTTCCAGCAGAGTCTCTATAGGCCGGTTTCTGTCTGATGCTTTTCCAATTCATTGCGGGCTACAGTGAGGAGATGCATTATCACCTTTACTTTTTAACTTTGCTGTAAAATATGCCATTAGGAAAGTCCAGAAAAACACAGAGAGTTTGGAATTGAACAGGTTGTATCAACTGCTTGTTTATGCAGATGACGTGAATATGTTAGGAGAAAATCCACAAACTATTAGGGAGAAGACGGGAGTTTTACTTGAAGCAAATAAAGCGATAGGTTTGGAAGTAAATCCCGAAAAAAAACAAAGTATATGATTATGTCTCATGGGCAGAACATAGTACGAAATGGAAATATAAAAATTGGAAGTATTTGCTTTGAAAAGGTGGAAAAATTCAAATACTTTGAAGTAACAGTAACAAATGCAAATGACACTTGAGAGGGAAATTAAACACAGAATAAATATGGGAAATGCTTGCTATTAAGTTATTTGGTAAAAAAAGGTAAAAGGTAAAGGTATCCCCATCACATGCCATGAAGGCACTTGGGGGGCATGGAGGTAGAGCCCCATGCTTTCCATGACCTCGGCACTACTGGGTGTTCATTTCAAAGTGTGTCATGACGTCACTGTTGTTGGGTCACCGATTTGAAGCGAGTTTCAGCTGATATGTTAGAGAAGTTGCCTATTATTTAAGGCGTTCTTCAATCTGAACTTGAGAACGTGTACAGTATAACTTGAACGTCGTAGCAACAGATGGCGGTCTGTACGGTCTGTGTGCTACCATAACCTTTTTCGAACTGTGTTTTGCGCCGGCAAGTCGTACGCAGGGTATTTGTTATCATCGGTTGCGTACGGTAACATTCCACAACACAAATCAAATGCTCCGTGTCCATGTTGACCGTCGAAGTTAATGTCAACAAATACGTAAGTAATCGTCTTAACCCTCTCCCCATATCCCGACAGTACGTATTTCCAAACAGTTCACATTCCTGCCACTACCGGCGTTACCGTACGTATCGGTACGTACTCTTCAGAATGAATGCTGTACTTGGTAGGCAACTTCTCTACCTCATAGGTTATACACCTCTGCAGAAGTGTAGGCAGATTGAATTCTCTAGGCTCATCGGCTGGCCACATGACGGCATACAGCGAGCCATGACACACTTTGAACTGAACACCCAGTAGAATGAAGTGGTGTGGTCGGCACCACGCTGTGACTGTCTTTTACCCCCAGGAAAGACCCAGTACTCAATTTTATAGGAGGCTGAGTGAACCTCGGGGCCGTTCTGGAAGTTTGGCAACGAGAAAAATCCCGTCACTACTTGGGATCGAACCCCGGACCTTCCAGTGCATAGCCAGCTGCTATACCAACTGAGCTACGCAGCCTCCCAGTTATTTGGTTGATAAGCTTTTATCATCAGCCATTTGTCAGCCATTTCATTCTCTTCAGTTGGCAATTTTTCGAGAGCAGACTGGATGATAAATTTCCAGTTGAAGAGAATGAAATCTACAGTATTTATGGAAGAAATTGTAAAAACACTGTGTTACTGGATTTTCCTTTAAGACTAATACTAATGAGATAATTATTATTTGTGTTTCTTACAGTATAATGATTTAATGCGTAAGAAAAGAATTGTCGAGGCTGACAAAGCAAAAATCGTTGCTGTCATCAAAGAATTGGACCTAAAAAAAAAGGAAGCCCTTCGGAAAGCTTGGGAGCAAGTAAATAAAGATTTTGGTTCCATCTTCAGCACGTTGCTTCCAGGAGCCCAGGGTTGTCTCCGCCCACCTGAAGGCATGGATGTCTTGGATGGCTTGGAGGTGAGAAATTGTAGTCCCGTCTCCCTAATTTCCGGCAGCCAATCACGTTGCCGGTCGGCTACATTTAAACCTGTGCGTCTTGTGATTCGCTGATGCATTTCCCAAGGCTCGATAAATACTTAATATAATCGCCCGCCATTTTGGCTCTTTCGTTGGGTTCGCAGAAAGCACACGAGGACGTTATTTGCCGCTCAGTTATTTGCTCAATTACAGTGCACTTGATTTATCATCATAGAAGCTACAACATGATAATGTTTAATGGTGCGGCAAATACATCCCTCGTCTGGTAGTTCGGCAACGAAAGAACAAAAATGGCGAACGATACTACTACCTAGACTTTATAGAACCTTCACTTCCTAAGACGTAAGCAAAGAGGAGGAGTCACGCCGGGAATAACAGTGCCGCGACTATAGAAGGTGCATTAAATTTTAAAATAGAGTTGCAAGTTTATATGGAGTTGTGGAGCCAATGCAGAAACCACCTCTTCTTTGAGAAAGCCCTATTATGTATCAATCTATTCTATACTAATAATAAATCTGTAGCCGAAATTTTTCTGGTAATTTTCGATTTTCCAAAAATAATTGGTCCTAACATATACAATTAACCACCCTGAAACCGAAAATCGCTTTTTTGAAATTTTTGTTTGTATGTCTGTCTGTCTGTCTGTATGTTTGTTACCTTTTCACGCGATAATGGCTGAACGGAGTTAGATGAAAATTGGAATATAAATTAAGTTCGTTGTAACTTAGATTTTAGGCTATATGGCATTCAAAATACATTATTTAAAAGGGGGATTATAAGGGGGCTTGAATTAAATAAATCGAAATATCTCGCTTATTATTGATTTTTGTGAAAAATGTTACATAACAAAAGTTTCTTTAAAAATAATTTCCGATAAGTTTTATTCCTTGAAAAATTTTGATAGGACTGATATTTAATGAGATAAATGAGTTTTAAAATTAAAATAACTGCCATCTAAGGCCGTGTAATGAATTAAAAAACAAATGACTTCGTCTATAAGGGGCCTTGGACAGCAACAATCGAAAGCTATGAAAGATAGCCTACAGATAATGTTTCTGTGTTTGTATGAAGTAATATCAGAAGCTAAATTAACCGATTTGTATAATTAATTATTAATTCACCATTGGAAAGTGTAGTTTCTCTAGATGGACATAATGCTATAATGTTATTACAGTAACTTCTGAGTTAATCGAGGACAGATAAGATTAAAATAGCTTCTTATGCACAGAAAACTTGATAGGCTATTCTGTACATTCATTTCCTGTATTTCCTAAAATAATTTTTATGACCAAATGAGTGGTCTCTGGATCAAAATGATCGCATTTTAATTATGCAAATACAATTTAAATTAAGTAACATAATAAACGATTTATCCTTATATCAAACACGAATGTTCCTGGATCAAATATCCTATTTTAATTATGTAATTACTTTATATTCATTTCTAACGGGTGCAGCGGAGCGCACGGGTACGGCTAGTAATGATATAAACTTAGATACTAGAATGGTAATTGGTTCATAAGACATTTCATCGCTACCACTTCTTTCATCATTACTGATGATTTTATGTGATATGAAAGTGAGAAATATGTAGCCAAAATTGGAAACATATGTGGGTAAGTAATATGTAATAATAAAAATAATATCATTATCATCATCCATACAAGTTTTAGGCCATGTGACCTGTTGCAATCTCATAATAAAGAGGAAGTTTCTCTTCAGCACTTTTTGGAATGTCCCAGAGCTCTCTTCCCATGGGGTTGGTAGTGAAGTGTAGCTTTTGGGATTCTGTGGGATCTCATTTCTCACAGATGGCTCATCCAGTTCTGATATTTCTGTATGAAATAAAGTACTGGTTCCAGACTGAGTTCTTCCATTATTTCTTCGTTGCATTTATGACTCCATTTTGTATATCCTGCTTTTCTTCGCATAAATCTCATTTCATTAGCTGTTATTCTTCTTTCATCCATCTGCCATAGTGTCCATGCTTCACTACCATAACAGGGTACAGATCTTGTAATTTAAAAACCTAAGCATGGATGAATATATAATAGGATGCGTAATTTATCGAGTTTCCCATTCCACATGCTAGAGGCGCTAATATAGAAATTGATCTTGCTGCCTTCTCTTATTTTAGGAGAACTTATTACAACTAGCAGCACACCAAGTGGCGAAAAGAATAACTAATTACTCCATGAATCCAGCAGTGCACCTGGTGGTGTAAAAGTTAAACTATATATAGACAAATATTTCCTTCTCCACACCATCCCCCGTCATTCTCAAACCCCCAAATGAAAATAAAACACTAGTAAGTTTGCCATTTAATCAGTCATTTATATTTAAATGTTAAAAGTAGTGTATGCAAGATTCAAGATAAAATAAAACATTTACATTTTTTTATCTTAGTAAGCATGATGATAGAGATATTCCGATAGTCAATATAATGTAATATAATCTAATAATTTATTTAGAGTTCATTCCAGCGCTTTTTTTCAGCCCGAACTGTCCGGAACGCGTTCCGGTAAACTTTTTGCCATTACAAATTCCAACGAGATATATTTTATAAGCGAAATTGAAAATTAAAATTGCCGCCACTACCAAGTCCAAGAGTTTACATTTTCTCATTATTATTGCTGCAAAAGTAACTCATGCAATCTAGTGCTGCCATCTTCCGTTATTGATCCTGAAACTGTAGCTCAAACTTGCAAAATTTCCGTTATGCTTAAAATCAATGAGCTCCGTTTGGAACTTATTGTAATATAAGGTATGTAGGCCTAGTATTTTTAAGCCTACGGTTTTGTTGTATAATGTGATCGAGTGTTAGAGTTCCGGTAAACTTTTTTCCAGAAAAAAAGCACTGGTTCAGTCTAATTGTCATATCATAGTTTAAAATCAATAACACTTACAAATGTAAATGATCATTGCATATTATAAAATTGAAATGCAAACGTTTTCGCCCTTGGGCATCATCAGGCATTTGACTCACAATATCTTATACAATTTTTACCATATCTTTGCTGTGAAATGCGTACCAGATAATTGATATTTACAACCTTGTATGTATTAATAAACAACTATTTACATGGTTAACTCTATGATAAATAATAATCTGAAATTTAAATGAATACAGGTATTAAAATTATATGTGATAAAATTGTAACTAAAATGTTGTATTGATCTTATATTTCTTAATTTAAACTATGATATGTCAATTAGACTGAACTCTAAATAGATTATATTACATTTACATTTTTATTCCTCGCATCATCTTCCACTGTAAATTCTTATTGGAGCCAACAGGAAGATGAAAGAAATGGTCTGTTTTACATTACCTTCTAATACAATTAATTAAAATACAACCAAACAGGGACAGAAAAGGAAACGAGAGGTTAAATAATTAGATTGTGCGCCTGAAGAGTCTGCTAAAACTACTTAGATAGTTGAAATTATTTTATTACTATTTACTACTTTAAAATTCATTCAACAACACTATTTTTACAAGATTCCTTTACCATCACTGTTTAACATACACTGCTTATACACACTTCTCGCTTATATCCATTTCTTCGCAAGTTTCTGGTTGCCATCTTGTCTTCTCCGGATAAGTGCAGAACTCTGGGTAACTACCCATCACGTAGTTCTGATGTTCACCACCTACCACGTCGGGCGCTGGTCTTATTTGATCCGTAAGACATAAGATGATGCAGTTTCGCATCCTATTATATATTTATCCATGATCGAAGCTTTAGTATATGGATTTATTTTACACTGATTTTGAAGTAATGAAATTGTGTTCCTAATTGCAGGGGGAGGGGGAATCCTTGTTTGGTTTTTTTTTTATCCCTTCTTAGAAATTCAATTTCTAAGACTAATATACCTGGGCAGAGTATATACCTTAAAGCTATAACCATCGTTGTAAATGTGCAGTTATATTAATTTTCATGCTATACATTTATTTAGACACTTGCAGGATTTCTTCCTTTGTGTTGAACAAACTGATTATGTAAAATTCGGGGCACGAGTGACATTATCCAATAAAGAATGGAAATTGTTAAAAATTGTGTTTTGTAATGTTCTTACAGGTGAAAGTTGGCTTTGGTGGAATCTGGAAGGAGAGCTTGGGAGAACTGAGCGGAGGGCAAAGGTCTCTTGTTGCATTATCACTCATTCTTGCGATGCTGCTTTTCAAACCTGCACCAATTTATATCCTTGACGAGGTTGATGCTGCATTGGATTTATCTCATACTCAAAACATTGGAAACATGCTAAAGAGTCATTTCAAACACTCACAGGTATGTTACTTTTGAACTTGGTAAAACTTAGATTTTCATTAAAAATGCCATTTCATTCACACACGAATGAGTGTATTTATGTAACATAATCACAAAAAGCATAAGAATACATCGCAAACACAAGAACACAAAAAATACATCACACTAACATATGAAAACATAAACTCCTACAAGATTGCAATCTCATTCAAGAAATTAAATTACAACATCGCATACAGAACAAATAATACTCTACAAAAGCATTTCAACACTAAAACAACACAAACAAACAAATACAACCACACAGTCATATACAAACTCAAATGTAACACCTGCAATAACTTCTACATAGGACAGACAGACAGACAGATCATTTCAAATACGTTACAAAAACACATCATAGCCACAACAAAATTACAAAACACTTCCACATATGCAGAATACATCACAAATGCTAACCACACCTACAGAGACATAAACACAGACATGGAAATTCTACATATTCAACGGAAAAGCCAGAAACTAAACACACTAGAACAATACGAAATATATAGACACACGAAAACACATTCAAATGAAATTCTCAATACACAACTAAATTTCAGAACACACACTCTTTGACTCCACATTATACTACACAAACACACCCCACAGAAAACACAAACAAAAGGCGCCAAGACCAGCACCAACCAGTTCTGAAGATACACGCTAATCCCTTATTCATCTGTCGTAAAAAATCTTGGCTTCTTTTTTGATAATAATCTAAGTTGGAATTTTCAAGTTAAAGAAACGATAAAAAAATCTGTTCCTCCATTCACTGTTTGAGTCGCTTGAGAAACTTCTTGCCCCAGCAACTAAAACTTACCCTAGTACAAACCCTAGTAATGCCGCACTTCGATTATTGTGACGTTTTGTTAAGTGACCTACGTTCTGAACTGTCAGTCAAGTTACAGCGAGCTCAGAATATGTGCGTCAGATACGTGTGCAACATCCGACGATATGATCACATATCACCGTCCTTCGCAAGTCTTTCGTGGCTCCGACTTAAAGAACGCAGAACTTTACACTCTTTGTCTTTACTCTTTCGAATTCTGCACACCTCAACACCAAATTACCTTTTGTCTCGTTTCTCTCATCTATACTCTAACCACGATGTAAATACCAGATCACTTATCTGTGGCGCGTTAAGTATACCTCTTCATAGAACATCTTGTTATTCATCATCTTTTACAGTATCCACCTCGCGTCACTGGAATTCCTTGTCACAAAGTATCAGGGGCTGCAAGACAATAAACACCTTTAAAAACAGCTTAAAAGATAACCTTATTAGCATTTCACTCCAATCTTATTGATTTAAACTATCACTGACTACATTGTTACTTCTTTCTTTAGACATCATCCTGATTGTGCTGTATTTTCAAAATTGTCTCATAATAATCTCTTTCTATTATCTAATATTATTTGAAATATATTAACATTCTATGTATTTTAGCTTAATTCTGCTACACAGTTTATTTCAGTGTTTAATTAATAGTTCATAGTATTTTGTTGTTTAATTCGTAAATAACTCTTGTATACATGTAACTCTCATCTAAATCCAATTGTTGAATTCTTTGTAAGTTCATGCATATGTATATATACTTTTTGCTGGTTGAGTGGAAGAGAAGGCCTTATGGCCTTAACTCTGCCAGCTAAAATAAATCATTATTATTATTATTATTATTATTATTATTATTATTATTAAGATGGCCCATAACAGGCTGAAACATGTTAACCAGGTACTGTGAAATTTAACACGAGAAAGACATATAATTCGTATTCCTAAAGAAATGTATAGTAATTTCGAAACATTTGTGTAAAATAGGTAAATTATTTAATTTGGCATTTCTCTTTTACAGTTCATTATCGTGTCTCTGAAGGACGGCATGTTCAACAACGCCAACGTGCTGTTTCGCACCAAGTTTGTTGACGGCATGTCCACTGTGTCCCGCACAGTTCAAACGACCTAATGGTGGTGTGCTGTAAAGCAAATAACACGACTGGGGTGGTATTTTACATCTGTGGGACCAATAGTTTGTTCCCTGCTTTTGTGAAACCTTTTAAAATTATCTGTGTTTTTAATTAAAGATTTTAGTACATAATGACATATTTTTATTTTCTTGGAGCTACAAAGGGGAAGTATTATGATGCTGAAAAAAAAAAATCTGTTTTTATATTTTCACGGAAATACACGTTTTCAACATTTCCATTACAGAAAAATAGTTTTCAGCAAGCTTTCTGCCTCTCTGTTCATCTGTTTATGTACCGTGATTTCTTCTAAACTATGGGACAGATTTTGCTCATATTCAGTATCATTGAATTCAACCCTGACTGTTGTACATGAAATAGAATTTTTTACTACAGTATTAATGTGTTTTATTTGACAAAATAGAAAAAAAAAAAAAGAATTTACTCCATATTTCTTCTTGTTTTTAGTAATTTTGTAGCAATTCGAGAATTATGCCATAAAAATACGTTTGCATCACCCATTTATTGCAGAAACCAGTTAAATGAAAAAATTTTTCGTATTTTTTACAGCTAAGTTAAAATGCACAAAATAATTTTCCTTAGATAAAAAATATTGAAATATATACTACTTTCAGCAAAAAATATTAAAACCAGTACCAAACCATTTAGTCTGATGCTAGACAGGTTTTTTTATTTTCCCATAATTGGCTAACTTGGCGCTTGACTGGTTTCTTCAAGGAATGACCACTCATATAAATTGAGGGAAAGAAGACAGAGGACGGACACTGGAAAGTTTTCTTTTCTCAATCGTACTATCAGGGACTGGAATGCTTTACCTGCAGACTTACTAAAGGCTTTACCAACAACCAAAAACGTATTTAAAAACAGGCTTAAGGACTTTACTAATAGACGGTAATTATACACAGTATGCAAAGGATGTAAATGATATTTTGTTATTGAAGTGTTGTATCAGTGAAGAATTATGTTGTGTCAGTGAAGTGTGTTGTGTCAGTGAAGAAGTATGTCATGTCAGTGAAGTGTGCTGTGTAAGTGAAACGTGTTCCTGTCAGTGAAGCTTTATAGTTTATAGTGGCAGTGCAAAGCATTTGAACAGTGAAATGTTTTTGAAGTGTTAGTGAAATCAGGATAGAATCAGTGAAATGTGTCGTAGTTCCAGTGCAGTGAGTGAGTTGACAGCGAAATGAGTGTAATGTTGAAAGGTACTTGTGCAAATATGAACATATCATACTCGTGGGTTTTAGTTCGAACTTAGATTTAAGATACAAATTAGATTTATTTTAAATGTAATTTTAAGTGATCGTGCTTCATTTAATTTAGGATATTCCCTATTATTATTATTATTATTATTATTATTATTATTATTATTATTATTGTTAGTATTAATTATTTGTATTAATTATTGGTATTATTATTAACTGTATTTTTAATTAATAAATTTATTATTGTCATTATTGAGTGTAATTAGTTACCACTGCCACCGGGTATATACCCATTGCAGTGAATAAATACATACATACATAAGCGATTCAATTTAGGCTGACGGAGCTGAATTCACTTACTGGCAATCTGGAACACAGGATCAAGGCTTCTGATCAGGTCCCACCTCCAGCCATCTTCAGCCAGAATCACCTCCCTTAATTCCTTCCCTCCCTCCTTGACCTGACGTATCTGAACTCAGTCCCTGGCAACGGGAGCAGTTTGAGAAGCAGAAAACAACTACTGCCTGTTGGAGTCTCTAGATCAGGGCCCATCCCTAGCTCATCTTATGCCACAATAACCCTGATATCCAGCTTCATAGTGAATAATTACAGCCTGTGCTATTAAATTACACACCAAGAATTCAATTCTTCATTCCTACACATCTTCAAATTCGAGGATTGGTTGACAGGGCTGAACTCGTCACCCGCTCAGCATCCAGAGCGATGAATGTTGCCGTTACTAACTGAAACATTTATACGATGAAAGAGTAACAGAACGGAGAAAAATTCTCTCCGGCGCCGGCATTTGAACCTGAGTTTTCAGTTCTACGTGCTGATGCTTTATCCACTAAGCCACACCGGATACCCACCCCAGCGTCGGACAGAAACATCTCAGATTAAGTTCCAACTCTTGGGTTCCCTCTAGTGGCCGCCCTCTGCACTACGTCATAGATATCTATGAACGTAGGACTGAAGTCCACACATGTGCTGAGGTGCACTCGTTATGAGTGACTAGTTGGCCAGGATCCGACGGAATAAGCGCCGTCTTAAATCACGAAGTGATTTACTCATGTCATATATATTATTTTAACGTACCGAAGTACATATGATATTTCCATGCAGATATTCTGCGTCATCATACGATGAAAGAGTAATGGAACAGAGAAAAATTCTCTCCGGCACCAGGATTTGAACCCGGGTTTTCAGCTCTACGTGCTGATGCTTTATCCACTAAGCCACACCAGATACCCACCCCGGCGTCGGACAGAATCGTCTTAGATTAAGTTCCAACGCTTGGGTTCCCTCTAGTGGCCGCCCTTTGCACTACGTCATAGATGTCTATGAATGTAGGACTGAAGTCCACACATGTGCTGAGGTGCACTCGTTATTAGTGACTAGTAGGCCGGGATCCGACGGAATAAGCACCGTCTTAAATCACAAAGTGATTTACGCATCTCATATACAATAGAACTTGGTTATAACGATATCCAAGGGACCTTAAAAATTATGTTGTTATAAATGAGTGTCGTAGTAACCGAGATTCACATTATCAATCTAGTGAGGTGGAAAATGAAAAATAACAAACTTAATTAGACTTATTTTAGATTTATGTATTGATTTTTAAGCCTACAATGAACATAATAAAATACAAGTAGGCCTATAATTATAAATACAGTACTCTGTATTAAAACAGTTTGTTCAGTACTCACCAAACTATTTTACTTAGAAGTGAAGTAATCAGTCATTTTACTCTGTTGTCTTCTACTTGCCCAATACCCACTTCCTAGGGCTAAATTAATTTCTATGTTCATAATTTCAGTTGCAATTTCACTGCTCCCTTCCCTAGCTTCATAGAACATGTTCATAATTCTAATGGCTTCTAAAGAGTCACTCACTTCTTTTAGTGGCCATACTGCGTTAAAATGCGTGCACATAGTGAAAACTTCTTGTCGAAACTGATCTAATACCGCATGAATTCAGGTTACAACGGGGTGGGAAATCCGCCTGCATTCCAGAGATCTATGACAAAAGGAGACTGTAAAGAATTTGTCAGGATCAGATTTTAACAAAATATTTCTTAAACTATTTTGTTTCTTAGAAAATCTTATTCCAAACTGAGGTTGAAAATGACGTTATATGCGAGGTAGACGCATATGCGTTTGTTGTATTAAGCAAGGTAGGAAAGCATATGTCTTATGGGGAATTAGTTGGGACCACAGAATATTTGACGTTATAGGCGAGATGTCGCTATAACCAAGTTCTACTGTATGTTATTTTAATGTACCGAAGTACATATGATATTTCCATGCAGATATTCTGCGTCATCATATCGTCGTGTGAATGCAAGAACTAGGTAACTCGAAATTTGCGGTTTTTAGTTACCTCTTTTATAGCGTAGCAAAAGTCGCACAAAATGTAATGCAAGGACTTGATAACTGATCAAACGATACCAGCGACATCTATTTTCCAATATAACAAATAGGTAAAAGAAAACGAGATGTATTCCTTAGTGCAATAAATTAGTAAATAGGCACTGTCAAAAAATATGAAAAATCAAGTTACCTAGTTCTTGCATTCACACGATGATATGATGAAAGAGTAATGGAATGGAGACATTTATATTCAAGATGAGGATGGCAAACGCCCCCCCAACCAATCTCTAAGTCTTTTCCCCAGTGCTGTCATGGGGGCCATATGATTTATGAGAACCTACAATTTTTTAATGAATATTTGGAGAAGAGAAAATTTTAACCATATGGCTCATGGATTCATAAGTTTTGTGCACAGAGATCTATAATGATCATAGATCATCTCTTGCTATTCCTAATATTTCTATTATGTTCGTAAACATCAATGGTTCACCTGTACAGCACTGAAATCTAGAACGATATATATAAAAATGGTTGGTATTTATTTATTTACTAGAGCTTCCTCAAATTAGAGACTGCTATTAGACAAAGCATACAAAACAATACAAGAACAAATAGATTATGAAAGATAAGAGTAAGAAAAAAGTAAACAAGTACACAAACAAACAAACAATCAAACAAACAAACAATGGCAGTTTACAGAATAAAAAAAGGTTACAAGTAAAGAAGCAATGAAAGCTAATAAGAGAAAGAAAAATGATAATGGTGCGTCAGTTTTTTCAGTAACTGAAGTACTCCAAGATTCATGTAGACAAGTCTGCTTCTACTGAAAAAGCATAGAATCTTCTTTAAATCAAGCTTGCTTTACAATTGAAAGGTAAAGATAATTTCTTTACCTCTTCATTAACATAACATTCATTAAATGACAGTTGGAAGGTTATTTTTATTTTTATTGGGTTATTTTACGACGCTGTATCAACATCTAGTGATAATGCTGGTGAAATGAGTCCGGGGTCCAACACCGAAAGTTACCCAGCATTTGCTCGTATTGGGTTGAGGGAAAACCCCGGAAAAAACCTCAACCAGGTAACTTGCCCTGACCGGGATAGGACGGTTAGACAGAGGAGAATAAAATACATTTCATTTGGAGAAGAGTAAGGAGCTGAATGTATGGTAAAAAATATAATTACCATGGCAACACTACTTTTCCTTCGCCCACATGTCTTCAGAGTCGACTGGGCTTTATCTTGTTAAAATCATCCAATTGACTAGTTTTCTAAACTGTAACAACTCATCCTGCCTGTGGTTTTCCTAAGATGCTAAGACAAATGTCGGGTGAGCCTTAAAAGAAATGGACCATCGACCTACTCCCTCACATAAATTTCGCCATTTCCCAATTAAAGTCTTAACAAAATCAGGGTCTTGGTTTTCTAGTGTTGACTTGGGTACTTCATTCGAGCGTCATTGGCTTTGCCCAAGCTTTTAACATTTTTGGCGACTCCATTCTGCTACTGTTCAGTTAAGCTTGCGACATTTCCCCTCATACGTCAATTTTCGACTGCCCCCTTCAAAATTCTCTTTGGTTCCTTAAAAACAATGGTGAAAATTGCAGAGAGAAGTGGCCAAAAGCTTGGAGCTCGCATAGATTCTTTTCTCAGCCCCAAATCCCTTGCAAGGCGCAATCGCGTAGTACCTTTCAATTATTTGGTCTCCCATTGCCCCTTATTTCATTGTCATTGTCCCATAAAATAGTCATGGAATATTGGGTGTGTGAGTTATGTATGTACATGAATATCAAATAAAATTCATTACAGTCTTGAAGAAAGTAATGCATATTTTATGTTATTGCTTTAATTCGAGTATAGGTATTTCACGGTCATTCGGATTTCCTTAAATCCCCCGTCAATTTTTTATCGTCAAAGTCTTTCGAGTCGATATTCCTTTGTTCTCGAGTTATACGCATAATGTTTGGTTGCCACTATTTGCATGCATAAGTTTCGCAAAACTTACCTACTGTTAATTTCGTTGAATATGAAACTTTTTATCGTGACAATGAGTTCACGATTTACAACAGTTTAATGTTTTGCCATTTTTAGTTGTATGATTTGTCATTTTCATTGTATTGCCAAAGTTAAAAGGAATAGGTAGGTGATGACCGCAGTAGGATATTATATGAAGATCTGAAATATACCGTACTTACTAATGCATATTCATGCACTCTCTTTTGTTTTATTTTTTATTTTGTCATGGCGTGTCGCGTAGACGCACAGATGGAGTTGCATTCTTAATCAGCTGTAATCGGTTAAGTTCGAGAAAAAATTCGAAGTGTTTATTGTTGGAATTTACTATTTGAAATATTGACAAAATCCTAGTTTAGCGTCACTTACGTAATATCAGTCCCTTTTTAAGTGCTTTGTGTTGAAAGGGCTAATAAATTGGTTGCTTGCGAATTCAAATTTCGAAAGGAAAAGTGATTCTAACCTTGTGTTGTGGACGACAGTTCAGGCCCTTGACTGATTTTTCTTTAATTTCACGATAGAGAAAACAAGAGTGAAAGTGATTTATTGTTGTAATATATTTCAAATATCGACAGAACCCTATTTTATTGTTACTTGAAATATCAGTTCCGTGTAAGTGTTGTATGATGGAATGTCTAAAGTGACTGTTTCCGTGTGTTATGGCCATACAACAGTGGAAACAAAAAACAAGACAATGGCAGTGGCTGTACAGCACTTCAAAAGGTTGGTTTGCTCAGTTTTTATTTTGTATTCTAACATTTCGTAAGTTTGCAGTGCATGGTATGATTTGCCTTTTTAATATGTCGTATAGGTCCGCAATAATCTTCATGAACATTACGATCGTGGTACGTACTGTACATGTCTTATTGTTATGAATTACATGTTAAACCATATTATGCTTTCTGTCTTAAATTCAATGGGGGGAATCTTACGATGTTAAGATCTTACGCCAGCCATGCGTTGTGAGTTGGTTAAAATGTATGGAGAAATTCGGCTTTTAAGTTACTTTTTTTTTATTATTGTAAATAGTCTTTAGGTTTTTATTTAAGTCCGAAGGCTTCCAGCTTCTCACTCCCAACAGATATTGTATGTATATTATTAATGTTCGGATTTATGTGCCCGCATTGACTTGAGGAATACAACTTCAGTAAATCAACTCGCATGCGCCAAAAAAAAGTGAGACTGAAAGCAGTGGCGTATACTGGTTAAAGGGTTTGGGCTACCGCAGACCCTATTATTAGACAAAATATATCTAACAATTACTTTAATTTTAATTACTATGGTAAAACTGATAATACAAAATTATTACATTATGTTATATTATAAACTTTTTCTTTTGTAATTTCCTTGGGCTACCGCGGGTAGCCCGCAAAATACGCCCCTGACTGAAAGTGCATCTACACGGTTCAACCTTTCTTTCAACTTTTACGCATTCAAGCAATGCATGCAAGAGTGAACGAAACGTATTCAATTGTGCATGTCTTTTTCACTAAAAATGAAGGCGAATGCGATAATTTTATTGAAAGCTACCCATCGCCAGGGGTATCTTGTGCGTATTTCGTTCAACAGTAGCATGTAGCGAGCAGCTGGTTGTTTTAAGGTACGGTCACACGTCGCTACTTTTGCAGCGCTGCAGTACAAAAAACTGCGCAACTCTCGTACTGCGACGTGTGAACAACGGTGCAACCCGAAAAGTAGCGGCTGCCGAACCTGCTGCCCGCTACTTTTTCATGCTGCGCGCAGCTTAGAAGTATCGACGTGTGAGCAGGATTCTCAGGGTTGCGTGGTAGTCCATATTGGCAACATGACACTGTAGTTCCAAGCTCGGCCGCTTAACTGTCATGTCCGATCTTAAAAAAAAAAAAAAAAAAAAAACAAGTATAGCGAATAGATACTTTCCTTTGTACTCCCATGCATAAATATACTCCGCTTATACAACAGTTTTCAGCTGTTTCTTCAGTCTTGCTATCATAACCGAGCGAGGTATTACCAAAGTTTTACGCTAGTGTACGCTGGAATTTTTTTACTTTTGTTTTAGCTTACGTTAGGTTAACTTTGGTTTAGGCTTTTCGTATGCCTTGCATATACGAAAGTGTGATAGGTTAGTTTAGGCTTTTCACTAATTCGCTAGAAAACGTTGTTCAGTATGACGGACATAAATACATAATCGAGGATCAGTGACATTAGGTTTGGTTAGTTCAGGTTTTTTGCTATGTCTTGCATAATATACGTTTTTTTTTGCAGGCATACCAAAATCCTGAACAAACCAAACCTAACCTGTTACTGATTCTTGTTGATGTCCGCCATATTAGCCAACGTTTTCTACTGAATTACCGGCTTTTCATATGCCTTGCATATACGAATCTGTAACAGGTTAGGTTACGTTAGGCTTTTGATATGCCTTGCATATACGAATGTGTGTTAGGTTAGATTAGGGTTTTTGGTATGCCTTGCATATACTAAAAATTGTCTAAGAATACGCCCTTTCCTGCTGTCCGCCTTCCTTTGGCAACGTTATTCTAAATATTTGCCTAAAGATTGCTTTAGAAGAAGTCAAGACACACTATCCCGGCGGTCTCCGAGAAGATTTGGATGACAGCGTTTGGGTTCGGGGATTTTCAAGCACTGGGAAAGGCTGATGATTTATTTTTAGTGACGTCGGTACTGGTCTATGATAAGCGAAACTACTGTATGCCTAATGGCGGATATAAAAGACGAAGTCACATTACGAAAACTGTGTGTCTATTTCGTTATTTTGTTATGTTTTACTATTTTTAGCGATTATTCAATTGATACAAATTATGCGTATTTCACACAACATTGTATAGTATGTTTTATATTCCTGCGTTTCCTGTTTCACTAGAAACCACCATGTATTCACCTCCATTACGACGCATCTCTCATTTCAAACGTAATTTACTACATTGTACAACCATTTTTCTTCCTCCAACTATGATCGCTATAAAATTCTTACATTTTCAACTTCATCTCCACAGAAATTCCCTTATAAATTCAACAGTTATCACTACCAGAATCATCAGAAGTACCTGTTTGCTAGTTTATCCAACTATGTTTATCAGCAAAGATGATTCTGGCCGAAATTGGCTATGCTACTGCTGCTGCTGCAAAAAAACTATTTACATCACCCCCAGTGGGAAAGGAACTGGCCACCCTACTCCATTATCTCCTGGCCTAGTTGCCTCATAAATAGTGCCTTATTGGTATCACTTGTGAGGTTCAGATCTGTCTTCGGACAGTTAACTAAACAACAACTATCGGTAGGCATACGTAAGTGTAACTAAAAGTCATAATAGTTTTCGCTGCAAATTTAAGAACTTGCAATTTGTATTTTTATGAAGCATCTTCGTTCATAGCTACTTACTCAACATTTTTAGGGCGGTATTACCAAATACCTTCCTATAATAATACCGGACAGCTAGCAGTTCTGCGCGCGAACGACGCTGGTGCTGCTACCTAGGCGGCCGGTATGGAAATACGAAACAAGCTGTAACCAACTGCAATGTATATTGTTGTTGGGCTAGTTAGTATTTTATTAATTAGTGCTGTGTTAAAATGTAAGGGTGTATATGTATGTGCTGTTTATAATTGCTACAAAATTACAGCATTATAAATTGCTCCAAATCGTACTTTCGATTTCCGAGGGATCATAAAACGTGAGTCAACAACATTCTCCAGTAGGCCTAATTCCTTTTTTTTTTTTTGTGTTGATAGAAAAATACGAATTAGCTTTTTTATTTAGACCTAATAAATGAATAGAAGTTAACATGTATCTGAAATTTTAAGGTTTTATCAAATTAAGTATTATTGTTGTCCACATTCCTTTACCAATTGTTACGAGCATCAGATTTCTATCAATTTTATCTTTGCAGTTGTCAGCAATGCGTATATAAAGCATTATTGTAAATTCATTCCTAATATCAGAATTGATTTTCTCTCACTAAACCAAAGAAAAATATGTAACAATTAATTACGGAAAGTAATATGAAGTATGCAATATTTCTCATAATATGCAGCTTTGATATAAGATAATAATTTTACATTAAATATTATTCAGCATTTCTTAAGCGTTACATATATTATTCCACATTAGTAACTCACGTTTTAAACAATAGTCCGAATCTCCCTATGTTAATATTTGTATTTGTGGACGTAATTCCACGCCGCTCCGCTAGATGTCAGGTCCGCGATATTTCGCACTCACTTCAATGTTGCTAGTATACAGCTGTCCGGTATTATTATAGTAAGGTATTTGGTATTACTTAATACAAATCAGAAACAGTCACTGTGTTCACAAAATATAGTTAAGCTTACTTAAAGACTTTTAATATTCCACATTTATGCAACAATAGCTCCTGTATTACGTACTGAAAGATTCCGATGCTCACCGCTAGGAGAGCTGATTTACAGTATTGTTGCTATTATTATTATTATTATTATTATTATTATTATTATTATTATTATTATTATTACTTACTTACTTACAAATGGCTTTTAAGGAACCCGAAGGTTCATTGCCGCCCTCACATAAGCCCGCCATCGGTCCCTATCCTGTGCAAGATTAATCCAGTCTCTATCATCATACCCCACCTCCCTCAAATCCATTTTAATATTATCCTCCCATCTACGTCTCGGCCTCCCTAAAGGTCTTTTTCCTCCGGTCTCCCAACTAACACTCTATATGCATTTCTGGATTCGCCCATACGTGCTACATGCCCTGCCCATCTCAAACGTCTGGATTTTAAGTTCCTAATTATGTCAGGTGAAGAATACAATGCGTGCAGTTCTGCGTTGTGTAACTTTCTCCATTCTCCTGTAACTTCATCCCGCTTAGCCCCAAATATTTTCCTAAGCACCTTATTCTCAAACACCCTTAACCTATGTTCCTTTCTCAGAGTGAGAGTCCAAGTTTCACAACCATACAGAACAACCGGTAATATAACTGTTTTATAAATTCTAACTTTCAGATTTTTGGACAGCAGACTGGATGATAAGAGCTTCTCAACCGAATAATAACACGCATTTCCCATATTTATTCTGCGTTTAATTTCCTCCCGAGTGTCATTTATATTTGTTACTGTTGCTCCAAGATATTTGAATTTTTCCACCTCTTCGAAGGATAAATCTCCAATTTTTATATTTCCATTTCGTACAATATTCTGGTCACGAGACATAATTATATACTTTGTCTTTTCGGGATTTACTTCCAAACCGATCGCTTTACTTGCTTCAAGTAAAATTTCCGTGTTTTCCCTAATCGTTTGTGTATTTTCTCCTAACATATTCACGTCATCTGCATAGACAAGAAGCTGATGTAACCCGTTCAATTCCAAACCCTGCCTGCTATCCTGAACTTTCCTAAGGGCATATTCTAGAGCGAAGTTAAAAAGTAAAGGTGATAGTGCATCTCCCGCAGTGAATTGGAAAAGCATCAGATAGAAACTGACCTATACGGACTCTGCTGTATGTTTCACTGAGACACATTTTAATTAATCGAACTAGTTTCTTGGGAATACCAAATTCAATAAGAATATCATATAATACTTCCCTCTTAACCGAGTCATATGTCTTTTTGAAATCTATGAATAACTGATGTACTGTACCCTTATACTCCCATTTTTTCTCCATTATCTGTCGAATACAAAAAAATCTGATCAATAGTCGATCTATTACCCCTAAAACCGCACTGATGATCCCCAATAATTTCATCTACGTACGGAGTTAATCTTCTCAAAAGAATATTGGACAAAATTTTGTACGACGTCAACAAAAGTGATATTCCTCGAAAGTTACCACAGTTGGTTTTGTCCCCCTTTTTAAAAATAGGTACAATTATGGACTCCTTCCATTGTTCTGGTACAATTTCCTTTTCCCAAATAGCAAGTACAAGTTTATAAATTTCGCTATTATTATTATTATTATTATTATTATTATTATTATTATTATTATTATTATTATTATTATTATTATTGATGCCCTAGTAATTACTGAAACCAACAGGGTTAACTGTTCAAATAAACTTCATACTCTTCTCTGTGTGGTAGTTAAAATTGTCTGTAAGTTAATTACTTAGCTTGTCAACAGTAAGAAAGGTATTTGTGACTAGTTGCAGGAAATGGGACCTAAAGTCGGATTTTTTCATTTTTTGTTTTGTTTTTTTTTTTTTTTTTTTTTTTTTTTGTAATTTTAAAAAGAGAATGAAATATTGAGTATTTAAAACAAAAATTCATGGTTCTAGGAGCTATATATTACTTATTGAATGTTGAATGTACTTTTCGAGAAAAATATAATTAAAGTTTTCACTTGTTTTCTTAGCAACTATAAGAGAGATTTAGGTATTTAAGAAGCACTGTGTAAAACTACAGTACGTCCTAGTTTAGTATATAAAAATGCCTACAGGTAGTGCAAGATGTCAAAACATAGAAATGCAGTTTTTACACAGCAAATTCATTATTTTGTTCTCCTGTAAAATTTCCTTTCACGACTTTAGGTCCCTTTTCGCGCAACGGGTCACATTTTATTTTCGTTTTTGAACTGTGTGAGTGCTCAGGAATCAGAGAATATAGGATCGCAGGAATTTTTTAAGTAGCTAGTAGTAAAGAAAGAATATGCAACTATGTAATCGTGGCAATTTGATAATTTGCATAAAAAGAAGTGCTTATAATATTTAGTTATTGCATAAAATATGTAACAAGGTATCATTCACAGTGGCACCATTTCTTACTCTTTTTCGAACAGATGCATTATAAGGGCCAATCTCCTTATTGGCTGAATGGTATGAATGTTACTGTCGATATGTATTGTTGTTACAATCGATAAAAAATATGTTGCCAACTTCTAAATTAACAGTCAGTTTTATATTCATGACTTGTACTTCAAAATGTAAATAATGGCAGTAATAGTAAAATTTATTTTCCCTGGACCAAAAATATAATACAAACTGACTAAAAACACAGTCATCTAGTAACAAACTATTTAAATTCTTATTATTTAATTTTTTAATTTGGTAGCATTTAATGCTTATCGAATATCGAATGCTAAAAACGCTAATGGAACCATTTCTTCCTCTGACTTTTTTTTGCGTTTGTATGATGGGTGGCCCCTATAATACATCTATTCCCTTTTTTATGAGTGCTTCATATTGTAATATAATTCTTGCAATAATTAATAAAGTACGAAGTAAGATTTTTTGTGAGGTACTGTATTTGTTCAGTATTATTTTAAGTACAGTTCATTTGCACATAATTGCTAAGTCTTTTGTCAACTCTTTACAATATACTTTCAATACAAAAATAAATTACAAATATGAAATCAACGAAAAATAAAATAAAACTTTGTTTTTTAATCTACCATTTTGTTATAAATGTTTTAATATTATGATAATCATAGATTACTTCAAATTAATTGTGTAGGAAAAGTTATTTATTTTCTTTTTTCTAATTGTTTGCATAAAAATATAAGGTTTGTTTACTACAAGTCTGCCAACGTAGATACCCAAGGAACACAGAATTCTAGTAATATTTTTGAACAACTTTCTTCGTTTGTAGCTTCGGTGATATTTGTAGACAGATTACTGCAGTTTGACTTAGAGGATACCGCATAGATTGAAGGTACAGTTCACAGAGTCTCAGATTCAAATTTACATACACGAACTTTCACTGCATTAGGCTTCACAGTTCGTCATTCGGAACTCAGGAATTTCTGTTGTAGTTCTCTGCAGACAGTAATAAAATGTATAAGAAACAAGATGTTTGTTAACAGATAAGAAACAAGCAACCCCTCCTGTCTTGACATAGTTTCTCTGTATACAGGGTGTAAACTATAAAAACTGTTAAAAAATATTGGTGGTAGAGCATAAATAACTGAAGGAAAAGTCAAATGTTGTTCTTTATGTGTCATGGTTCCCCCCCCCCCCAAAAATGTTTTGTGAGACTAACGTTTTTGGAAAAGAGAATAGACAGTCATTATTTAGGCTACTTGTCCGATATGTAGCTACGTTGAAGCAGTCGTTTGTTACTCTGTTGTGTATTGATATGAGTATTAGGCGCAAGGTCCTTGGCAGTGGCATTCACATTCAGTTGAAATGTAAACAAATAATATACTACTATCAGTCTTAAAAACATTATATTTTACAAATTAAAAATAAAATTATAAGATATAATTAAATTTCACTAGATTTTTTGTTCAACAGACCCATATGTACTACTTATACAGGGTGATTCACGAGGATTTCATCATCATTATCATCATCATCATTGGCATTACGGCCCTTATAGTTTAGCCTTAGCGTCCCTCAGAACATCCGACCAATCACTCCTGTCTAATGCTCGTGTTCTCCATCTTCTAATTCCAACTTTTGTTAGGTCAGCCTGAACGTCATCCAGCCATCTCAATTTAGGTCGTCCGACTTTCCTTCTTCCTACTGGCAATGCGTCTAGTAGAGCTTTGGGTGTGCGATTGTTCTCCATCCTGGCTACGTGTCCCAGCCACTCTAACCTTCTGAGTTTTATGTCAACAACAATGTTGATATCTTTATATAATTCATATAACTCAGCATTTGTTTTGATTCGCCAAAACCCTTGCTCATAAGTAAGCCCAAAGATTTTCCGTAATACTTTCCTTTCCAAGGCATTTAAGATCTTTATTGCCCTTTCAGATAGAGTCCAGGTTTCACTTCCATATACTACTATTGTTCACGAGGATTTACCGTCCCTTATTTCCGAAGCCATTCTGAGTAAAAACTGTGATATAAACTTTTGTCCTAATCTCAATATTTTCAAAGTTACATTAATTTGAAATTGATAGTAAAAATACCTTTTTTCTTTAGTTTTAAGGGTAAAATATATTACAAATAGAGAATGAACTATTCAGAAGTGTAATTTCTTTAATTGGCTAGTGTTCTGAAGCTAAGAATATGTTTTTAATTGTTTTGCACAGATTGTATTTTTCAATTTTTAACTAAAAATGACATCATTCTTACGCACTTATTATAAATCATACGACTGTAGGAACTTGATTCTTTACAGTTAAATTATGCATCCTAATGTACAATCTCAAAAAATTTACAAGAGTGACGTGATTTGTGACAATTGTTGTGATAAATGCGTAAGAAAATGTAATTTTGTAGTTAAAAATCGAAAAAAAAAAAAAATTCTCTACGAAGCAGCTATGGAAATCACAACACATGTTTAGCTTTAGAATACTAGCTAATTAAAGAAATGATACTCCTGGATAGTTCATTCTTTATCTGTAATATTCTTTTACCCTTAAAACTCAAGCGTAATGGTATTTTACAAACAACTTCAAATTAGTGTAATTCTGAAAATATTGAGATTAGGATAAATGTTTACATGATATTTTTTTGCTCAGAATGTCTTCGGAAATAAGCTCCGTAAGGGACGGCAAATCCTCGTGAATCACCCTGTATAATTTTGGCAGTTTATATAGTTTACACTGTAAGCATAATATACATGTTTATAGAAGTGCACATTTTTCTACTGAGCTAACATGGTACAACATAATACAGTAGTTACAGTTAACCAATTAAAGTTGATTTATTAAAGAAGACCATGATCGCACGCATCGGAAAAGTTGCTCATCCGAGAAACGTGGACGGATTTGCTGAGAGCCGATGCATGCGATACGATGTAGTGAACGCTTACCTTTAGGTTACTAAACACAAACTATACCTTTGTGCAGCTGTTTGTTGGGAAGAGCAAAGGATATGGGCTGACGTCTGGTGTGCCAGTGCGCAGTCGTGGTGTAGGAGGCCTAGGATCTGGTTCGCTGCATCCCTGTAGCCAATGTGTTGTTACACAGCCTTTACCCTTCAGCTCCACTTCTCCTCGTAACTCTAACTGGAATGTCCCAAACTTGTCCAGGATTTTTCTTGCATCATCACTGACATGAATTCTTAGAGCTGAAATATTTCACATGCGACACGTTTTATTGGCAAAATTTCGTCAGAAGACAGGTTTATAGACTGTGTGTGTTTAAATTATTTATTTAGCATTTAAATCCATTCTGGAGAAACCTTTGTCACTAGTTAAAAATGAATTTGGAAGAGAGAAATAAACGCTTGTACTCATTTTTAAGAAGTCAGAATCAAATCTGTCCTGAAAGCTGAAGATAAAGGAGGAAATGTTTTCCTACGTCTAAGACTTCGCCTTTTCAGTCTAGTCATTTCTTCTATTAACGAAACTCAACTTGTGAAGTCTCAATATAATACCGGGTGTTTCAGAATGAATATCGAGGTTTTAAGGCTTTGTAGTATTTATTAATTTAACGTACAATTATAAATAATACACCAAATGAAAGAGCAACTCAAACAGTTTTGTACGAGCATGCACTGTTTCCTCTGTCTGCTGTTAGAAAGCGTGTTGAACGAGTGAGAGAGTCTTTCACGCGTAGCCCCAAGAAATCTGTTCGAAAGGCTAGTCGTGAATTAGCAATTCCAGCGACGTCTGTGTGGAGAATTTTAAGGAGACGCATATGGAAGTACGCGATTGGTTAAACGACGTTGTACCCGACCGCTGCTGGATTGGCCGAAAGGGACCGAACGACAGAGCTCGTTTCGCATGGCCTCCACGTTCACCAGATCTTACGCCATGCTATTTTTACCTTTGGAGATTCATAAAGGATCGTTTGTTTGTACCTCCTATGCCAACTGACCTACCAGACTTAAGACAGGGGATTGAAGCAGCTGTTGCAACAATTACTCCAGATACACTGATCGTTTGGGAAGAACTCGCTTATCGACTCGATGTGTGCAGTGTGACGAATGGTGCTCACATTGAGCACTTGTAGCAAAACTGTTTGAGTCGCTCTTTCATTTGGTGTATTATTTATAATTGTACGTTAAATGTAATAAATACTACAAAGCCTTAAAACCCCGATATTCATTTTGAAACACCCGGGTATTTATAAAACAGCGGTATATGGATTACATAAGTTCTTTACAATTATTTTTATGGCCATACCAAATATATAACATATTTAAATGGCTTCTAGAGAACCCGGAGGTTCATTGCCGCCCTCACGTAAGCCCGCTATCAGTCCCTATCCTGAGCAAGATTAATTCAGTTCCTACTATCATATCCCACCTCCCTCAAATCCATTTTAATATTATCCTCCCATCTACGTCTCGGCCACCCCAAAGGTCATTTCTCTCAGATCTTCCAATTAACACTCTATATGCATTTCTGGATTCACTCAGACGTGCTACATGCCAAACTTATACGTCTGGATTTAATGTTCCTAATTATGTTAGGCGAAGAATACAATGCGTGCAGTTCTGCGTTGTATAACTTTCTCTATTCTCCTGTAACTTCATTTCTTTTAGCCCCAAATATTTTCCCAAGCACGCTAAGTATACCTCTTCATAGAACATCTTGTTATTCATCATCTTTTACAATATCCACCTCGCGTCAATGGAATTCCTTGTCACAAAGTATTAGGGGCTGCAAGACAATAAACACCTTTAAGAACAGCTTAAAAGATAACCTTATTAGCATTTCACTCCAATCATACTGATTTAAACTATCACTGACTACATTGTTACTTTTTTCTTTAGACATCATCCTGATTATGCTGTATTTTAATTGTCTCGTAATAATCTCTTTCTATTATCTAATATTATTTGAAATATATTAACATTCTATGTATTTTAGTTTAATTCTGCTACACAGTTTATTTCAGTGTTTAATTAATAGTTCATAGTATTTGTTGTTTAATTTGTAAATAACTTTTGTATACATGTAACTCTCATCTAAATCAAATTGTTGGATTATTTGTAAGTTCATGCATATGTATATACACTTTTTGCTGGTTGAGTGGAAGAGAAGGCCTTACGGCCTTAACTCTGCCAGCTAAAATAAATCATTATTATTATTATTATTATTATTATTATTATTAGTATTATTATTATTATTATTATTATTATTATTATTATTTTCAAACAGCCTCAACCTTTGTTCCTCTCTCAAAGTCCAAGTCTCACAACCATACAGAACAACCGGTAATATAACTGTTTTATAAATTCTAACTTTCAGTTCTTTTTAAACCAGACTAAATGATAAAAGTTTCTCAACCGAATAATAGCAGGCATTTCCCATATTTATTATGCGTTTAATTTTCTCCCGTGTGCCATTCATATTTGAATTATTCTATTTCTTCAAAGGATAAATTTCGAATTTTTATATTTCCATTTCTCGAGACATAATCATATATTTTGTATTTTCGGGATTTATTTTTGCAAAAGATAGTTTAAAAAATCACACATTGGAATACTATTGGTAGGCTGATAAAGAATTGAACTCTTCCAAAATGTATAAAACGTAGTATAATGAGAAAATAGTGTCATCTTCATAACACTGTTTATATTACGGTATTTCAATAAAATTACTTGCTTGTTATTGAATTTTATAGTTACCTTTTAAGTTAAAAGGCCTAGAAAAATTTAATGAATTTTATCATTATGTTATACCTTTTACAAACATGTTGGTTGACTTTACTTTTACTCCACAAGTACAAAATGTTGAAGACTACTATTATAAAATAAGCTTCTAAAGTTCTTACGTTGTCCAGTAGATTCCATTCTTGAAGCAGTGTTCACCGTATCACCAAACAAACAGAAATGAGGCATCTTCTGTCCTACTACGCCTGCACAGACAGGACCTGCCAGGAACACAGATTCGTAATTGTCAGATTTGTATTGTCCTTATAAATCCATCTCAGGCTGATTTCATATTTAATGACAAGAATAATAGCTAGGGACCGTATTCAGTTCCAGGGCGTACGGAGAGGTTAGTTGTTCATAGACTATATTGGCAATAATAATGGGACATCAACAGCTCCTAAGTAAATTAAACACAGTAATTCACCTCCTGTTAAAAAGAAACTAATGTATTATCCCTTACAGTGATACAGTAAAAAATCTAGGAATTTGTCGACCTGGGTAACGTAGTCGGTATAGCGCTGGTGTCTGTGCTTGAGGTCGCGGGTTCGATCCCTGCCCAGATCGATGGCATTTAAGTGTGTTTAAATGTGACAGGCTCATGTCAGTAGATTTACTGGCTATAACCTCTGCAGTTGCGAGCGTCGTTAAATAAACCATAATTTATTTTCTAGGAATTTATATGGACAGAAACTTAAGTTGGAATATTCAAATCACACACATATGTAAAATAATTTTATGGCAATTCACACACTAAAAAAATCCGAAATTTCCTTCCGTTGGCGCTCAAGAAGAAAGAGAGAACAACTACTCACTCTCTCATGTTACTCTTCAAAATTCTTCTGAACTCCAAAGGCTCATTCACAGTGAAAATTAAACATAACGTAAGCGTTAACTTAAAAATGTAAACGTTACGGTAAAATTAAGAACATTCACGATGGGAACATAAACATAACCGCAAACATACTTGGTAACCATGGAAACATAACAACGACGCCATTTCCTCATATTCTGTCGTATACTTCAGCGCTCCACGATTGTGTATTGTTTGCAAATAACATATGAGGCGTTCAGAAGTCAACATGATTAACTCCACTTTTGGTTATTTCAGAGTTTTTAAGTTGGCAATGTACTAAATTGCCCATATTTTCAGTGGTCAAAGTGATTAACTCCATAGTTCAGTAAAAAGCCCACAAAGTGCAGTATTCGTCTTGACTACATCACAGAATTAATAGTGTGTATTTAACTTTAAGGTTGAATATCTCAAAATCTTTGGAAAAGGAGTTAATCATAATAATGAAATAAATTTCTAAATTATAGACATCAGCTCAAAGAATTTGAGTGACCACAAGGGTCCTGAATACAATAAACATGTACAATATAATGTGATGTGATATATTAAAGAAAAAAGAAAGTTAATTGGTGAAGGCAATTATAAGTTGACTTCTGAACGCCTCATATTTATCTAGATTGGTAACTCTGAATTGAGTAAAATCAACTTCCAATAGTGGCGGCCGTTTGCTGTAACGACGAAAAAACACACTGTCGTGCAAAAATGTTTGATCAATGTACGCCTACGTTCTTTATTACAGTCTAAATAATAAAAATAGCGTATTCTAGTGTACATAGTGTAGATAATTCAAATCGTGAATATTAGTGTAATTCTTAAAGTGGTCCATGTTCTGTTCTGCACAACTTGACTAAACAAGAGTCGCGTGAGCCGTCTTTCAAGTACTTCGCTTGCAGTTGCACGTGCGTCATCCACTTAAAAACTCCAGTATTACTTAATCTTGTAGTCTCCTGGGGCAAAGTACGGTCCCTAGTAATAGCCATTCAATCGTTGGGATGACGAGGCTTAAATTTTGTGTGTTTACTCACCTGAATGAATTCCTATTCTGATTTTGAGTTGTGCTTCTGGTTTATGTTTAATAGTGAACGAGTTCACGGCATCGAGAATTGCCAAAGCCATAAGCGCAATTTCACGAGCGTGATCGTCACCATTTCTTTCAGGAAGTCCAGACACAACCATGTATGCATCACCGATAGTTTCCACCTGAAAACCATGGAAACATGCGATTCAGTGTTGTTGAATGTTACAGTCACTTTTTCAATTAAAAAGGCCTAGAAAAATTTAACGAATTTTATAATTCTTCTTAAATTAACCAACAGAGGACAAAGGACGCCTTGTGAGCTCAAATTCAAGAGGTCTGGGATACAGTATCGACATGTTGTCGGTACTGTAGAAATTTGACTTCATCCATGCCTGTTAGGTTGAGGCAAGTAATTCGAAGCGAGAGGTCACATATCCGATATTAAAGTCACGTCGATCTAATTTCCGGCAGCCAATCGCGTTGCAGGTCGGCTACATTTAAACTTGTGCGTCTTGTGATTCGCTGATGAAGACGTTATTCATTTCTTAAGGCTCGATAAATACTTAATATAATCTCCCGCCATTTTGGCTCTTTCGTTGGCGTTCGCAGAAAGCACACGAAGACGTTATTTGCCGCTCAATTATTTGCTGAATTACATCGCGTTTGATTTATTATCATAGGAGCTACGACATGATAATGTTTAACGGTGTGGAAAATAGATTCCTCGTCTGGTAGCTCGGCAACGAAATAACAAAAATGGCGAACGATACTAGCCTACCTACCTAGACTTTATAGAGCCTTCACTTCCTAAGACGTAAGCAAAGGGGAGGAGTCACGCCGGGAATAACAGCGTCGCGACTATAGAAGTATTGTTTTATTGTTGTTTTTCATGTGAGAGTCTTTCTTCTAGTTGGGATTTGTTCCTTCATTATTTATTTTCATTGATCTTAGATGAAAGGAAAAGAGAAAACAACTTATTCTTCATTTCTGTGTATGCACATTAATGCCACAGCTCAAAACGATTAAATGCAAGAAACAGACGACAACCGGCTTGTTAAACGGTTTTGTTAAACAAGAAATAAAAATAAGATGGAGGCAAGATTTGATCCTGTGATCCTACAAGTAGTGTACTACCACTTCACACCGCTCAGCCACGACGACAAGGTAGATCCAATATTCTTTATGGGTATGTTACGCATGACACTCACCGCAAAGGATCGAAGGAAAATACAAAACGTTCTATTATGATTGCAGCTTTATACGAATGCACCCGAGGTCTGCCGATCGCCACTTATTTCTCAAGCCTTTCCATTTTTTTGTCTTATAGTGTACACGGCAATGACAAGCCAGGTGAAGGGATTGTTCAGGGAAACACAACAATCTAATGTGCATTCCCTACTTATTACAGCATTGCACGATCGCACAATTAATGTCTTTTAAAGTGTATGTTTTTCTGGAAAACTATTCAAAATACAGAAAAATGTTATTAGACTTTTTTTGTTGCCCTTTACTAAAGGAATCATTCACCAGAATTAGTGACACTACTTAATGGTTCACCCTGTATAGGCTATACATATTTCTCCGTAATGTTCCTCTGCGTCCGATCTAAAAACAGAATAAATCGTATTCTGATAAAATGTGAGGTTACGATAGTGCAAGACTGAGTGTTGCAAGAATACTGTTTTATAAAATTGCTATCGAATGTTGTGAGTACGGTTCGGATAAAATATTATTACCGACTAGGCCATATTATAGTAGGCTATATCTACGAGGTGGGGTATGGGATAAAAAACTATAGCTAGCTTGGCTTGAATTTACGAGTGCTAGACTCGGAACGAAATCTTGCACTTTGGCATAAAAATGATAGACGATCTGATGCTGGCAGATGTAAGATTAGTTCAAGACAAATAATCGGTCTTACTAATAAAAACTCTATATACAGACTTTTAACTGCCTTATACTTATACAATTAGTAGCTCGTTTATAAGTCGTGTGTAAATTCCTTACTAATAATCACTACATACGTCGTGTATAACAGTATAACTGTTACACAGCTATGTCATAGTTTCGTCATTACTTCGTTACGAAAGGTAATAGAATATCTGAGGTTCTCTATTGCATCCGGTAGAGCGCTCTAGTGTGGCGTGTTAAGTATCGAGAGTATAGCTGGCTCTGATCGATTACCACACTATATTTTTGTCAAAGAGTACAAACTACCGCAATATTATTCTAATTATTCTGTGCTCTTGGTTTGTTTTTCTGTGGTTACAAGGCAACCATCATCATAAAATGACAGTCGATACGAACAGCTGTTAGAAGGGTGGCCATTTTTTCTCTATATACAACGCTTAAATAAGGGGTTTCGTGTATGTAACTACTGCAAAGCAATTCCCATTGTATAGTTACAGTCTGTTTATACAACCGTTGCTTATGTATGATTAATTAGTAAAGTTTTCTGTGTAAACTCTGCATAAGTGTCATGTAAAAACTATACACGGTTTATTAGTAAGACTTTAGATTATTATGTACTTACTTTGTGTTGATTAGCTATACAAAATGAAATTATATTTTTGTTTGTAAATTAATGAAGAATTAATATGATTGTCAAGTTACCTACTAGTTATTTATGTAATGATGACAAGTTACAATAGACTAAACAAACATAACCATTTTCAAATTTGTGAAAGAAAAACTCTGTTATCTAACAACAATGTTTTCTACATAGAAAAATTACGCATACAAGGGCATATTTAAAATAATTGTAGTTCTACTTTTACGTTAATCATAAATACTATTTCATACCTTGTAGACATCATAGAAACCAATAATTCTGTCAAATGTACTGTATAGATCGTTAAGAAAAGTCACAACCTGAAATAAAAAAATATATTAAATTAGCTCTAATTGTAAGAAATTAGAAGAAATTAGAATCTGACAAATAAGTCCATCATGTTAGAGTATGAATTCTATTGCTTCCACTTCTCCCAAATAAAATCAATTTTAATTAAGTTTGTATTTAATATTTCTCTATCAACAACAAATAAGTATACAGTATTTCCTATAGGCCTACTGTATTTATCTCCTGTTATTTATTTGAATAGAATTGTCACGAGAAATAGAACCCACACAAAAAGTTATTTCACTTGTTTTTGGAATTTAGAAATAGGGTACTCATGGCTTTCCAGTGTCGCGATATTGAAGGTATAAAGTATTTTTAGACAGCCATTGTGAAAGGAGATCTTCCAAAGCCAGGAAAACTCATTAAACATTGATTATTATACCGTAGCATGCGAAAAGTACTTTTAACACTAGTGCAAAAAGTATTTTTAACATTGTATGACTTGAGGCTTTCCCGGCGTTTGATGTAGAATAACTCTTCTCGGGTTCTCAGCCAGGTGAGTTGGAGATTAGCAACCAAGCTTTCGACGGCTAGCTCTACCATCTTCTTCAGGGACGAAGTGCACTTCGTCCCTGAAGAAGATGGCAGAGCTAGCCGTCGAAAGCTTGAAGCTAATCTCCAACTCACCTGGCTGAGAACCCGAGAAGAGTTATTCTATATTTTTAACATTGACTTTCAACTCTTTGCGCCGATTGCCACTTGTTTCCCAGAGATGTCACATGGTAACAATAACAACCGATCAAACAATGACAGGCCTACTTTTAAAAATGACTGTTTTTTATTTAAGGAGCGTACAAAAATTAAATAAATTGCATCAACTACTTTATTGATAAATATATATAAAAAATAAGAATTATATGTATTTATAAAAAATAGGAGCGCACGGATTTAAATCAGGGCTTCTCGATTTGCAATGAATGCTTTACCATTGAGCTATACCACCATTTGCTTTTAATGTATCACAGTTTTACTGTTAAACTACAATGAGAGGGAATACAACAGTGGAGAAGTCATGAGAATTTTGTCTATATCTGCCTGGACGAACAGCTGTCTAAAATAGTTTACAGCACACATGTTAATAATGATATTATTTTGTTCGCAGGTTTACTTCACTTAGTCCGCGAGCTCGTTCAGCAAACATCTCTAGTTACAAAAAGTTTTTTAAACACTTGTATCGTAAATAACTAGGCCTATTTATTTTATAAGATATCACATATTTATTACAGGCACTTCTTTATAGAATACATTTTCTCTATATCACTCACTAAATATCTTGATTTTTTTCTCGAGTTTTCTCGGGACAAGGCATATTTAGAAATTTAACTTTAAAATCGTGAACCTAATATGATAACACCCAGAGGAGAAATCGTGTTTAGAAGGAATTGTAGAAATATAAAATTCATTACTTATAGAAAATTAATATAACTATATAATGTGTTTTTTGAAACACTAGTCTTGAAAACCATATAAGATTGTATCTAAGTACAAAAGTGAATTTGTACAAATAGATTAATGAAATTCTTCAAATTTTGTAAGTTATAATTTCTTTGACATTATTGAAACTAGTAAGTACCATTTTAAGATCCAACCGTAGTTTTATTTTTTTAATATTTGGAAAATAGAGAGACTGTGGGATAAGTTTTCGCGGAATGCTTTGTTTTTCTCTGTCATTCTTATTCCATTATCTTATATCGTCTACTTCTGCAGTTTAAAATGAATCTTAAATCAATTAATTATGATATTAATACTATTCGCTTATTTTAAGCAGTATTCAAATTGAAGAGGGAAGCCGGAGAATTTCTCCTCTTCTGGATCTTTCCCCCTAACTTTTGCATTACTTTTATTCCCAACTGGGGGACAGAAAATTCACCTCTCTGAACAAATGTTTTAATATTATTAGTACCACACCTGCCTGAATAGCGATATTTTTTCTGACATTTCATTTCCGAAAACTTGCTTTTATTTTTTGTGCGGGAGTCAAAACATTTTCTCCTCTAGAGTGTATTTGTAGCGAGCTTATTTGGAATGTCATTTGTGAACATAACCTGGATTTAAACATTAAAAAAAAGTTATTCTTTAATATAAAAATAGTATATGAAAAGATTTTAGACAGTCTCTTTTTTTTTTAGAACTATGCGTAAAATAGGGCCTACTGTACGTTTGTTGTTTTTATAAACGTTTGTATTTTCGTAATACGATTTTGTAAATAATTTGTGAGTTATCGAGTTAGTTATTATTAGTATTATTATTATTATTATTATTATTATTATTATTATTACTTACTTACTTACTGGCTTTTAAGGAACCCGGAGGTTCATTGCCGCCCTCACATAAGCCCGCCATTGGTCCCTATCCTGAGCAAGATTAATCCAGTCTCTACCATCATATCCCACCTCCCTCAAATCCATTTTAATATTATCTTCCCATCTACGTCTTGGCCTCCCCAAAGGTCTTTTTCCCGCCGGCCTCCCAACTAACACTCTATATGCATTTCTTGATTCGCCCATACGTGCTACATGCCCTGCCCATCTCAAACGTCTGGATTTAATGTTCCTAATTATGTCAGGTGAAGAATACAATGCGTGCAGTTCTGTGTTGTGTAACTTTCTCCATTCTCCTGTAACTTCATCCCTCTTAGCCCCAAATATTTTCCTAAGCACCTTATTCTCAAACACCCTTAATCTCTGTTCCTCTCTCAAAGTGATTGTCCAAGTTTCACAACCATACAGAACAACCGGTAATATAACTGTTTTATAAATTCTAACTTTCAGATTTTTTGACAGCAGACTAGATGACAAAAGCTTCTCATCCGAATAATAACAGGCATTTCCCATATTTATCCTGCGTTTAATTTCCTTCCCAGTGTCATTTATATTTGTTACTGTTGCTCGAAGATATTTGAATTTTTCCATCTCTTGGAAGGATAAATCTCCAATTTTTATAGTTCCATTTCGTACAATATTCTGGTCACGAGACATAATCATATACCGTACTTAGTCTTTTCGGGATTTACTTCCAACCTCATTGCTTTAGTTGCTTCAAGTAGAATTTCCGCGCTTTCCCTAACCGTTTGTGGATTACAAGAAGCTGATGTAACCCATTCAATTACAAACCCTCTGTATTATCTTGAACTTTCCTAATGGCATATTCTAGAGCGAAGTTAAAAAGTAAAGGCGATAGTGCATATCCCTGCATTATTATTATTATTATTATTATTATTATTATTATTATATGAATTATTATTAAGACATAACCAAAGGTAGGATAGAAATAGTTATCACAGTACCAGAAATTGAAAATACCATGTTAGGTGCCACAGTAATAATATTAAAATGAACGTTAACAATAATAATAATAATAATAATAATAATAATAATAATAATAATAATAATAATAGTAATAATAATAATGATAATGATATATAACTTTATAACAATAAATTGAATAGCTAAGCGGAAAGACATTTATTTTCTACTGCAATGTTTTAATATAAACACGTTGCACGTACTCTGTTTTATACTGTAATGTACAACCTTCAATACAAGCTGTAGAACCCAGGAGGTTGTGGGAAATCGTTACAGCGCTAAGCATCAAGTATTTCTTTTTCTGTTCCTGTAAAATTTTAATTTGACTCTTGCGATGTTTTCCCGCTTAGCTATTCAGTTTTAAAACTGATATAAATAGGCTACTTGAAAAAAACCAAATAAAAAATATGTCAACGAGAAATTTCATCAATTTAATTTGAACACCGGTTTTAAGCAGTTTTCTAACAGACCTGCATTGGCGTACTCTGAGCACAGAGCGCTGTGAAGCCAACAATATCACTGAAGTACACGGTGACGCTTTCAAACTGCTCAGGCCTAACCATTTCTCCCGCCATCAACTGCTGAGCAACTGGTCTGGAAACAAACATTACTATGAGTTACTTACTGTGTGGTAGCTTATTTGAATGTTACACTTGAAAGAAATACAGGTAAAGGAGGAAAGGAAGAAAAGAGAAAGAGAAAAATAACAAAGAAAAGAAAGAACGCAAATAAGAGAAAGGAAAGCAAATGAGTAGGCCTAAACATGACCGAAGAAAATAAAGAAAGAAACAATTAATAAAGCAAGAGAGGAATAACGATAGGAAAGATAAAATGGGAACAAGTAAAGAGTGAAAAGAAGACAAACAATGAAAGAAAATAAAGGGATGAGACAGAGGTGGCAAAGGAGGATGGAAGGGATAGAGAGAAAGCGAAGTGAGACAAAGATACAAAGAGAAGTAAATGACGAATTAGCGAAGTAAGGAATTATTGAAGATACAAGTTTTTAAATTGTGGTGTTATTTTACCTTTATTGACTATACTTGTTTTTTTGAAAGCTGGGACATGACAGGAGCGTTGCGATCGGAAAAACAATTGAATATCACATAGCGTGGTAGGCCTGTTGCTATGGTAACAACGGTTGAGTTGCCAAACTTATAGGTCCCACATGGCGAGTGCTTAATAGCTCTCTTGGAAACATTTATTGTGCACACAATGTTAGCATTGGTACGTTTCGTCTTTGATTCTCTGTCGATTTTTGTATTGTTTTCTTACCTTCGCGTCAATTGTCAATGAATGTTTTAACGTCAGCCATCTTAACGACAATTGCTAGCTTCCATCAGCTGGCAGCTGGTAGTCCATGTTGGCAACATGGTACTGTAGTTCCAAGCTCGGCCGCTTATCTGTCATGTCCCATCTTTCAAAAAAACAAATATAGTTTCGATGTATAGTCCGGGTCAGCTTACTTCATATCCTAATGGTGAAACCTAACCATTTTCCCCGCATTACTACATATGCTAGTGGATTGTGGTGATTTTCTAGTTTGCAGGTTGAGTTTTCTTTTGCCAACTTCGTTTCGAATTTCGATACTGACAAATACTACAAATGGTAGTGATTTTGTAACTAGTATGTTGGCAGCTGATACAAATATCGACAATATTTGTCGGTACTGGAGTTCCATGAAATTGAAATTGTATTAGATTTCTGAGCCAGTTACTGGAAGCTAGTGAACTTTGAACATACTAATAATTAATTAATATCAGTATTAATATTAATACATAATAGTTATTTTTTGTATTGCGTTGTGGTTATAATTCAAGACTATAGTCAGGCAAGATTTCGGAGTTAGTACTAATAATTTCCTGTGGTCAAACAAAATACATTTTTAGGTTAGGTCTCGTGAGTCAACTGTTTAGTCAAGCCAATGAATTTCGTATTGCCAGACAAAATACTTGACATGTTGATTCCTTTTTCGTATAATTTCCTTACGAAAAAATGTTACACAAATTATTGAATTATTTAGAATAACCTTCCAACATAAAGTACGGTAAGTAAATAAGTAATTTAGTACGAAGGATCGTGTGATATCTGGTAACAGTTGGCAATACTAACAAGACGGGAATATTTGCTGTTTGGGAACTGTTCTTATGGTACCCTCACTATAGTTACCATCACCTCTGAATTCTAGTTATTTTTTTGTTAATTGATCTTACGATTTGTTCACGCAAAAATGATAAAACATTTTTACACTGAGACAAATACATTCCCAAGACTATGTGTATTTTCTCACCTTGGTAACACTTGATATAGGAGTTCTTCAGACCGTCGTTTCTCTTGACTCAACTGTTCAGTCTTTTCCTCCACCAAGGCCTCCAGATTATTGGCATACTGTTCCATTCGACGTAACAGATCATCCATTAAATTCTCACAGTAACCCCTGAGAAATTAACTGCATGAAATATCGCTCTCACTGCCTCCTATGAATATTGTATAAAATAATGTTGAAATCAATCTCTATCATAGGACAAACACTGTGGACTCTGAAGAAGTACAATTGAAAAGTGACCAACATTCAAAATAACATCATACAGTGTGGAGCTAGAATGTGTAATGCATATTCAGTAGGAGTAAATTTTTATTTTTAGTCATCTTTTTAAACTTAAGGGAGTCCCAGCGAACGTTCCCGATTCAGTCCTAGGAAGTTCGTACCAAAACATTGGTCTCAGGTTGAGTGCAGCCACGAATATACCGGGTGTTTCAGAATTCAACCGAAGAAATTTATCTGGTTATAGAGGGGTTGTAGACAAGCAATTTGAGATAGGAAACCCTTCTGATACTCATAATCCAGTATTAAAATGAAATAGGGTATGGAATGGTAAGGGATGGTTTCGAACCTTACTAGCGATTGGATGAAACCCAACTGTTAGGAACTAAAATTTAGCTGTTATAGAATTTGTAAAATTGCCGGTAAATAATGAGACAGTACGCCACTGTACTGTTTTTTGTTTCACTCTGATTAATTTTCGCTATTGTACCTATTTCAGTACCGGTACCTACTAAAGTTTGAACTTCCGCCCTCTTCCTCTAGCAGAAACCATTTACAATGTTTACCGATTGTGCTACGGAGACATAGCAATATTGTACCGCTATGCCACGTGCAGTTTCAATCAGTAGCATATTGGCCCAAAGAATATTTCATACCATGTTTAAACCCATGTCTCCATTCATAGTCGTAGCCTAGCCTAGCCTAGCCTAGCCTAGTCTAACCTAACCTAACTCAATCAAATCCAACCTGATTTAATCTAATTTAAACCAAACCAAACCAAACCAAACCTTTCCTATCCTATCCCGTCTCGTCCCATTCTATCACACCCCATCCCACCCCACTTCATGCCATGCCATTCCGTGCCATCTTATCCTATCCTATCATATCCTATCCTATACTGTTCTATCCTACCTTATCCTGTCCTATCCTAATCCAGCCCTCCCTACCGCATGACATTCCATTTCATGCCATCTTATCCTGTCCTATCCTATTCCACCCCACCCTATTCCATACCATCCTGACCTGTTCTGTCCCGTCCTATCATAACGTAACCCATTCTATTCTATCCTGTCCTATCCTATCCCACCCTACTCCACCCCATGCCATGGCATTCCATGCTATCCTGTCCCGTCCTATCCTATTTTATCCTATCCTATTCTAAACCATCCTATCCTATACTATCCTCTCCTATCCTACCCTAGCCCACCCATGCCATACCATCCTATCTTGTCCTGGCCTGTCCCGTTCCGCCTTATCCTATCGTATCATGTCCTACCCCATGCCATCCTATCCTACCCTAATCCATCCCATCCTGTCCCATCCTATCCCACCCCACTCCATGCCATCCCATCCCATCTATTCTATCTTATCCTGACCTATCCTATACTGTTCTATCCTACCCTATCCCATCCCATCCTATCTTGTCCTGGCCTGTCCCGTTCCGTCTTATCCTATCGTATCATATCCTACCCCATCCCATCCTATCCTATCCTAATCCATCCCATCCTGTCCTATCCTATCCTACCCTGTCCCATCCTATCCCACCCCACTCCATCCCATCCCATCCCATCTAATCTATCTTATCCTGACCTATCCTATACTGTCCTATCCTATCCTGTCCTACCCTATCCCATCCCATCCTATCCTATCCTAATCCATCCCATCCTGTCCTATCCTATCCTATCCTACCCTGTCCTATCCTATCCCACCCCACTCCATGCCATCCCATCCCATCCTATCCTACCTCACTTCACCCCATAACATTCTATCCTATCCTATTCTACTCTACCCTATCCTATTTTAACCTATACTGTCCTATTCTACTCTATCCCACCTTATCCTACCATCACCCCACCTACCCCATATCATCCTATCCTATTCTATACTGTTCTATCCTACCCTATCCTACCCATCTTATCCTACCCCACCTTATCCTATCCTATCCTATCCTATCCTATCCTATCCTATCCTATCCTATCCTATCCTATCCTATCCTATCCTATCCTATTCTGGTGTCATTTTACATGATTAAATAGTTTCGATGTAGTTTCCAATATCCTCTGAATGCTGGTGATGGAAATAACATCGAAAACTGGTCACTGAGGTAAAATAATACCGCAATTTAAATATTAACACAGTGAAGTTTTTATTTAAATAACTTAATAGTTGGTCAGTGATTATATGTGTCAAGTGTGTAATCAAGGATGAATAATCTGATTTGATCTGATCGAATCTAATCCAATCCTTCACCATATTAGTTGCATACATTTTATTTTTCAGCGTTCGCCAGAAATAAAAGTTTCGTTATATAAGATCTGGGGAACGAGCAGGTCATAACTCCCTGTTATATAGTACATAAGTTTTAGTCCGACAAGTGCGTGAATTCGTGGCTGCAAGCAGTTATAGTGGGGACATGCTGCTGGACGGCCGACAGAAATACTGGGAACGTTAGCTGGGACTACGCCTCATACTGATAGTTACTCACTTTCTGATGCACCTTATTATGCCTCTGATAGTTTCAAATGTTGGCCTGTCATCAGGATTATCAGCCCAGCATCTCTCCATCAGCTCCGTCAGTTCTTCTGGACAGTCGCGGTTCCCCACAACTGGACGGAACGGCGGATTCTCTCTGGCAGCCACGCGTGCAATGATCTCTGTGCCAACATCCAATGTTCGATGGATCAGGGCTCAAAAATTGTGATGAAAGTTAGTCCATAAATTCTGGTCGAATGCTTCTCTCAAAAATCGTAATAGTACAAACTATGGTACTCGTATCTTATTGAAATGAATTTACGTGAATAGTATTGATTATACTTACATTGTAATCTATGGACTACAGTTTTACTTCCAGTATTACATGAAATATGCAGATTTTAACCCTCTACAAATTACTGAGAGATTTTCACGAAAATATACATTCTTATAAACAGTTGATGTCGCGAATGCAGAGATAGTTGGTCATGGTTCTTTTTAGAAAGATAAATAGTTTTTTCATATTATGTAACACTATTTGTTAATTTTGTGTAATATTTGCTTTGTTTTGCGGCAACTAAATATCGCTACACTGTTGCTAGTGTTGATGCTTTTGTTAACAATACATGAGATCTGTGCAGGACATGAACATGTGTTATTCAGGCTGCGGCCTTGGATTCATCAGCCTGTTTAAATAAAGCGCAAACGTGTTCATTTATTATCTATATCATTGTTCATCTCGTGTGTTTTTGCCAGTAATTTTACTAGTTATAAAAGCTATTTGTATGTGACTTAACAATACTGAGAAAGTTTTGTATTATCTGTATTTGGAAATTTCGTTATTAGTTTCGGAAATGTTAGTGTAACTGTTACTAACAAGGGAAGGGTTTCGGCTCGAACAGGAATTTTTGGTTAAAAATTTGTACAGACGCTTACCTCACAATGGTGATGAAGACCGTAAAAGCATTCACTTGTGTAACTCTCCGTTTGGTCGGTATTGGTCTATACACTTCTTTAAAATTGTACATGGGGATTCTCTATAAAATGCATGAAACAGCATGGAGCAGAGCAATAAGCACAACACACAGAAGCAACACCTGAACAATCTTCTGAACCACACCAGTGCTGAAAAATCAAATGCCACCTGAATTACATTTTTGAAGTCCGAGACTTGTTCAGGATTCACGTAACCAGCTGACTGCCAGGAATACTGAAGAATAGGGCGGTACACTGGAGCAGACAACTGGTTATGAATAACAGAGTGCATTTTCATTATAAACACTCGATTTCCCAAGTTAAGTTCTGGATTCTCCTTATGCAATCTGTTATCCTCCGAGCATATATTTTGTATTGTCTAAGAAAATAGATATTCAGAGGCTGGATATATTTAGTTTTTTTAGGTGGAATGATCATACATTCCATGTCCTAGCCTTGGAATGATTAATTTATTAAGGTTGCGTCCTTGTGCGCATTCAATGACTCACACAACAATGTACATTTTTGATTAGCTGCAATATTTTCGGACAGAACGTTGGAGAAAAATGTGCTTAAATGGGCTTTAGAGATTTTAACACTCGCACTAGCTTCTAGGTTAGGCTAGGCTTACGGGTAAGGTGTCCCATCCCCTTAACTTGTGCATTGCTCTCCCCACCCCTCAACTTGTACAGTGCTCTAACAGACAAACCACACATTACACAAACGAATGCTTTTGGGAGCTTTACAGAGATGTAGAGATGGGACTGTATACAAATTTTGGATACGAAATTCCTGTTCGAGCCGAAACCCTTCCCTTGTAAGTAAGTACATTATTAACTGTACACCTGGTAAAATAGCTGGTTTAATTAATGTTTTATTTAACATAATGTAAACGTGAGCTGTAATTATCACCTTTCGCTTGGGTGATTTGCGTACAACCTTTTTTTTTTTGGCACCACCACCAGAATGCCTCACCGACCGCCACTGGCAGACATATAAGTTAATTGGATACTAAAGTATGAATATGTGGGTATAGTCCTAGGTCTCACCCGGCTGCTCACCCTGAGGCTCAAGGAACTGTCTGGCTGCTTCGAAAGGTCCACCTCGAACCACTATCTCTTCCAGGATGATTGCGAAACTGTACACATCTCCCTTTTGTGTAGCTGGAGTTCCAGGCATGACAGTAGAGGGGATGAGTTCAGGTGCAACCCATAGTAACTCTGTGTAGTGGACAGAAATGTTGACAACATTGCTGAAGCAACTTTTGATGTTATACTGCTAAACAAATTATTAATACACACTCTTTGAATAGACAGTATTATTAAACTTTTTAATAAGGTTCTGAGATATGCTGTTAATATAACTTTTATACGATATATTCACATTAGAAGTGGAAAGACGTAGCGAAATATTTGAGTTCTTCTCGGTGAGAATTATTGGAAAACAGACCGCAAAAGAAATAAATTGCGAGTGATTTAAGGAGTCATACAATGAGATTCGTGTATAAGAACGTCATCTATCACACCTGGAGAAGAATGAAGTGCCTGAAATGGACAGAAAGAGTGAGCAAACAAATAATAATGCTGAACTGATCAGGAAGAGAAAAAGAAATTGACTGGATCACTGGTTGAGAAGGAACTGCCTATTGAAGGATGCACTGGAAGGAATGGTGAAAGAGAGAAGAGTTCGGGGCGGAAGATGATATTAAATGATAGACAACATTGACATATACGGATCGTATGCGGATACTAACAAGAGGAACGCGGGAAATAGGAAAGATTGGGGAATGTTAAGTTTGCAGTGAAAGATCTGCCCTTGGGCAGAACACTGTGAATAAATGTGAATGTTCTTGTTTTTCCCTCAGTTTATGTAAGTATTTTTTACCAGAATCATAAACTAAACAGAACTCTCAGTGATTGTAACTACATAATGAAAACAGTACTATAGGACTGTTATACCAGAAGGTTCATAAGAAAAGAATAGAATACGAAATGCATTATTGCCACTTCAGGGGACAGAAGGGGAGAGAAAGAAAAAATACAGATTCAATACAAAAAAATATGTTAGTTCGTTCTTTTATTCTGGAAGCGTTGGCTGTGGACAATGTGTCTGCTTTCAGGATAGAAACTTTAAAGAGAGAAAACCAATTAGGTTGGCTGTGAAGAACTTAACACTTGTTACAATCAATTTCTATTACTTAAACTGAGTACTTTTTAATATAATAAAATGACTGTTTAAATATAATTCTAATCACATTAATTATTATTTCACCAGATATGTAAGCCTACACAACGAAACTAACAAGGGACTAAACCTGATCGGTTGAAATGCTATGAAGTGACAGAAACGTTCTAAGATTGGTTGACATCCAATGTGATGGGCATAATAATGGCTTATAAATTATTAATACCACCTTTTCTAAGATTTATATTATAATTTCAGTATAATACTTACTTGTGTAATATATCTGATCCTTGACAATTTCAGATGGAGTGGTAAGAGTTTTGAGACCGAAATCTGATATCTTTAAAACAAATCGACCGTCAATAAGACAGTTGCATGAGCGTAGCTTTCCGTGGACTCCTACTTCAGAGCCATGGAGATATGCCATACCCTAAACAGAGACAAAGTATTCTGAAAATATTTTAAAATGATGGTCAAATGATCTGTAATCTGTTTTAGTAGCGGTACCTTAATTTAATTTGAAGGAATCAAGGAAAATATTTCCTGTTTCATGTTTAAGAATAATCATTCAAAAATTCTGCTTCTGGTTTCATGAAATGTAGTGCATTAGGTAACCAAATAACATAAAATAATTGCAAAATGTCTAGTATTATTTTTATAATGTGGGTCATTTAACATCTAAGAATCACTTAGGTTATAAAAATTACTGGTCCTGTCACTAGTATATTTTTTGAGATTTTAATAGACCTTACAAAAGGAAGTGGCTGTTCATACTTTGACAACGTCATGTATGAGAGACATTCTGAAGTTCCAATCCAGTTGCAGTTCATCATTTTCCAGTACATCTTTGAGGCTTCCTTTTGGACAATACTCAGTGAGACACAACACTACCGGACATTCTATGCATGCTCCTACAAAACGTACTGTATTTTCATGTGTTACATCACGAACCTGCACACAAAAATATCACAATTAACTTCCATCTGTCCTTTTTCTGGCTTTTTTTGAACATAGAACAGATGATTTCCATGTATAGTACATTCCAACATCCAGTATTTTAAAAAATAATAGTCACTTTTCTATAAAATAAAATGATACACATTGTTTCCCATATAGTTTGCCATTGTGCTCTATACAATTTATTAGTATTATTGTACGAGGTGGCAGTTTAAAAATCTAAAAATTGGAATGTGTTCATACCTGCTTAATTTCCCATAGTAGTTGATGATTTATATCCAGTTTCTTCTTAATGGTTACCTTTTTAATTGCCACTCTAGTTCCCTGTAATATAAGTGATATCAGTTTTTACATTAATAACAAAGAAAAATGTATGTGAACGGATCATACTTAAATTCCTTTCGAACTTAAAATTTTGTGATACAAAACATACTGTCATAAGCAAGTTATTAAAAGCATTCCTCAAAAAAACTTCCAATTAATTATCTTTGTTGCTACCATACTTTTTGTGTGCTTTTAAAATGGCCAAATACTATTTGAAATTGAGATTTTCAAAGAAAAATAAAATATAACTAAAATTCACGCTTAAAGTTACGGTCTGATATTGTATTTATTATCTGCAATTCTTTCTGCTCTTAGCAGGTTAAATATAACTTATTCATTTTATGATTTCTTATTTTACAAATGAGTTTTTGTTAATTTTAGTACATGACTTTTATTTGAATTAAAATTATGCAGTATGCCAGTTTTATTTTCTTATCATCAAATGTGCTTTCACTCCTTGCAGTTGAGCTACTGGCTTCCGTCACTCGTCCCGTAATAGTAATCGGAAAGAAATGTTTGGAAAGTCACTCATTATGACACTAATTATTATCATTATTACATTATAATTATCTACACTGTTTTCTTATTTCTACAGTTTTCTCTCTCTTCCCATTCCCGACCTTATGATCATTTTTCAAACATTTTCTTGACTTTCTTTATCCATGTATTTCGAGGTTCGCCTCCTCCTCCTCCTCCTCCTCCTCCATACGGAATCCATTCTAGTACTATCTTGGCAACATTTCATCTCTCATGACGTGTCCATACCATTTAAATTGTCTATATTCTACATAGTCCATAATTGAATTTTCCACATTCATTTTTGTCTAATCACCTGATTTATTATACTTTCACTTCTGCAATGTTTGGCTCAACATCTTAAAGAATCTATTTGAATTGATGATAATTTTGACCGAAAATTTTGATTCAATTTCCAAGTTTCCGCTCCATTTATTACTGCACTTGGAATTGTAGATTTATATATTTTGTCTTTAAATATATGTAAAGGCCTATATATTTTTCCCCCCATAATATGCCATTTAACATCGCTGTTACTGATCTCCCTTTGTTTATCCTATATTTAATTACAATAAAAAAATAATATTAAAATTCATAGCTGAATCCTTTCTGACTCTTTCATGGTAGGGTTATGAATTTGGACCCAGATAGGAATCGATACATTTTTTAACATTTTCTTACATGAACTCCGTCGCATATTTTTAATAGGTCAAAATTGAAGACAGAAAAAACATATTTTAAAAAGATCGAGGAGGGTTATGAATTTGGAATCAGATAGGAATCGATAAATTTCTAGATATTTCCTTCATGATCTTCGTCAGATATTTTAGGAAGGTCGAAATTGAAGACACGAAGAAAATATTTAAAATAAATCGAGGAGAGTTATGAATTTGGAACCAGATGGAAATCGATACATTTTTAGACATTTTCTTCATGAACTCCGTCACATATTTTAGAAAGGTCAAAATTGAAGACAGGAATAAAATATTTTGAAATGATTGTGGAGGGTTATGTACTTGGAATCAGATAGGAATAAATTTATTTTTTAACATTTTCTTCATGAACTCCGTCACATATTTTAGAAAGGTTTAACTGGAAGACTGGAAGAAAATATTTTAAGAAGATCGAGGATGGTTATGAATTTAGAACCAGATAGGAATAAATATATATTTTTAAGCATTTTCATCTTGAACTCCGTTACATATTTTTGAACGGTCGAAATTGAAAACAGGAAGAAAATATTTCAAAAAGTTCGAGTAGGATTATGAATTTGGAACCACATAGGAATCGATACACTTTAGAAATGTTCTTCATGAACTCCGTTACATATTTTAGAAACGTCTAAATTGAAGACAGGAAGAAAGTATTTAAAAAATCTCGAGTAAGATTATGAATTTGGAACCATATAGGAATCGATACAGTTTAGAAATTTTCTTCATGAACTCCGTTACATATTTTAGAAGTGTCGAAATTGAAGACAGGAAGAAAATATTTTTAAAGTCGTCGAAATCGAAGACAGAAGAAAATGAAATAAATAATAATAATAACAACACAAAATACAGTGTATAAACATGTTTGAGAGAGAACTGAATCTCACCTTATAAATGCCTATAGTGGTGAAAACTCGGCTTGGTGGCAGAGAACTGCATGACGTCATGGAACCTCTTCCTCGATGCAGTTTCTCAAGGCCAGACTCGAACGTCTGCTGTACCAAGAACAGAACACCAATTCGCAGTATTCATTGTCAAGCTGGGAAATTATTTTTACATAGCAATAAATGAAATTAGGCGATAAACTGTGTACACAACTCTTTTAGTGAAACACCAACATGTTACTTGGTACCACTGTTAATGCAGTAATGACAAGACCGACTTGGCACAGCTATAGAAGTGCGATTGTGATTTTTATATTTCAACTTACTTACTTACTGTCTTTTAAGGAATCCGGAGGTTCATTGCCGCCCTCACATAAGCCCGCCATTGGTCCCTATCCTGAGCAAGATTAATCCATTCTCTATCATCATATCCCACCTCCCTCAAATCCATTTTAATATTATCCTCCCATCTACGTCTCGGCCTCCCTACAGGTCTTCTTCCCTCCGGCCTCCCAACTAACACTCTACATGCATTTCTGGTTTCGCCCATACGTGCTACATGCCCTGCCCATCTCAAACGTCTGGATTTAATGTTCCTAATTATGACAGGTGAAGAATACAATGCGTGCAGTTCTGTGTTGTGTAACTTTCTTTATATTTCAACTAGTAAATCGTTTTTAAATGATCTAAAATACAACATTTTAGTCTTTACTTACAACTTCTATAACTTTGAACATTCTATCTATGATAGTTGTGGAGTTGTGAAATAACATGAGTCGAAAAAATTGCAACTTTTGGAAAATGTAATTTAAAGTTAATGTGAATGTCTTAGCTGATCTGTATTGTATTAGAACATGTCCATTTAAATACCACAAATAAACTATATGTCACTGAATTCAGAAAAAAACTGCGTAATATTTAATACAAAAAAATATTCACGTACATACTATACTCTTCAGAAAACCAATCTTGCATTCTTTCTACCAAGGAATACGCCTTTATGTTTCGTAGTTGGTTACTGCTGGTACCATATTTTAATGTTAAAATGTTATGTTTTAATTAGCGACGCTCGCAACTGCAGAGGTTATATCAGCGTCGCCGGATGTGCCGGAATTTTGTCCCGCAGGAGTTCTTTTACATACCAGTAGATCTACTGACATGAGCCTGTCGCATTTAAGCACACTTAAATGCCATCGAACTGGCCCGGGATCGAACCCGCAACTTTGGGCATAGAAGGCCAGCGTTATACCAACTTGCCAACCAGGTCGACCCATATTTTAAAAATATGCTGATAACTAAGGGAACTTTCAACCCGAGTAGCTGAATTCATTTGTGCGAAATTTGTATGACACTGTTCTTTGAAAGTTGCTTTGTTCTTCTCGTATTTTCATCCAGAAATAACGGTTATTACTTAATTGATTAACTAGTGGAATTACTCGTGTTAATTATGTAAAACACAACACAAACACAAGAACACAAGAAATACATCACACTAACATATGAAAACAAAAGCACACATAAGATGATGATAATAATAATAATAACAACAACAATAATAATAATAATAATAATAATAATAATAATAATGTTTTATTTTCGCTGGCAGAGTTAAGGCCATAAGGCCTTCTCTTCCACTCAACCAGCCTGAAGATCGCATCTTCATTCAGAAAGCAGAAATACAACATAACATACAGAACAGAAAACACGCTACAAAGACATCTCAACACACAAAAAACACAAACAAATAAATACGACCACACAGGTGTATACAAACTCACATGTAATAGTTGCGGTATGTTCTACATAGGACAGACAGGCAGATCATTCCAAACACGCTACAAAGAACACATTAAAGCAATAACCAGAGGACACAATACATCTACATACGCCGATCACATAACCAATGCTAACCATACATACAATAACATAAATGCGGACATGGAAATCCTACACATACAACCCAAGAACCAAAAACTCAACACAATACAACAATACGAAATATACAAACACACTAAAACACACCCCGATCAAATTCTCAACACACAGATCAATTTCAGTACACACACAATATTTGACTCCACTCTTCAACACCTTTCAACAATCAAACACACCCACATAACAGGCAGAGAAGTTCGAGATGACGCCGTGATCTAGTAGGCTCTGAGGATAGTGATGAAACACCGAAACAGCTGTAAGCCGCACAAACTTACATAATTAACACGAGTAAGTCCGCTAGTTAATCAATTAATTATATTCAAGTGTTAAAAGTAGTATACGCAAGATTCAAAATGAATTATTATTTACTGCAATAGTGATTATATAAATCTTGATACATACTTATTTACTTACAAATGGCTTTTAAGGAACCCGCAGGTTCATTGCCGCCCTCACATAAGCCCGCCATCGGTCCCTATCCTGTGCAAGATTAATCCAGTCTCTATCATCATATCCCACCTCCCACAAATCCATTTTAATATTATCCTCCCATCTACGTCTCGGCCTTCCAAAGGTCTTTCTCCCTCCGGTATTCCAACTAACACTCTATGTGTATTTCTGCATTCGCCCATACGTGCTACATGCCCTGCCCATCTCAAACGTCTGGATTTAATGTTCCTAATTATGTCAGGTGAAGAATACAATGCGTGCAGTTCTGCGTTGTGTAACTTTCTCCATTCTCCTGTAACTTCATCCCTCTCAGCCCCAAATATTTTCCTAAGCACCTTATTCTCAAACACCCTTAATCTCTGTTCCTCTCTCAAAGTGAGATTTAAATGTTGATAGTAAACATTATTGTTGTATTACCTCTAAATATTATTTTCTAATTAATTTCGGTTACGTTGAAAGAAAAGTTTTCAGTAATTACACTAGTTATTACAATATTTTACATTATTTTCTCGTACCACATAGCTATAATTGTGCCAAGTTTCAGTAGCAGAATCTCTTTAAATTGTGAGTACACGCTTATAAGTTGTTACAATGGGTAGATGTATTGAAAACCATCTCAGATCCGATTACCAAATATGAGGACAGTTATCAGGAATGTTTGTAATATAGAAGGAAACAGCTGCAATTCTCGATAAACAATCCCTTGAACTAGCTCCATCTGTAACAATAAGTGCCTTTGTAAATTTATACACTTCCATTCAAAATGTTTATTGTAGGTCTTCATGTTTTAAAAGTAGGGAAATATTATATCACCCATTATAAATATTTTCTTTGCTTCTCATTCTGAAGGACACAATTAATGAAAAAACACAGTAAATGCTTACCTTTTGTTGACTGATTATACAAAGTATAATTCCGACACATTGTAATAGCAATGTTAATTCTACTTTTGAACTAAATTGTTGCTTTAAGGGGAGAGGATTGTATTTTTTTAACTTTTTTCCTATTTGGTGTAAAATATTAATTTTTTGTATGTAGAGAGCTCATAGCTGTGGCAACTCAACCAAATAAAAATATTTTGAAAAAAAAATTATTTGTTGGCCAAAATTTGAAAAAATTATACCCAATGCAGGATTGTACTAAAACCGATATATCTAAACCGTTTTTAAAGATAGATTCAAACAGTTTTTTGCAATGTATTTGCAAAAGCATGTTCTACAAACTGTCTGTAACAGAATTTTGATGTTAGGCCCTACGTTTGTAAAATAAACAATTAAAATTTAATAACAATTTTCTGATTTCCTTTCTTGCAAACAAACGGAGGTATTTTTAAAATTAAATCAATTAACAAAATTCTGTTACAGAGAAAAGTTTCCTAATCGTCTAAAGAATTGTGTTCTAAATTTCATGCATGTATCTTTAATAGTTCAGAAATTATATCCATTTTTGTCTGGCAATGTAGCAAAAAAATGAAGTTACTGGAAACCGATAAAAGCGGGCGTGTGATTTAAAAATCCATAGCGCAGGAAGTTTAAAAATCACGTCTCAGCATCCGATAAGGGCACAAATACCCGCGAAATGTTATGAAATGCATTCCACACATATCAAAGAGTATTTTAAAGAAAAAAATTGAAAATTTAATTTACCGGAAACAACAATAAAAGTGGGCGAGTGATTTAAAAATCCATAACGCAGGAAGTTTAAAAATGGCGACTCAACATCCTATAAGGGCACAAATACCCACAACATTTTAGCTATGCATTCCATACATATCACGGAGTATTTTAAAGATTTTTTTTTTAATTCACTCATTTTTCACCAAAAAATACCATCCTCTCCCCTTAAACCTAGAATCACTTTTAAAAATGTACAAAACTATAGAGATTTTTTGTTAAATTATTTATGCATATTACAAATACTACAGTGCATATTTATGTGATAGCTAACACAACTTCAGAGAAAGGTTTTACAAGGGATGTGGAACTCGTACTGTAAACAGAGCATCCAACATAAGAACCTACATGCAAAAACGAAGGCAGCAGGAAAAGCTACGCTCTCTGAGAGAAGCTCTTCCCCGTCTCTGTTTCACACTAAGAAACCTCACAAAAAAAAACTCCCCTTCCACAGTATTTAGTGTTGCAAAATGATCCATAAATCTGTCATTCACAATCAAATGTCTTAAATATTATATCACTTAGAAATATAGTTATAATAGCCAATTTCACGTGTTAAAATAAAAACTAAGTTGCAAGTTACTTAGTTGACTTGTTTCAACTTTGTGTCCGCCATCGTCAGAACTAGTGAGATCATACTTCTTTCGGTTTCTTCAGTTGTTTTGCTGGGGTGTATGTTTGTGTATGGTAGAGTGGAGTCAAATAAGGTTGTGTGTTCTGAAATTTAGTTGTGAATGTGTTTTTGTGTGCTGTATATTTCTACTGTTCTACTGTGTTTGATTTGGGTTTTGTCTGTTGAATATGTAGAATTTCCATGTCTGTTTCTAAGTTTTTTTAGCTGTGGTTAGTGTTTGTGATGTGTTCTACGTATGTAAAGATATTGTGTGATTTGGTTATCGCTGTGATATGTTTTTGTATCGTGTTTGAAATGATATCCCAGTCTGCCCGAAGTAGAAGTTGTTACAACTATTGCATGTGAGTTTGTATACGCCTGTTAGGTTTATTTTAATTTCCTTAATGAGGATGCGATCTTGTGTGTGTTTTTTGTTTTCGTATGTTAATATGATGCATTTTTGTATTCTTGTGTTTCTTTGACTCCACACTACCATACACAAAGCACCCCCAGCAAAGAATTTGACTTTGAGATCAAACTGCGCATGCGCGGACTTCTCATGTAGTGCCAGCGTGATCCTTATCTGAATTTATTTTCGCTTGCACATTCCAGATCAAATCAAGAAGTTCCCTTCGTGCTCCGGTTATACATCTTGCATATACGAAGGTTCGGTTTGGTTAGTTTAGGTTTTTATTAACCAAGCCCGCGTATGCGCAGTTTGATCTCACAGTCAAGTTCTTCCTGTCGTGAGCCGCACGTCTCACTAGTTTTGAAGATGGTTGACACAAAGCTGAAACTAGTCAACTAGGTAATTTACAACTTTGTTTTTATTTTAACACATGAATGTGGTTATAAGTATACAGGATTAGTTAAAAGTCCCACACTACCTAAATAACTTTTGAAGCATACGGTTCAGTGACATGAAACTTGGTATGTGATAACCATACACTAAGAACTCAATAATGGTATTACCGAGTTTTTTCTACTTCCGGTTTAACCGGAAGTAACTCCAACTCTCTTATTTTAAATGGAACACCCAATATATATTTTTATTTTTGAATAGTGCTCATTAAGAGCTTTTCAAAAAGTACCCACACTTGATACGTCTGTACAAATTCAGTGTTGCTAAGTCAAGAAAATAGAAACGTGTATCGAATATTAAAATAATAAAATACTCCTTTCTTAATAAAAACAAAACAAAGCCAGCTCACCTTCTAAATTATGTGTTCAAATTGGTAGCCCTCAGCTGCTTTACAATGTGTCATTCGATCATAGAAACCATTTAAGAAATTATTTAACCTGGCTTTAGGAATAATCTTGCACCACTTCCATTTTTATTTAGCAACACTGAATTTGTACAGAAGTATCAAGTGTGGGTACTTTTTGAAAAGCTCTTAATGAGCTTTATTCAAAAATATATATTGGGTGTTCCATTTAAAATAAGAGAGTTGGAGTTACTTCCGGTTAAACCGGAATAGAAAAACTCGGTAATACCATTATTGAGTTCTTAGCATATGGTTATCCTCACATACCAAGTTTCATGTCACTGAACCGTATGCTTCAAAAGTTATTTAGGTAGTGCATTTATTATTTTAATATTCGATACACTTTTCTGTTCTCTTGACTTAGCAACACTGAATTTGTAAAGAATTATCAAGTGTGGGTAATTTCTGGAAAGCTCTTAATGAGCTTTATTCAAAAAGAAAGAAATATATTGGGTGTTCTATTTAAAATAAGAGAGTTGGAGTTACTTCCGGTTAAACCGGAAGTAGAAAAAACTCGGTAATACCATTATTGAGTTCTTAGCATATGGTTATCCTCACATACCAAGTTTCATGTCACTGAACCGTATGCTTCAAAAGTTATTTAGGTAGTGCATTTATTATTTTAATATTCGATACACTTTTCTGTTCTCTTGACTTAGCAACACTGAATTTGTAAAGAATTATCAAGTGTGGGTAATTTCTGGAAAGCTCTTAATGAGCTTTATTCAAAAAGAAAGAAATATATTGGGTGTTCTATTTAAAATAAGAGAGTTGGAGTTACTTCCGGTTAAACCGGAAGTAGAAAAAACTCGGTAATACCATTATTGAGTTCTTAGTATATGATTATTCCCACATACCAAGTTTCATGTCACTGAACCACATGCTTCAAAAGTTATTTAGGTGGTGCGGGACTTTTAACTAACCCTGCATATCTAAGTGATATAGTGTTAAATCTGTTCAATTAAGGTGTATAAATGTTATAGTTTTATTTATTTGAAATTAATTAGAAAATGCAGTTTAATTGAATTAAGTTGACGGTGTATGCTGTAGTTTAGCTCATAAAAGCATACTTATGAATATGTTTACCAATTTGTGATGAAATGTACTGTCTATTTTGTTAAAGCACAATTTTTAATATCGTATGAAACTGTATTGGATTATTGAAATATAGGTGATTGGCTTAAACTTTCAATAATGAATATTATTCAAGACACTCTAGTATTTGAATCATATTATATCGGAAGACATTTTTTAAGCATTTTCTTTTATAATCTCCTTAAAACTAGGAGACATGCGATGCAGTATTTTTCTTGAATGTTGAACACTTTTATAATGTTACACAATTTTTCTGTGAATGCAGATGACACTGATATTGCCAGATTTGTGATAAAATAAATTTAATTTTTAGAACGTTCTTCCTTTATAACATGCTCAATAGATCCTTACAAAGATGTTTGTACAAAAAATAATAAGTAGTTTTTAACTTCATTATACTCTTACATTAAATAAAAATATTAGTAAATATCAAAATATTCATTTTCAATTTTATGCGACTGTAGTACATACCAAGCGCATGGTAAAGAGTGAATTTCTCCAAGGAGGGGGCTTAAAATGAAACAAATGATGTAGTAATGTAATGACATTTTTTTATTTCTTGTTTGTTATAGCATTTCTAAATGTCCTAGCCTTTGTTACATATGCCGTACATTAGAACATGGAACACAAAAAAATTGACTTATGTCTCTTCAGCATTACACAAACTTGATAACAATGTTTAACGATTATCCTGAGATAGCATTAGAAGCGATGGTCTAGATGAAATAGATTACCTCATCTTTTAATATACTGGACGTGCATTTAACTGTATTTAGGATATAGTATTAAAATCAGCTTATAATATGTCATATTCTCATTTAAAAGCAAATTCAACTTGCCAGAGCATTGCATAGTTTAACTCAAGGGTTACAACAAACATTTAACAGCATCTCAATTCATGAAGTTTTATTCTATTTATGTCATTTTTTTTCGAGATAGCCCTTCTAAGACAGTAACAAATACGTTAATTAAAAATATGGCTAGAGAAACAGGAAAGCCTGAAAAGGATTTTTATGCTATATGATTGTCATATTTCTTTGCATAATTCACATCGTCACTTTCATACGTCATTGTGACGTTGGCATTATACATCAGTTACAAAACACGCAAAAGTTTCCTATACACATTTTGTTAGAAACTCAAATTTTAAGTATTCTTAGCAAATTTATGGAAAGAGTTTCTAAATGAGAATTGTTTTATAAAATCTTAGCTATATGAAATCATGTCATTAGTAAATTTGACATAGTATATACGAGTGATTTTAATCATCCACATTCTTTAAAATTTGTCCCTTTCTATTTTTCACTTGTGAGAAAAATCAGATGTTCAGTACGCAATTGAAGTGAATTGTGGTACATGACAAATGACGAACTAAGATCCTATAAGAACTCAGTTTTTTTAGTTCTTTATGAATATGGTTAATGATTTCAGAGGATTATTTTATTCTAAAAATAATGTTTTACAAAAATAAGTCGACATTTTGAGGTAACATTTGTAAAGGAATTCTAGTGAATTATGCAATGAAATATGATATTTTAATAGACCTTTCAAATATAGGTTGTCCAAAATGTACTGCAGCTCTATGTTTAAATTTATTTTAAAGAACAATATCAACGTGTGATTTTTAATATAATTTAGAATTGAAAATCATGGAATGTTACAAATTATTTGGCAATATACTGCAGTAATCTTGAACTCCTCTTTGTCTAGAAACATTTGAAAAATTCTAAGTATTAATTACTAGTTATAAATTTTATTAAATTATTTACATAATTCTCAACATTGTTGAATAATATGTCACTTCTATGACCTGAAATTTAGAAAACCTGAAGCAGAAGTAGCTACTAGTTGCCCAATTGACTTGTGGGTAATATTGCAAGCTAGGGAATAGATTTGTATCTTGTTTATGATTGGTTTGTTACGAAATATTGTGCTGGCCTTTACTTACAGTATTCAATATAAAAAGATGCTTCCACTAACAAATCCTTCAGCGCTTACAAATCCTAAGATTGTTTTTCTGAAAGTAGATCTACGCTTTAACTGCAAGATAGTGAATAGATTTCTATCTCGTTTATGCTTAATTTGTTACGAAATGTTATGTGCTGGCCTCCACTTAAGGTATTAAGTATAAAATATTGCTTACACTAACAAATCCTTCAGCGCTTACAAATTCTAAGATTTCTTTTCTGAAAATAGGCCTATGCTTTAAGATAGTGAATAGATTTTTGTCTTGTTTATGCTTGGTTTGATACGAAGTATTATGTGCTGGCCTTCACTTGAGGTATTCAGTATAAAATAATGCTTCCACTAACAAATCCTTCAGTGCTTACAAATTCTGAAATTGTTTTTCTGAAAGTAGGTCTACTCTTTAACTGGAAGATAGTGAATAGACTTCTGTCTTGTTTATGCTTGGTTTGGTACGAAATATTATATGCTGGCCTTCACTTGCAGTATTCAGTATAAAATAATGCTTCTACTAACAAATTTTTAGTGCTTACAGATTCGATTATTGTTTTGTTGAAAGTACATTTTAACTTTAGTAATTAAATTATAAACAAACACAATATGAACTACTCGTTTATATAATCATTTGCAGTCTTCATACACAAAAATAAGTTCGTTGTATTCACGTAGAAAGTGACGTGTTATTCCACATTGTTGAAATTTGTCGTAAATGTAAGGTTTCAAGTCTCTTCTGTGTTAATCTGTTCAGTGCTTGAAATGGATTAATTATGAACCTTAAGAATAGACAACATATTTCAAATATTTAAGGAATGTGTAGGAGTTTTCAATTTGTATTAAAATTACTACGGCAAAATAAAAGCCTAAAAAAAGGATCGATACTTTCAGCAACATTATTTAAAAAATAAAATCAAGTCCACGTGTACAATGAGCATCTATACTAAAATGATGTTGGTAAAGATATATTTTTTTAATTTGTACTTTGGTATAGTTCAGTTGTAAATAAAGAAAATCAAATATATTACTCATAAGTAAGAAATAAATTCCAGTGTTCATCATAAAGTTTGAAAAATTTAGAATCCTAGTAGTGCAGAGTCACTATTATCTTGTATCAGGCCTAAATATAAATTTTCAACTGTGATAGCATTCGTTCTTGCATTTATAAATCCATTTGAAGCAGAGAACATTTCCTTCTTTCATCCTTAATTTTGTTCAGTACTGTACATTAAAATGTGAAATAGCCTGAAATTACAGCAGAATTTTACTTAGAAAACTAGATTCAGAAACTCAGTGCACTGCATGTAGAATTTTACGTAACTTATTTGTCAGTTTTAATTCAGACGAACTGCTTAAATTAATATAATTACTGAGAAGTTAATTTTTATACTTGAATATATAATATGAAATTCATATTATGCACATTCTCTCAGCCAGCATTTCTTCTTCTTATTTTTTTGAAAATTACTGCTATCAGATTTTAAATTAATACCAATAACAACAGTTCAGTAATAAATGGTGATAAAATTCAATTTTAACCTCGGTTATTTTGATGTGTTCTATGATTAATAAAACTATTGATTAAGAAATATAAAAATGGGATATTCATATACATATAGTATGATTTCATATTATGTATTCGTGATGGAAAAGAGACTAAAAATCGACCATTTGTTGCAATCCTTAAAATCCAAACAACAGAATACCACTAAAAATTGTATTATCAATGACTATTTCTACAAATTCACATTTTAATGGCACTAGAATATCTATTTAAAATAATTTATATGCAATCTCTGATAACACATGCATCATCTTCGACATGCCGAAGCCAATACGCTTAATACACATTAAAATACTTTATATAAAGCTCTAATAATTTATTCTAATCTAATGTTGTATTTAAGCTAAACTGTTCTATATGTAAGCGTCTTACATCAATAAACCAATATTTAAGTGAGTTCTAGTCCATAATTATCATTACTCAGTTCACAATCTTAATAGCTGGTTCTTGTTTTGTAAGCTAGTGTATCTTTCTTAAGCTTTGCTTACCTCATTCTTCTGAAGACCTAATATGGATGAAAATGGCTTCCCAACTTCCAGCAAAACTTCCTCTGGCCGCACACGCCAGGACATATTATTCAAATCAGCTGTTACTTGCATGCGCCTGCAATCCATACGACATCGCTATAAACATGATGTATAAATGTGTGTACGGGCTATTCCATCTCAAATCGACCGAAATTAGAGAAAAATTTACCTTGCAATTTTTAAATACAATGAATCTTTTTCTCTCCGTTGACAACTGTGATACAATGCTTTGTGCAAAGTTTGAGGCATCAGAACTTCATAGTGTTAAAATTAAAAATATTTAAATTTATCGTATTTTCATAAAATTAGCAAATTTAAACTGTTGTGGCTCCGAAACCCTTTCACCCAATGATCAAAACATGGTTTATTTTGATGCTGAGAAATTAAAGTTTATATTGACATGTGAACAGTTTTTCTTACTTTTTATGGAAATGGAGAAATTGAGATTTTTCCTCATTAAGACGCCTTTGCCCAAGAAAAAATATTTTTAAAATATATGGTTAGAATCCGCATTGAAAGTACAAATAAACACATATTTTTTTACTGGTGCACCGTTGATAAGAAAGTATTCAAAATATCAAATAAAGAAAATAGGCCCTAAATAGTACGCGCGTGAAGTAACCAGCTGACTGTGAGGCGGGAGCTAGCCGAGACAAGCAAGGTCAGGAGACAAACACGTGATGTTTCGTCTAGTAGAGCATAGCTGGGGTAGCTTTATCACAAGTTTTCATTAACACAGGAGTAAAATGACACCCAACGCTCGCTTATCTTCAGCTCTCGGCCAGTGCGTGCGGTACTGAGCCGTTCAAGTCCAGGCGTGTGAAAATAATTTAATACCTTCGAAACTTATTGCCGTGACACTAAGCAAACAATGCCGAATCCCTCTTAATACTGTAAGGTTTTTTCTCAATATTTTTTTACGTTTTTACAAATGGGCAAAAAGCCTAAAAGTAAGTAAAATCAGATTACCTCTCTCTCTGTATATAATAAAAATAAGGATTACTTCTTATCATAACTTACCAAATGTGAGCTTGAAAATGAGCTCTCGTTCAATGTTCTGCAGTAAATGGTTCCAGAGTTCTGAGCGCTGAAAGAGCCTTGTTTTTATAAAATACGCTAAATTTGTCGCTCAATAATACGAAAACCGTTTGACTTTCGATAGTATATTTTTGAAAATGCACTGTACTCAGCACCTTGTATAAATAGGGAAAAAATTAGAGTATTAAAAAAATACTAGGTTTTTTACTGATCGATTTCATATGGAATAGCCCGTATAAATAAAGTGAACAAAGTTTCGCTGTACCATCAAGTGGCGTCGTTACTGACATTTGGGATGTTCGCTGAAGGAGTAGCGGATGTTACAGTCAAGATCATAGCATTAGTGTGTATTGCAACACATACAGTGTGTTGGTATATTCATATTTAATCACAAAGCAGCCAATGGTGACAGTAGAGCAAAACTTTCCTTACTCTTTATATGTATACCATATTATAGAGGTATTGTATAGTTTCTTGGAAATACCGAATACTACTACTACTACTACTACTACTAATAATAATAATAATAATAATAATAATAATAATAATAATAATAATAATAACAATAATAATAATAATAACAATCATGGCAGAAGACAATTAGTTTCAATAGGTGAAAATTGGTCAACTCTCTCCAGTATACATTATGGTGTTCCACAAGGCTGTATAATTGGTCCTTTGCTATTCTCAGTAGCAATAAATGACCTTCCTAAATTCATTAAAGCTATAACAATAATTATGTATGCTGATGACACTTCATTCTTATGTTCTAGCTCTACTCTGAATGAATTACATGCTCTAACCAACGATATTCTACCACAGATGGCTTTATGGTTTGAATCTAATGGTTTTTTGCTTAATGAAGAAAAGACTATCAACATAACTTTTACCCTAAATCATGTAATAAAAAAGGACAACATACAAAACTATACCAAATTTCCAGGACTTTTTATAGACTCCAGTTTATCATTGGAAACACATATCGAATACATATGCACAAAATTATCAAGAGTTATATATTTATTAAAAATTAGTGACTTGCGTTTCTCAAAATGACTTAAGATGTGCCTACGTTTCGTTCTTTCAGTCGATAATTAGGTATGCCTTAATTTTTTGGGGAAATGGTAGCAAAATTGGGAGTGTCTTGATTTTGCAAAAGAAAGCCATTAGAATTCTATGTCAATCAAACTATCTTGAACATTGTCGACCTCTTTTCAAACAATCACAGATATTAACTGTCATAAATTTATATATATATATATATATATATATATATATATATATATATATATATATATATATATATACGACCTAGTCCTTTACACTCGACAAAATATAGACAATTATTCATTAATAGCCAATATACATGATCATGAAATTAGAAATAGTGAAAAAAATTAATATTCCATACTGTAGATTACATAAAACTAGTACAAATTTTCTGTCATAGGGATGAAATTATATAATAAGCTTCCGAGTCAATATTATAAGTTACCAACCAATAGTTTCAAAGCTAGATTTTATAATTGGCTTTTAATTAATCCTTTCTACTCTATAGATGAGTTTCTTAACATAAATTCATACGAAATTGTGTTTTAATAAATAAAGTTATTTACATTTAGCTACAAATATTACATTTACAGTGAAGTGTTTTCATTAATTTTAGAGTTTCAAAATGTTTTGTGTTTTTCATTCTAATTAAACTTTACTATTTCCAATTATTCTGTATAGGCTATGTATTTTAAAATGTATGTTTTTTGTGACGACGCCTATCACTATATGTTTAATGGATTAATCAATTGAATTGAATAATAATAATAATAAAAATAATAATAATAATAATAATAATAATAATAATAATAATAATAATAATAATAATAATCGTATTCAGCCGAATTCAGAGGTTAGATAAATATACTTTTAGAAATTCGCATTACCGTATTATAACTTACTTGTAAGCAATGCAGGTCAGGGTGACAGCAAATGACAGGAAAATACCGAAGGCAAACGATGCGTAGAGGACCATGACGTATGCTTCTGGAAGAAAAGGGAAGTTATTATTTGTATGAGTAACTATAACAAAGCAGCTTATTATGAGATGTGGTTAATACATTGCTTGAGGGATAAAATGAGAAGAAAATTGAAGGCATTATGAGACATGAAGCTAGCCAGCTTGTGTTTGTTTTCTCGAGAGAAATGAAGAATCCCCCGCTAATTTGCCAGAAGAGGTGAACCAAGAAAAGAAAAACATATATCAGTCTTCAATTCCGTATTATACATCGAAATACCACTTTCAGAAGATAGAAGTAACAGGGCTAATGGTTGGCTCACGAGATACCACATCCCAAAAGTTCGCGGATAAATGAAGGCGTCTCGATCTATCCATGAGGAACATCCGTAACATGGTTATTATGGGTCTATGGGTTCGATTAGAATTTTCAGGAATCACCTCTATACTTAAGGAAATCTTAAACTTGATGAACTTAAAAGTCTGTGGCCGGGAAGAAAAAGGTCTTAAGTCAATATTTTGTGAAAGTAAGATTTTTATATTTTCTGAGCGGAAACAATTCTCTACAATCTGGTCAAACGGCTAAAGTCAAATAAGACTCCTAAATACTTTTTGAATCGAGCACACACAGAATAAAGGACTTAAGAATATTTAATACTTTATTCCTCACATGTTTACTTTCCGTGCTTCCCTATTAAAAAGGTCTAACTTGTATTTTAGCTATTTTATCACATACTGATGCCCTTTCCTTTTAAAACTTTAAGTACCGGGGTAAACAGTCATATAATTGTTTAAGATCTATTTTACATTCCTAATAATTTACATATGGCAGTAAAAATTTTTAACAGCCTTCCTATCGATATAAAAAAATGAAACTCAAAACATAAAATTATTTAGAGCCAAATTGAAGAAGTACCTAATTTCTCACGCCTTCTATTCTGTAGGTGAATTCATGACATTCAATAAGACTTCATGAAATTGATACTAAAACTTTGTGTTGTACTAGTAGACTATATTGTAAATCTCATCTGTATATATATATATATATATATATATATATATCTTCTAGACTGTGACTATGAATTAAGATTTTATAATAGTATTAAGTTTTTTGACTTGTTCCGTATTCTAGCTGTAAGCAATGTATGAATACCATGGAATGTTAATAAATACAATACAATACAATACAATACAATACATTTGTAATTTATTTTGACATGAAAAAGGTCTTATGTTTAAATAGTACCTTCTGCTCAGTTAGAATTCTAGTCTTAAAAGGGCTTAAGTGCGGCTATTTTTAGAAAAAAAATCAAGAAAATTGTTAAATGAACAACATTACCTATTTTAGAAGAAATATGAACAAATAATATCCAAGAAAACCTCTTAATTAAAAAACTCTATAATTGACACCAATTTCAATCTTTCTACTGCTCTCCTGAAAAGTATAAAACTTTTACTTAAGACCTTTTTCCTCCCGGCCACAGAAGTAATTATTTAGCATCAACCTCATTTACTTATTGAATTATGGTCTCATTTTCTTATTTTATTGAAATTATTTTACCTTGTCTATAATGGCAGCCTGTAGATTTAGGAGGTTGTTTTTCAATAGAACATTTATTTGATAATTTTTTATTAGTTGACATTGAGACAAATGTTACTACAATGAAATCCATTATTTTTTTTTGAAGGAGAATCTAGTTTGAAGTTACAATTCGAGATATAAAAGTATAGTAAATGATGTCTTACAAACGTAATGCCCCAAAATGTTAAGGTACAGACTAATGGTACTTACTACGATACATTTAGATACATTCACAGATAAAAGCATGCCAGATACCTGTATAATATACCGCGAAAGATAAAGAAAAATACGTTCTCTTTATCTGTAAGCCTGTTTTGATGAGGTATGTACTTACCATAGACAGAACACTTCAGAAGTTCTCGTTAGTTTTACAGCGAAATAAAGTTAAAAAAAAGTGCCATATAAATCTTATGGTCAGGGAGGCCAGCACTTGTGAAATGTCTACTGTGTGATTTAGTGATTTCTTCTTCCCCTACACGCATTGGTGCGTAAGATGGAATAAGGGGGAGATTAAACCGACAAAGGAAGAAGAAAGAAATAAAATTGTATGAAGATATAGTCGTAATGTACAGGGACATCATTTTATTTTTACTAACATTTCTAATATTAACCTGGCTATATCTTTGGCTTAAAGGTTGTGAACCGGAAACACCGTTTGATACCCCCTTCCACTGGAGTTCGATGATACTGGCGTAAGATATAAACAAATCACTTTACTAGGTATAGGAGGGATGAAAAGTAGTTCATCCATTTACGTAAAGTAGGAAATATCGCAATTTTGAGTTTGATAATTTTCATTAGGGTTTTCTTTAATCAAAATACAGTAAAATATTAACAATCAGTGTTTTTACTCTCGAACTGAGCTGTCCGTTCGAACGTATTCATTATGCAGTGTATATTATACTGTCTACAGCACATTAGCGTACAATATAGAGAATGAAGTTAAATTGAAAAATAATCATAATATGGATATTTAAACACATATTTGAAAATGATGGCCGTTCATTTCGATACAGACTTCAGTTCTTTTGTGCATATCATCGCACTATAGACTATTGTACCTAATTCCAATTAGCAGTTTCGTCTTTCGTACTAGTAACTCATGTTGAAATAATTCTGTACCTACTCTATAAAAGAGTATCTTACGTACTGTATATCCAATCTTCACTTCTGTCCGATCCGAAAAGATAAAATTATTCAGACATGCTATTTATTATCCGTTCAAGTGGTTTTGTCGCAGGGTCGTAGAAAGGAGGGAAATCACGTGACAGTTAATTACTTAACGAGGCCTTTTTATTTAAGTTATTTTAAACAGTTGTATAATATTACGTAGACGTCCAATTCCTAACAGAAATTACTGTTTTCAGAAAAGAGCTAAGACAGCCCAGCCACAAATGGGCGGGCAGAAATGGGTGGGGGAAACCGGACGCGACATAGGCAAACGGACGACAATACCTGTGCGAGAATATGATTCAATATTGAAAGCGAACATATTTCTGGAACGTACTATACTCACTAACTACTGTTTGTGTTTACTAAGACCGTAAGGCGACTTTGATTGTATACGCTTGGTTCTGTGTGGAGAACGGTTACAAGTTCACTAGTAGAGTGGGTGGGAGTGAAGTACATTCAAAAACTCAGGTACAATAAAAATTGAAGTAAAAATAAAATGATGTCCCTGTATAATGAATCATTGTTAAAATATGAAGGCAAACGAAGGAAACTTATGATTATGAATCTATATTAAGTTGCATTTTGAATAATTTGTACACGAAATTAGATTAAATTAATGGTATTTGTAGAGAAAAAATCATTAGATTGCGTTATTAGGAATTGTAAAACTTTTCTCCTTCAAGATTCATAAAAATGTGTTATTTTTCTTAAACGAAATTGTATGATGTGACCATAAGCACATCAAATATTTAAAACAAGCTTCAGGAATGTAAACATAATCAATACTTACAGGTTATACAGTGACTTTTCGCCAGATGACACTGAAATCAAGTTAAAATGACAGCTTAAAACAACACAAACACAAAGCAACTGAAATAGAAAATATGGCACATGAATTAAAAAAACAAAATACATAATGTTAAAGCACATTTAAAGCACAGTAAGCCAATCTTTGGAACCGAATCCTTTCGTGTGTTGTTGCTTATTTTATGATACCGCAGTGTGGAAGAAAACTTAATGCTTTCTTCCACACCAATAATAGCCTATAATCATGTTGTTATGAGGAAAGGGTAACTAACTTCTTTCCCTACGCCCAACCATTAGTGATATATTTTTTTTAATTTCCATAAAAATAATGTGCAAAACACTGCGTAATTACATTTTAAAGAACTTCACAATAGTCCATCGCGTTTTGTTAAGTTACTTTCTGTTTCGGACTATGGAATTCAGAGGGTAGAGAATTAAAAACAAAAGAGGCCTTCCTTCCAAATTGCGTCTTAAAGATATTTAAAGAAAAACGTCCACGAAGGAAAAACATGTTAAGACTTTTGGTTCCTCTGAGTTGAAGAATTCATACCTGAATGTAGTAATTTTCCTTCCGTTCTGCACAATTCTTGTCATACACATTACGATAATATACAAACTACTTTATTTTTTATTTATCTCGATAGAAATAACGAGCAATATTTAAAAATACTTCTGTTATTAATTTAAACATATTTGAGAAATACAGTAATGTTCTCGCCTTTCATATTAAGAAAGGTATTTTTACAAGGTAAACCAAGTAAAATATCAGTTTTGTATTTTATGTTGTCTTTTCGTTACAGTTTCACCTCATTGTACAGTATAATATTAAAATGATGTTCGGTTTTAACATAGTCATTTGTCTATTCAACTCTAGAATATTACGTATGTGTAAGATTTTCATAAATTATTTATTGTTTAAATTGTTTTTAAATATCTTAATAACAAATGGAAAAATGATTTCAAAACGTTATGAAACAAACTGGAACGTATTTCTAAGTCATTAAATATTTATTGCAGTTAATTGGGAAAACAATTTTTTTTTTTAATTTTATTGGGTTATTTTACGACGCTGTATCAACATCTAGGTTATTTAGCGTCTGAATGATATGAAGGTGATAATGCCGGTGAAATGAGTCCGGGGTCCAGCACCGAAAGTTACCCAGCATTTGCTCGTATTGGGTTGAGGGAAAACCCCGGAAAGAACCTTAACCAGGTAACTTGCCCCGACCGGGATTCGAACCCGGGCCACCTAGTTTCGCGGCCAGACGCGCTGACCGTTACTCCACAGGTGTGGACTGGGAAAATAATTTAAAGAACATAATTTAGAATATGATTCAGCGTTTTTCCGCTAATTTCATGTTATCGCTTTAGGTAAGACAACAAAGTGGAGATAGCTATTCGATATGGAGTATCTGCCTGCTTAGCTTCCATATAGAAGGCAGTAAAAGAATTGAAAAAGCTCAGAAATATATTTGACTAAGAATACCATTGCTGTGGCACGCTGGATCGTTTCCCATGAATCCACAGGGTGGCACATCAGGAGGTGGTCCTTCCATGCTTCCAGGCCAGTGGATTGTCTTGTCCTTAACGGGTGTATAGTTGCGGGATAATCCATAGTAATGTGCTACCACCTCAAATCTGCCCGTGATAGGGTCCAAGTCCAACACGGAGTAATCTGCGTCCCGGTCACCGTTGTCGTCAATTCTGACATGCCCTGTTATTCCTGTTAGTCACAAGAACTCACAATCAAGTTATACAAAACCTTCTTAAACACTTTTGTAATATTGATGTCTTGCCAGAAGAAATGAGCACAACACCTGAAAAGAAAAAGAAAGTTTAAACACTTTTAGAATGTTGAAGTTTTTCTAGAGGAAATGGATTCAACACTTAGAACGCAAAAGAAAATTTAGAATGTTGAAGTCCTGCCAGAAGAATGGGACACAGCACTTAGAATGAAAAAGAAAATTTAAACACTTTTAGAATATTGAAGTCTTTCGAGAAGAAATAGGCGCAACACTTAGAATGAAAAAGGAAATACAAACACTTTTAGAATGTTGAAGTCTTGCCAGAAGAATGGGACGCAACACTTAGAATGAAAAAGAAAATTTAAACACTTCTAGAATATCGAAGTCTTTAGAGAAGAAATAGGCGCAACACTTAGAATGAAAAAGGAAATACAAACACTTTTAGAATGTTGAAGTCTTGCCAGAAGAATGGGACGCAACACTTAGAATGAAAAAGAAAATTTAAACACTTCTAGAATATCGAAGTCTTTAGAGAAGAAATAGGCGCAACACTTAGAATGAAAAAGGAAATACAAACACTTTTAAAATGTTGAAGTCTTGCCAGAAGAATGGGACGCAACGCTTAGAATGAAAAAGGAAATACAAACACTTTTAAAATGTTGAAGTCTTGCCAGAAGAATGGGACGCAACACTTAGAATGAAAAAGGAAATACAAACACTTCTAGAATGTTGAAGTCTTGCCAGAAGAATGGGACGCAACACTTAGAATGAAAAAGGAAACACAAACACTTCTAGAATGATGAAGTCTTGCCAGAAGAAATGGACACAGCACTGAGAATGAAAAAGAAAGTTTAAACACTTTTAGAATATCGAAGTTTCGCCAGAGAAAATGAGCACAACACTTAGAATGAAAAAGGAAATACAAACACTTTTAAAATGTTGAAGTCTTGCCAGAAGAATGGGACGCAACACTTAGAATGAAAAAGGAAATACAAACACTTTTAAAATGTTGAAGTCTTGCCAGAAGAATGGGACGCAACACTTAGAATGAAAAAGGAAATACAAACACTTTTAAAATGTTGAAGTCTTGCCAGAAGAATGGGACGCAACACTTAGAATGAAAAAGGAAATACAAACACTTCTAGAATCTTGAAGTCTTGCCAGAAGAAATGGACACAGCACTGAGGATGAAAAAGAAAGTTTAAACACTTTTAGAATATTGAAGTTTCGCCAGAGAAAATGAGCACAACACTTAGATTGGGGAAACAGTTTAAACACTCTTAGAATGTTAAAGACTTTCCAGAAGAAGTGGAAACATAGCTTAGAACAGAAAAGAAAATAACACATTTATAATGACCGTTTGGCGAGTGTTTGAACTTATAGGCATCGGTCATTTAAACGTGAGGCGTTTATGCTCGAGAGTCAAAATGAATAAAAATATGTTTACTTAAATTTCAGCATCTGACATGAGTTGCTTAACAAGGGGAGTGAGTTACATCACACTTTCCTGACGTCACTTGCTTAGCAACTGGTCAGCGTGAAACGTTTATCCTCGAGTGTTAAATGAATACAATGTTAAGAAAATTTCATCTGACGTTGCTTAGCAACTGCAATAAGTTACGTCACAGTATTCTAACGTCACGTAGCAACGGATCATACTTTTATAGGTATTATTGTGTTTCTGAGAGGGAAAGATTTACTTTTTTTTGCATGAATTATACTTTTTATTTCTCTTATCTTACACTCATACTAACTAATTCCGATGAAACACAATTCCATTGTAAATATTCTACAGATGTATGGTATATATTCAACGAGAGAAAAATGTTTATTAATAATGCAATAAATAAATAATATATGTTTTACCGATACTAGTTGGACTCAAGCCTCTCTCTCAATTAAATTCGGTGGTGTGGACATTCGGAAACTTTCTGACGTTTGTATATACTTCGCACGAAAACATGACGACCTTCCCTCATCCCCTTCACCAGTTAACTGCAGGCACGCGCAAGGGATAAACCCTTACCCGAGTTGCCAATTCTTGAAGTCATTGTGATTTGCGGACGTTTTTCAAACTGTGTTCCGTGAAACCGCGATTTTCAGAAATATACCTTGTAAATATACCTTAATATACCTTAATTTATAATTACTAAAACAAAATTGGTATAAAAATGAGCAAACTGATTTTAAAAACACTTTATATTTATATTTTCACTAACATGTTTTGCCTAAATAAACAAAAAAATGCAGACTTCTATAATAAGTCTTAAATTCTCATGTTATTGAAGTTCCAGAATTTTATACTTAATTAAGAATGTTGCGCTGGTAAAATTTTCTGAAACTGTGATCATTGAATAGTTATAGAATTTATAGTACAAAAGAGTAAAGTTAGATTTTATCAGCTTCGCCTTGGGTGATAATTTCCACGAACGCATAAAATCTGTTTACTCTAGTATGCTATACAATATTTTATTCATTACTGGTATGTAAATTTAATTTTAAATTGTAGGGCTTTTCTTTGTACTGTGTTGTTGGCGAAGAAGTTCATATATATTCATTTTACTATTGCTAATATGTTGGTTGTCATGTAGAGTGATTTAAAAACATTTAATTCACTGCTGTAAGTCAGAAAACTTTTAAGCACTGCTGTGAATAATGTCATTATTTAGGTTGCTAAGGACGGTGTTACTGTTGGCGATATCTCTTTCGCGTAATGTTCACATACTGTTCGGCGAAGTAAATCACGTATAAAATCGTCTTCTTACCGAATTCTGTTTTAATTTGTTTATTTTCTCTTTAGTTGGTGAACCGTAATTCTTAATTTCTATGCCCATATATCCAACTCCGCCGGTTGAGTCCGATGTTAAGTGATTAAGATTTATACTTATTAAACAGCCTGAACTTTCGATTACTTTATGGATAGAATTTCTAACGTTAGACACAATTTTAACACTTTGTTTTCTTAGCTACGCTCCTCTGCAAATAAGATATTCTGTTTTCTTCGGCGGTGTTATTTGTTGTTTTTGTCGTGATGGTCCTGGATCTTCAGGTGTATCAGGAGGCCTGGCTGCGGATCATCTGCTCCAACAATCATTAATCATGGCCGGAATAAATTAGACATATTGAGGCGCACAACGGTATAAAACAACACGTCGACAAAGACACTGAGAATGGGTGAAACCCAACAGGTAGAGGCAATGACTACTAGATTTGGCAATGCTGGGATCTATTGTATTTCTGCCACGCGGCTAGGGGTTGAGTAGAGGATGGGGGTTTATGAGAGATTACCAATTCCAAGAAGAGAGGCCGTCATGTTTCCGAGCCAAGTATACCTGCTTTTCTTTCTTCTGCCTTTGGAGTTTTCCGTTGCATCAAATCGCTCTTTCCTTTATACAGTGATGCAGCTGAAATCTGTCATGTGCGTGATGCTCTGACTAGTTGGTATACTTCCTCACAAACCACTCATCCTCCTGCCCATCCTGAATTTCAAAAACAGTGGGACGTTATCTGCTCCCAAAAAATTTTAGATAAACTCCTTTCTTCTTTCAAATCCGAACAAGACATTGCACGTCTCCTAGCTCTTCAAGAGAGTGAGTCTGGAGCTTGTACACGCATTACCTTCTCCTCACATCGGCACTCTAATAGATAGTACATCCTTTAAAATCACAATATCTTTATGCTTTATGCCAGCCACACCAATGTATTTGCGGAGGAATTGCTGATAATTACGGCCATCATGCACTCAGCTGTGCGAGGAGCAAGGGTCGCATTACATACGTCACTCAATGATATCATTAAAAGGTCTCTGACTTCTTGTGGCATCCCGTCTCTTTTGGAACCACCAGGTATTAGTCGCGTGGATGGTAAACGGCCCGATGGTCTCACCTTAATTCCATGGTCTAGAGGAAAATCTTTAATTTGGGACTGCACTTGCGTTGACACTCTAGCTCCATCTCACTTGCCGAATTCCTCCAGACGCGCAGCATCTGCTGCTGAATTAGCCGTGACAAAAAAAAGTCAATAAGTATGCTCATCTTTTAGACAATTATATCTTTATCCCCTTTGCTGTGGAGACCTTCGGTCCTTGGAGTCATGACGCTAAAGTTTTGGTATCTCAAATCGGCAAAATTTTGATCTCCATTACCGGTGATCGTCTTTGCACTACTTATTTGCGTCAACTTTTAAGTATTGCAATTCAATGCGGAATGAGCGTTTTGGGTACACGTCCCGAGTCCAGCCCTTTGGATGAACTATTTTTCTTGTAAAATTTATTTAGTATAGATAGATATTTTTAGAAGTATTTTTTTTTCATTACTAGATAATATTTTATACAAAAAATTATACTGGGTGTTCAGTTCAAAATGTGTCTTGGCTCGCTGTATGCCGTCATGTGGCTAGCTGATGAGCATAGAGAATTCAATCTTCCTACACTTCCGTAGCTCAGGTGTATAACCTAAGAGGCAGAGAAGTTGGCTAGCAAGTACGGCGTTCATTCTGAAGAGTACGTGCCGATACGTACGGTAACGCCGGTAGTGGCAGGAATGTGAACTGTTTGGAAATACGTACTGTCGGAATATGGGGAGAGGGTTAAGACGATTACTTACGTATTTGTTGACATTAACTTCGACGGTCAACATGGACACGGAGCATTTGATTTGTGTTGTGGAATGTTACCGTACGCAACCGATGATAACAAATACCCTGCGTACGACTTGCCGGCGCAAAACACAGTTCGAAAGAGGTTATGGTAGCACACAGACCGTACAGACCGCCATCTGTTGCTACGACGTTCAAGTTATACCGTACACGTTCTCAAGTTCAGATTGAAGAACGCCTTAAATAATAGACAACTTCTCTAACATATAAAATGAAACTCGCTTCAAATCGGTGACCCAACAACAGTGACGTCATGACACACTTTGAAATGAACACCCAGTATTTAGATGTCGTTCTATCTTACATTTATGTCAAATGTACAAGTATTATATTATATATTATATACTTTAATAGTCACCATCAAACTCTGCGTTGCATTCTACCGTTCTTTCTCAATACAATCAGCATTTATTCAAGAGCATAAATAAATTCCATTAAATTTATTTCACTCTTCATCATATTCACAATTCTTATAAATAAGAACCAATTCTTAAAAATCGAAATATCACAATAATATCCAATCCTAGCATAAACATTTCACGTAATTACAGGGACACTATGCGGCACCTGTCTTTGTTTATTTTTATTTATTTATTTATTATTATTATTTTTTTTTGCTTTCGGAAGTGTACATTATTATATTTTATAGATAACTAAATACACCAAGGCATATAATATAATTGTTAAAAACATTATCTTACCGTGAAAGTTGCGATTCCACATACGTCGAGTGATAGCAGTCCCATTGCGTATGTCATCCCCTTCTGAGAGAGTTTCATTCAAAGCCATACCAAGTAAAATAACACCATCATAAAAAGCCCCAACGAAAAAGTTCACCTACAAAAAAAAAAAAACATATTAATGAAATGAAGCAGACAATGAAGATCAGCATCAAACTTTAGGGTATTCCACTGTATACACTGTATTAGAATTTAATATCTCCATATGTTCTAGTAGACTATACGGTGAAACAGACATTTTTCTGAACACAGTCACAGTGACATCACAGTTTACTGTAGTACAGCCGTGACGAAAATGTGATCGAGCTCCGAGCCACTGTGTAATCTGCAACGTGCATAGCACCTATGGAGAGAGGCGGACACCCGAAGGGGAAGTGAAGCAACTGACTTATTAACGGATTTTCATTTTCCTTACGTCAAGCACTTAAATATAATTTCATACAGTATAAGGTTACAAACTACTATTTAGTACGTGTAACGAAGAAAGAAATGAACAAGAAAACATAGGACACATTATCACAACCTAAAATTAACTATCTTCAGAATGTCTTTGCGACAGAGTTTCAAAATCAGGAATTATGTCACTTACTGCCAGTCGTAGTTGATCACGAAGGTATTTGTCAGTCGTGATCTAAATTTGGTTTTTACTATTTTCAGTGTTGAAAATAATTTTTCACAAACGTAAGTTGTAGCGAACATGGCTTCAACAGAGCAAGCGAAAGAACGAAGCTTCGGATATTTATTTTTTGGCAAAGATTTAAAAATTCAACATTTGTCAAGTCCTTACATCTAGCTTTCATTTAACATCACATTGTAAATCTGTGAAGGTCTAACCGCATCATTCGTACATCTGCTGAAAAAGGATCGACGTACAGAGATAATAATAATAATAATAATAATAATAATAATAATAATAATAACACTTAACCTTTTAATATGCCGTTTTATGTTATACAACCGTTTTCCTCGTAATACTTGTGAACAATTAATATTCTCATCATATTGGCAGCAAAAAAATGCGTCCTCCCATCCTACTTGAAACTTTAGTTTTTGTAGAGGTACATGGTTCCAAGAGAGACATTGCGACGATACGCCACTCGCAGGTCAGAGACAAATACAAATGGAAAGGAGTTTTACTCCAGTGAGTGAGAGGGTAAGGGCTGGGGGAGGTAGGAAGCAAAAGAAATGCATAGCTATCATTGCGAGCCACAATGTGCTCGCGAGTCATATTTTCGTCACGGCTGCTGTAGTACATACAGTCACGAAGCTTGAGGTAATTTTTGCATTTCTCGCGATACAATGCTCCAAGCGGTTAGCAACTTTAAAAGTGATATAGTTATTATTACGTAACTATATTATTATTATTATTATTACTATTATTATTATTATTATTATTATTATATTAGTGTTTTAAAGCAGAGGACCAGAGAGTTGCATGGAACAACAACAACAAAATAAAAATAGTAAATGAACGGAGGTCAGGCTTAAGAAGATAATTTAGCGAAAGTACAATAAAATTGCGAAATATTATCTTTATCTTCACATTTTATATCCGTGACACGGCAGAGTAAAGATTTACATTATTATTTATTATTCAGTTTAGATATTTCCACAATTAAAACAAAAGTAAAATATAAAGTAGGCCTATTTACCTCTTCTCCTTCAGAAAATGTGTAATTGTAGTCCCTTTGTGCCAACTGTCGCACTTTAACAGCAAATTCTTGAAACTTTGGGCTTGTCGGTGTGAGCAAAGACACACGTAGAAGTGCTTCATACGCCTTCTTAGCTGTTTGGTCGTTGGAGTCTCCAGCTTGCCAGTCATGATCGCTCCAATAAGGTCCCTATTAAATAACATTTTGTACAGGGTGTTAAAAAAGCATTCAGTATTTTGGCAGGTATTCATCGAAACAAGAGAAAAAAAGTATAATAAACATTGGTCCCAAAATGAATATCTTCCCGAAATATGAGTACTTGTTCGTCAATATCATAGGAGATGCTTAATGTGATTTTAATTCTAAAATTTCATTAATTCATTCCTAATATCACTTATATCTCGAAAGATATTAATTTTATAACCCATGTTCATTAGATTTTTTTCTTGTTTTGATTAATATTACCACATCTCAGAATATTGAATACTCTATTTTAGTGGGAAAGGAACTTAGACAAAATTTAATTAATGTAATAAAGTCCGAGAGTACTAAATAATGTAAGATAATTTGTGAAGTATATACAGAGGTTGTAACATTAATAATGACAACTATTTATTTATTACGGATATACAAGTGATACATCTGTGAAACTTCTCCAGTCCTTCAATGTAGTAACCAGCATTGTCTACAACTCGTTGCCAGCGATGTGGAAGTCGTAGTATCCCTGTAGCAGCTCCTGTACTGTTGATGTTTCTGATGGACCGCCCTACTGCCTGCAGAATATCGGGAACAGTCCGGAATCGAACGTCACGTAGTGGTTCGTTCATCTTTGGGATTAAGTTATAATCACAGGGACTTAAGTCCGGTGAATGTGGTGGGTTTTTATTTTAGTAGGTTATTTTACGACGCTTTATCAACATCTTAGGTTATTTAGCGTCTGAATGAGATGAAGGTGATAATGCCGGTGAAATGAGTCCGGGGGTCAGCACTGAAAGTTACCTAGCATTTGCTCATATTGAGTTGAGGGAAAACCTCGGAAAAAACCTCAAAGGTAACTTTCCCCGACCGGAAATCGAACCCGGGCCACCTGGTTTCGCGGCTAGACGCGCTAACCGTTACTCCACAGGTGTGGACGAATATGGTGGATAGAAAAAACACTTTCCACCCCCAGCGACTGTACAAATCAGCTACAGGGTGTGTCTGTCGTCGATCGTTGTCTAATGACCCGGACGACCCGGCCGAGCCATGTTTTCCACGCGGTCACGTCCTTCGTTGAAGGCTCGAACCCACCTCGCCACAGTCCTGTATGGTATGCTTCTGAACATGGAAGGATTTGTAGACGGCGTTAATGACGCCAGTGATTTTTATAAATTTAGATATTTTGTTTGACATATCTTCATCAGTGATGTAAGAGAGGTTATAACCCAAATAGTTAAATGAATTAACACGTTCTATTAAAGTATTATTTATCATGATCTTACTTGGAATTGTCTCTCCACATGCCTCAACAAGACCGTCATGACATTGTCGTGCTGTATGACTTCGGGCAGATTGAATTTTCAGCCGAGATCGCTGTTCCTGCTTTGTAAACATGGCGAAACACAACTGCTTAGAGCTGTAACTAACAGGAAACTAACTTCAACTCTCCACAGCGCATGCGCTGTGAATCGAACGGAAGAATCCTTTTAGGGGGAAGGAGGGCAGAAATAGACTAACATGTGGTAGAAGTAACAACAATTAACTCCGTCTCGTTTCGCTTTTACAGCAGTGTTGCCACTATTAAAGTTACATCCCACGTATTCAGAATCATAAGTTCAAATATAAATTGGATTTAAAAATCTGAACAGAACACATTTTACAAAATCTATTCCATATTGTTTGCTAGTTATTACCTGAAATATCTCCACGTCCAAGAAAGTCCATTCACCACGCGTCATCCCAAGAGCATATGCAGCCAGCATGAACTTGCGTACAAGAACACCACGTACACTCAGGATCAGCACTGCGAAAACATCTCGCCATTAGCCTATGTATGTAGGTATATTAGTAGTAGAAAAGTGAAATAAATAAAATGCAGTAATTAAACATTTAACACTGATATTAAAATAAAATAAATATAACGAATGAATAAAAGTCAACTTTAGATATTTTTTGTAAACCAAAAATAAAATGTCAGATGCGTTTCCAATTCACTGTGGGCTAAAGCAAGGAGGTGCACTATCACCTTTACTTTTTAACTTTGCTCTAGAATATACCATTAGGAAAGTCCAGGATAACAGAGAGGGTTTGGAATTGAACGGGTTACATCAGCTGCTTGTCTTTGCTGATGACGTGAATATGTCAGGAGAAAATCCACAAACGATTAGGGAAAACACGGGAATTTTACTGGAAGCAAGTAAAGAGATAGGTTTGGAAGTAAATCCCGAAAAGACAAAGTATATGATTGTGTCTCGTGACCAGAATATTGTACGAAATGGAAATATAAAAATTGGAAATTTATCCTTTGAAGAGGTGGAGAAGTTCAAATATCTTGGAGTAACAGTAACAAATGTAAATGATACTCGGGAGAAAATTAAACACAGAATAAATATGGGAAATGCCTGTTATTATTCGGTTGAGAAGCTTTTATCATCTAGTCTGCTGTCAAAAAATCTGAAAGTTAGAATTTATAAAATAGTTACATTGCCGGTTGTTCTTTATGGTTGTGAAACTTGGACTCTCACTTTGAGAGAGGAACATAGGTTAAGGGTGTTTGAGAATAAGATGCTTAGGAAAATATTTGGGGCTATAAGGGATGACGTTACAGGTGAATGGAGAAAGTTACACAACACAGAACTGCACGCATTGTATTCTTCACCTGACATAATTAGGAACATTAAATCCAGACGTTTGAGTTGGGCAGGACATCTAGCACGTATGGGCGAATCCCGAAATGCATATAGAGTGTTAGTTGGGAGGCCGGAGGGGAAAAAGACCTTTCGAGAGGCCGAGACGTAGATGGGAAGATAATATTAAAATGGATTTGAGGGAGGTGGGATATGATAGAGAATGGATTAATCTTGCTCAGGATAGGGACCAATGGCGGGCTTATGTGACGGCGGAAATGAACCTCCGGGTTCCTTAAAAGCCAGTAAGTAACTAAGTAAGTAAGTAAGTAAGTAAATAAGTAAACACAAAATAAAAATCTGTAGGCCTCTATGAACTTAGAATTGTAGACGTATTTGTAAAGAGTTCTGGCATACCCCTGCAGTACATGCTGGCGTCCTTGAGGTAGTGGTCGTAATGCTCTTCATCATTGCCGTCCAACTCGCGCACGAACCTCAGCAGTCCCTGCTTCCTCAGCCCGTGCTCCAGATTCTTCCCTGTAACACTCAGGAACAGTGGTGTGCAATTTAGATGGAGTCAGAGAACTGCGTACTATGAGCAAGGACTGGCTACAGCAAGCAAATGCATACAGCGAGTACTCATTGACATGGCTGCATACATTAACGATGCTTGTGTGCTCTTCTATTGTATTTTCTAATTCGTTATTTTGAGATATTGGATGGATTACTCGTGAGGCTACTAAGTCAGGACATAATGGAATAGGGTGGCCAGTTCCTTTCCCCCTCCATTGCATACATCGCTGACTAGTAATATATTACACTAATCAGACTTCAGGTGTATACAAACAATTGAACAGTCTGATCCGAAAACTTTCTCAGTACATTTGATCATTTTTATGATTAGACAAGGGTGCGGTCTTTCCCCTCTGTTGTTTATTATATATATATGAACCATATTTTATACATTTGGAGGCAAAGTCATCATGCTGGAATTCAAATTAATCGAAACACAGTTCTCGATACACTAATGTTTGCCGACGATCAGATTATTATCGCTAAAACAGAGGATGCTTTGCAAAGAGCCATTTATAATTTGCAAATAATCGCCTTTGATTTCAATATGGAAATCTCAAAAGAGAAAACAAAAGTCATGGCATTTTCGGGAGAGAACCCAATTCCAAGTAAGATCATGATAAATAATGCTTTAATTGAACGTGTTAATTCATTTAACTATTTGGGTTATAACCTCTCTTACATCACTGATGAAGATACGTCAAACAAAATATCTAAATTGATAAAAATCACTGGCGTCATTAACGCCGTCTTCAAATCCTCCCATGTTCAGAAACATACAAGGCTAAAGGTATATAAAACACTAGCTCGACCGGTCCTCACTTACGGTAGCGAGGCATGGACAATCAGAAAAGCTGATGAGTAAAGGCTGACGACAGCGGAAATGAGGTTCATGAGACGAACAGCGGGATGCTCCTTGCTGGAACACCGTAAAAATGTGGATATATTGCAGGAACTCAAAATGGATCCTATAGTTAATTTTGTTCAACAATATCGACTTCAGTGGAAAAAAACATGTCGACAGGATGGATCGCACTAGATGGCCTAAACAGATTCTTACTTATGTACCAAGAGGAAAGAGGAAATTGGGAAGACCACGAAAGCGCTGGCATGAGACCGTAACAGATCCTATAGGGTCTAATACGTGAGGGATATGGTGATGATACATGTATAGTGCGTTCGTAGCTCGGCTGGACCGTTCCACGGCGGCCTTGGACTGGGCGAAGATTGGCGCGCCTGCCGCCAGAGTAGCGCTGTAGCTACCGCTGACGCGACAGTCAGTCGAGTTGGATCTGTCGTGAGGGAAAGACGTCTAAGCGCGTTTTGTGAGTAAAATTGTGTTGTCTCGTGATGATAAAGTGTCTATTAATAATGGTTGAGTACACTTTAGAACAAAGTATTCTTCTCTATGATTCGTATGTGAAATACTCTTCTGCAAGAAGGTGTCGAAGAGAATTTCAACATCGGTTTGCAGATGTTCGAATTCCTAGGAGGTCAACTATTCATGTCCTTGTCAATAAAGTCAGACGTACAGGATCATTTTTGAACAAGAAACGTGTTCAACAAAGCCGTGTACTGACAGAAGAGAAGCTTGATGAAGTAGGGCCCAGTTAGAGCACTCACCCCGCATATCACTGCGACGTTTAGCACAAGAGGTTTAAATTTCCAAGACGTCATCTTTTGTGGCAACGAAACTTCTGAAACTTAAGCCGTACAGGGTAACTGTAGTTCATGCTTTACAACCACAAGATCCTGTAAGTAGAATTAATTATTGGAATTGGTCTGTGCAGTCCGTTCATAATGGCGACGTGGACCCACTTTTAACGTTCTTCGCTGATGAAGCGCAGTTTCATCTTCACGGTCACGTTTCTACTCAGAACAATTGATACCGGGCTACCGAAAATCCCCATATTATTCATGAAGTTCCTCACCACATTGCAAAGGTTGGGGTTTGGTGTGCAGTGAGTGCGAGTAGAATTATCGGTCTCATATTGTTCGACAACAACAGTTGATTCATACGTTTATGTAACTTCAATTTTGAATAATTTTTTTCTGCAACTAACAAGAAATGAACGATTGAGGGCTGGTTTCAGCAGAATTCTGCTACAGCGCACACCGCTGCGAATTCTATGCATGAATTGCGAAGTGTGTTTGGTGACACAATAATTAGTCGAGGATTGTGGACACCTCGTTCCCCTGACCTATCTCCATGCGATTTTTATTTATGGGGAACGTTAAAGAATAAAATGTACTCATCAAATCCGCACACGTTACAAGAATTGAAGGACAAAATCACGAGAGAAATACAGGCAATCAGTCAACATGAACTTTTGCGAGTGAACCAGAATTGTTTTCGGAGAAATAGGAAATGTGTTCGAGTTGAAGGTCATCACCTTCAACATCTGTTGTGATGCAGGTAAGCCTAATGTTAGTAGAGTAGTTATAGCCCCCTTGCTCTAATTTCCGGCAGCCAATCGCGTTGCAGGTCGGCTACATTTAAACGTGTGCGTCTTGTGATTCGCTGATGAAGACGATATTCATTTCTTAAGGCTCGATAAATACTTAATGTAATCGCCCGCCATTTTGGCTCTTTCGTTGGCGTTCGCAGAAAGCACACGAAGACTTTATTTGCCGCTCAATTATTTGCTCAATTACAGTGCGTTTGATTTATTATCATAGGAGCTACGACATGATAGTGTTTAACGGTGTGGCAAATAGATTCCTCGTATGGTAGCTCGGCAACGAAAGAACAAATATGGCGAACGATACTACCTATCTAGACTTTATAGAGCCTAGACTTCCTAAGACGTAAGCAAAGAGGAGGAGTCACGCCGGGAATAATAGCGTCGCGACTATAGTGTTCCGTCCCATGACTTGCCGGTCGTTTATGTGTAACTCTGGCGGCAGGGGCGCCAATCTTCTTCCAGTCCAAGGCCGCCGCGGAACGGTCCGGCCGAGCTACGAACGCACTGTGTATGCTTTTTTTAGACCTCTATCATATTTTAAGCTTGTTTTCTTCCAACGCCAATCCAACGCGAAAGTTCGTAATATTGCCAGTCAAACTCAAAGTCCGATCATAAATGATTAACGTTTCTGCAACTGGCCATAAAGTTAGAACCGAGCTGAGCTGTTCTAATCTGTCCCACGGCCGGAGACATATTGTCTTTAGAGGTCAGTAAGACCCGTTGCCTTGTACTATCTCTCCTGTGGATTTAGATAGGGTGGGCCCAGGTTAAATAAACGGTAGTACTGTGTGCGTGTCGGCCTGGGTGGCGCAGTCGGTAGAGTGCTGGCCTTCTGTACCCGAGGTTGCGGGTTCGATGCCGGTCCAAGTCGATGGCATATAAGTGGCGCTCATGTCAGTAGAATTACTGACATGTCAAAGAACTCCTGCGGGACAAAATGTCGGCACTCCGTCGACACTGATATATGATATAACCTCAGCAGTTACGAGCGTCTTTAAATAAAACATGATTTGTAATTTTACTGCGTGCGTGCGTAGATGTTGATGGGGCAAGTAGATGCACCGCAGTGTGATACCTTTTTGCTCATATTTCAATTCATTTATTGTATTCCATAGATCTTACTTTAGCATTGAAGCCCTAAGATGTGGGACAAGTAAAAAATTTACAAGATTACAATTTTTGGCGAGATGAAATGAGGTGATAGAATGCTAGAAAATGAACTGATGAAACCAGAGTGCTGCATTGGAGTTAAATCGCTCGCTTGAACTCGGTCGAGTGTCGCACCCTCGAGTGACATACGATCGGTCGTGATACGCTCGTAATAAATAAAAGCACAGTACAAGGTCATCTCACCGACATGTCTTATCTTGTATGGAAGGCGACAGATAAGATACACATATGTTTCGCTTACAAGGTAAAAATAAGGCTTTATTTTCTGCGTTTATGACAAACGTTAATGGAACAGTCAATGGAGCGTACCAAAACAGGAACATGAAGTTATAAATAAAATAGTGTGAAAAACTTCGATATACAGTTATTATTGCTAATTAATAATTATTCAATATTTGATTTACCACATATATAATATGATAGGTCCATACATAGCCTATATACTGCGACAATGTAGAAACGTTTTACAAAATATTATTGACATAGCAGTAGATTAATAACAATATTAGTACAGAGATAACGTCACAGAAAATATAATAAACCGAATAATCATGCTGCACAACTGTTACAGACGCAAAGATTGATACACTAATTATTATTATTATTATTATTATTATTATTATTATTATTATTACTACTACTACTACTACTACTACTACTACTACTACTACTACTACTACTACTACTACTACTACTAGAAAACTTGTTACAGTTCTTGCATTATCGTGATTGTGTTCTCCGTTTATAATAATTACATTTACATCCAATAACATCTATCAGATGTGGTAAAAACAAAATCATTCCTATGTGGGGGAACATTTACCTACAACATTTATATTACATTTTAAAGCAAGTTTTGTAGTTGTACTATGGACAGGTTAGTTAAACACTGAAAAGTTTTGAAATGATAAACATATATGATGTTACTACACAGTTCATCACTGTAACAAGAACGAATGTGTAACGCTCGGCTTATACCGTTCGATGATTTATCGCTCGCGACAATTTTACCCATCATGCGTGTGCGCTACCTATCGGATTATGCTATGAACTACTTTGCGCTCGAACGAAAACGTCCGATGCAGACCTCTGGATGAATCCTTGATTCATGATAATCAGTCGATCTGTTAAAGAGTTATTCTACAGGCCAATAAATTGGACTTTAATGGGTTAAGAAACCATCACTTAGTTTCAGTCAGTGGTTTGACTCTCGTATAAAGATCAGGGAAATTGAGTCAGAATTTCGTTACAGCTAAGAAATCCTGAAAACATTCAACCGCGCTTGTGGAGACAACCCGACTAGCTGGATGTAAGTTACCCACACGTCAGTTATCTGAAATCCCAGCTCCTCGTAAGACAAATGTGCTAGTGTTGACAATCCTGCGTTGCCCATTGCCGGAAATTCAATTAATTAAAGAATGGCTCTAGGTTGGTCTCTGGGATAAGAAGCAATCAGGACAGCTTTGCTCATCTCCCCACTGTGCAATCAGCTGCAGGGGCTCGTTTGAGATTTGAGCACTCCAGATCCGCTCGGATTTGCAACGCATTGTCCCTCACTCTTTAATCAAGGCTCCGACTTTATTACGTATTCTTGGAATAGTTCAACCTAAGAGTGCGCAGTAAAGGCGATGGGACGTCCGGGACATCAAAATGTCATTTGTTACTATGGAAACGGCATCACTTACAACGGAAGCTTAGATACATCTGCGGACAAAGCAGGCCAAGAACGTCGTTGTCAGGGTACAATAAGCGACTCGTAGTGATCGTCCAGAGGAAAGGAGCTGAAGGGAATTGGTAGTGGGGGCTAAATGACAAAGACATGTGCACTCCATTCCAGGTCATGTGCTGTGTTTACCGGAATATACAGTGCTTTTAATTTGATCTTAGAAATGTCAACAAAGAGACTGTGCATTGCAAGATTGTTTGTGTTTCTAAATGAAAAATAAATGTACTATGTCAGCGTTTCTCAAACTATGGTCCGCGGACCACCTTTGGTCCTCGAGGTCTGCCCTTGTGGTCCTTCAAAAAAAAAAAAAAGGTAGAAGAAAAAATAAAATTCAAACGAATTGCGTATCATTCAATAGCTGAAAATCTCAGAGTTTGGAAATGACACATGGCAATCGCCTTTCAGTTTTTCTCTCAGTACTGACGTTTTATGAAATTTATTAACCTATTCGTCTACTGACTTCCCACTCTACTCTCAACAACAAAAGAGGGATTTAAAGCACTATGAACGTGGTGTTCCTCGCCATCTTTTAACTACACATCTGGCGCCGCGCCTGTAACCCAACCAGGGACCATCAAATTCATAACAGAGGACCGAACCTTTTCATGTATTTATGACTTTCTCAATAGTTTTGCCGACACCCAGTCTGCAGATTGAAATGGTCACGTACTGTACGTCGTACACCAATAATACAACTCTGAGGTCATTATTTGAAACTTATTTTCCAAGTAAATATGACGAATTTTCACGGGTTCGTGATCATTTTCATTGCGATATTAAAACTAACAAACTTTCATTGAGTGAAAGAGAACAATTAATTGAACTCTCGAATGACACCGGACTTAAAATGAAATTCGAAGCGGAAGGTATGGTTAATTTCTGGACCGCATCACAAGTGAAAAGAGAATACAGTGAACTGTACAATGGTGCTTTAGGAATTATAATTCAATTTGCTTCTACGTATCTGTGTGAGAAAGAGTTTTCATCACAATCTGTAATAAAAACAAAGTACGCTACCGAAATCGACTCAATGTATGTGACAATCTCCGACTTAAGGGGAGGCAGAAGTGAAATTTTCGAACAAAACTGAAGAGAAAATGAAAATTTGGTTTTTTCCATTTTTATTATCTTTATTTTGATATTCCGATGTTAGTTTTTGATTTTGTGCCCTTAAAAGTATGAAATTAAAACCAAGATAACTGTATTACTATATTATTCCCATAATAAACTAATACTTACCATTATTTATATACCTTCTCTGAGCATATAAATAAAACGAAATATTGAAAATTTCTTACAATATGGTGCATGGAGCACTTTATATCAGATGATATAAAGTTTTATAAAATGATTAATATTTACAGAACTATTGTACTTAGAAAGTTGAAACTTGATATGTCCATTACTAATAACATACTTAGTATCCATGATGAATTTCAAACAAATCGGATAAATTTTGTGGATTTTGAAATATTCACCTCTGCCTCCCCTTAAGGTTACCGGCATACATCCAAATATAGAACAATTAATTAATTTGAGTACCAACATTATTTTTTTTAGTTAATAAGTTAAAGATTATCCAAACTCTAATAGCCTTGAATTATTAAATAAATAAAAATGAATTTTCTTTTATTAACATTAGCTTAATTAGTTAATACTAATATAAAATTAATTTAGTTTAATTAATTTTAATTAATTAATTCTATTTTAAAATATAAGTATAGGCCTACTGGTATTGAAATATGCTACAAAAATGATAAATTTGCTTTCGAAGGGAACAAGAGTAAGGTGGTCCGCGGAACTGTTCTGACTTAAAAAAGTGGTCCCCACTTCAAAAAAGTACTATGTTAATAAGGCGCCTTTGTTTTATTTTTTAAATTATCTCACGGCCTCCCCCCCCCGAAGCTCTCTACACGACTTATACTTTGGGAACCACTGGTTTATATTAAAAAACTGTTGTAATAGTACATTATGCAACGAGCCTATAATGATAGTAATTAAGACGCGAGTATGTTTGTTACCATTATAGGCAAGTTTCATACGACTTTTTATGCTCGACCATATTTCTAACTTGAAATTATTCAGGAGTATTCATTTTATTTGTATCTGACAGAAGATCGGAAGTGACCTTGTTCATAGCTCGTAAGATGTGCGCAGACGCGAAAGTATTGATTTTTTTTCCGAGGAACAATAATGTCATTGACCTTTATGTAATGTAACATAAACCAGTTTTGATATAACCTGGAAATTGATTTAGAATTGAAACACGAGATGATAAATTGAATTTATTTGAATATTATTTACAATTAACTCTAATTATTATAGTAACAGAACATAACCTTCTGCGACAGTATTGGATTTCCAGCCTCCGTGACGTTTCCCTCGTCTTTCGATTGCATATTCGAGAATAATCGAAAACCTGAACTTCAATGAATAGGTGTACTTTAATGACATGCATTAAAGGACTGCTACCAGGTGTATAATTACTACATTTCGGCATGGCCGAGCATAAAATGTTAAATGAAATGACTAAGGAGAACTCTGTTAATAGGAGTCTTGAAATAGCCTTGCATACTGTTAGATATATAGCGACTTCGCATCGAGTGGATAGCAACAGATGTGACAGCCAATGCTGTTACTGTGGCGCCAGCAGACGTCCCCTGCAAAAGCATACTAATGGTGACACGTTTAAATGTGTCGCTGGGTGACAAGGACGAATTAGATTTCCGCCTGCTCTAAACAAGGTGCAATGTGCGATATCTACACGATCATGCATAAAAAACTACTAAGCTTCTCGGCTTATCGATCAGGCCGCACACACCACAAATGACGTGATCAGCTGAAAAACATCGATTTGCACTGAACTAACGTCAATTTTTACTTTCTGTGTGTATTGTGGACTGCGATGTTCGTAACGGCTGTCTCCAGTTTTAACGTTGCGTCACAGTCTAGTATATATAGGGTAAACTAGGTAGTTATTGACCAGTATATGGTGATTGACCGCTTCCTTTTTTCAAGTATATTGTGAATAAACCACGATCGTGATTTCACTTTTTGCTGCATATACCTCTAGTAACAACCCCTATTTGTGGTTAGTTGTCGCTGTTCATCCCACTGAGTTAGTGTCTGTTGTCTGAGAGGACTGAAATCGATTGGAAATGCAACTGAACCTAAACAAGTGTAAGTAACTAGAGGAATTACTAAGAATAATGCACACAATAATTTATTTATTCTGCAAAGGATACATAAATTATGGTGCTCGTTTTTACACTCACAGTGTGAGAAAAGGTATAAGGTTTCCGTCCACAGAATATTACTTTGTTAAAGTTTTTATATGACATAAAAATGCCCCGTGGTCAATCACTATAAAGTGTATGTCCGCAAACTACAATGATTGGTCGTTCATAAATTATTTGTTAGAATAATGACCAATTTGCTCCAATTCTATATATGTTATCGGTTAAATGATGGGGATTTTTACAGGACTGATACTATATTATAATGCCTAAGCCAGGTAAAGTGCATTATACAGGGGAAGCTTTACGAAACGCTACAGAACCTGTCCGCAGTGGATTTGATTTAAATGAAGCTGCCAAGAAGTTTGGTGTCCTAAAAGAAACCTTAGCGTCCAGAAACAAATATCCCGTTGAAGGAAAGTGTTCTTTGGTCCTCGTCCAGTGCTGGGTGAAGCCATTTGTAATAACATCAGAGAAATGACACACACTTGCTTCTGATAAGGCACAAAAGAGAAAAATGGAAGAAGAGGCAAGAGAATAAAGGAAGCGAATAAGAAATGAAAGAAAAGGCAGCGAGAAGAGTTCTTTCCTTATTTTTTTTAACTTGGTTATTTAACGACACTGTATCAACTACGAGGTTATTTAGCGTCGATGGGATTGATGATAGCGAGATGGTATTTGGCGAGATGAGGCCGAGGATTCGTCATAGATTACCTGAAATTTGCCTTACGGTTGGGCAAAACCTCGGAAAAACCCAACCAGGTAATCAGCCCAAGCGGGAATTGAACCCGCGCCCGAACGAAACTTCAGATCGGCAGGCAAACACCTTTGCCGACAGAGCTACGCCGGTGGCGAATAGTTCTTAATGAGAAAGATCAGAAGAAGAGAAATGAAACAGACAAGAAAAAAGTGAAAATTGTGAAAATGTGTTGTTCAATCACTAATAAGTGAGTATTCAATAACTGTGCAGTAGACGGTCAACGACTAATAAGTGTGTGGTCAATAACTGTGCAGTAGACGGTCAATGACTAATAAGTGTGTGGTCAATAACTGTGCAGTAGACGGTCAATCACTAATAAGCGTGTGGTCAATAACTGTGCAGTAGACGGTCAATAACTGTAAAAGTGGACTTGTTGTGTTTATTTAATTTATCTTTGCATTAAAATTTTATTTTTTCTTTTGTTTATTGATTTTCATTTGTTTCTGAATCTTCACTTGACCCAATGCCTTTAAAATTCTCTCAATAAGTTACCACTGTTTTCCGCTATTTCATTGTTTTATTATTCATTAGCTTAAGTGGTCAATCACTATACAGTTTACCCTAGTTGCGAAGCTCAATACGTAGTAAATATACAAACATTAGATAGTTGCTCACCACTAGGAACGCTAATATCGCCTCATTAAAGGCAATGCAAAACAGTACTGTGACAGTCTATTGTTTCTAGCACCCTCAAAACTCAACCTTCGTGACTGTATATAGTAGACTGTGGTTGCGTGGTATCCACAATATTGTGGGTTAGGCGCCTTGGTAGAACAGCTCTTTCAGAAGTTCTTATACCAATGAAAAAAAGTGCAGTGCGGAAGTTCTTTACTGCATCATGAATTATTGTAATATGCCAGCGAAGACTGTACCAAGTTGGGTATATTGGAGATAGTGCAGCAGGAGATATAATAATAATAATAATAATAATAATAATAATAATAATAATTGTATCTCCAATGGGGGGAAGCCCTATTTTACATATGTATGCTCGGGCTGTAGTTTTACACATAAAAAAAGCATAAAGATAGAGCAGAAATTTTGGGCCCAAAATTTATAATGCATTAATTAGAGCTTACCCTGAGCTAAGTACACTTAACACACATAGATTTAAGAAACAAATCAGATTAATTATTTAATTGTTTAAGTTAATTTGATACTCTAATATTAATGTACTTGTGTATTTTATATTTGTATACAGACCCTATTATTACATGCTGTATGTATTTTACCATTTATTAATGTTATTGTGTTCAATGAACTCTCTTAATTTTGTGATATATTTTGTATAACTGATCTGAACTGCGCCCGAGCACGAGCTACTGCTCTTTCGGGCTGCAGTGCCTAATGTAGCTCAAGTGTAAAGTATTAAAAAAATGGAAAAGAAAAAATAAATTAGTTTACACAATGTAAAGAAAACATAAACAATCCGTAATTTAGACATTGCGATTGCAAAGCAAACATCAGGCATCAATTTGAGACATACGAAATAATAACAATAATAATAATAATAATAATAATAATAATAATAATAATAATAATAATAATAATAATAACAATAATAATAATAATTTTAGTAGGTTATTTTACGACGCTGTATCAACATCTCAGGATATTTAGCGTCTGAATGAAATGAAGGTGATAATGCCGGTGAAATGAGTCCGGGGTCCAGTACCGATAGTTACCCAGCATTTGCTCATATTGGGTTGAGGAAAAATCCCGGAAAAATGTCAACCAGGTAACTTGTCCCGGCCGGAGTAGTAAGTTGTTTTTTTACGCGCTTTATCAACAGCTTAGGTTATTTCGCGTCTGAATGGAATGAAGGTGATAATGCCGGTGAAATGAGTCCGGGGTCCAGCACCGATAGTTACCCAGCATTTGCTCATATTGGGTTGAGGGAAAACACCGGAAAAATCTCAACCAGGTAACTTGTCCCGGCCGGAGTAGTAGGTTATTTTTTTACGCGCTTTATCAACAGCTTAGGCTATTTAGCGTCTGAATGGAATGAAGGTGATAATGCCAGTGAAATGAGTCCGGGGTCCAGCACCGATAGTTACCCAGCATTTGCTCATATTGGGTTGAGGAAAAACCTCGGAAAAATCTCAACCAGGTAACTTGCCCCGGCAGGGATTCAAACCCGGGCCACCTAATTTCGCGGCCAGATGCGCTAACCGTTACTTCAAGGTGTGAACTAATAATAATAATAATAATAATAATAATAATAATAATAATAATGATAATAATAATTACTTTGAAAAACTCATACCCTTAGAATCTTCTGATTAGGTAATCGGATTTACCTGTTGTGAATCTTGATACACATTCGGCTGGTTAAAATCATGGCTATTATTATTATTATTATTATTATTATTATTATTATTATTATTAAGTCTAATAGTAGTAGCAGTAGATACCACCGGCGTATATCAGGTGGTACCGCGTTTGCCTGCTGATCCGGATTTGCACTCGGGCGTAGGTTCGATTCCAGCTTGGGCTGATTACCTGATTGGGTTTTTTCCGAGGTTTTCCCCAAGTGTAAGGCGAATGCCAGGTAATCTATGGCGAATCGTTAGCCTCATCTCGCCAAATATTATCTATCACAAATTCCATCGATGCTAAGTAGCCGAGTAGTTGATACATCGTCGTTAAATAACCAAGTAAAAATATTATTAATAATATTAAAATACAGAATTAACAAATAACGAAACGTAATTCAGAAACAATTACATTTCCTTCATCTCAGTGTAATATTAATTGTACTAGTTTTAATTAAAATGTCTCCGTTATTTGTTTTCTGAGATAAATAAATAATGCACACTCCGTAGCTATAGAAACAGGATATAACATATACCTACTGTATATTAGATTTTATGTAGCGGTAGTCGAAAAAATTATGTATACAACTTGAGGCTAAACTGTTTTATACCACTAGTGGTTTTTTTGCAACACTCATGAAGTAGAGTTTTATTTTGGCCTTAAGTTGTATAAATAACTATTAGCGAAGTATTTCTGATTACTCCACTGTTTTCGTTCCATTATTTCTGTGTTACTATGGTTATTTTCACATCGTCATTTGTGAATAATAAATATTTTCCTTTGTGTCAAAATGAATCTAGATCTATAGACTCCGGCCGTGAAACCTACACTACAAAATAAGAAGAGCTGAATAAGGGACTGTTATCAGAATTTCCTCGTACGTGTGCTAAGAAAGAAGTTCTATAAATGGAGCGTAGCATCATGGTAAACTCATGGCTGCTCAGCTTCATGTTTCCGAGATTCTGTAAATTTTATGAACTGTATAACAACTTGAGATCTGTGGCGATAATTCACAAGTCATGAGCCGTGGCAATCGAACGAACCGCGGGTCTCTACCGTGGATCGGGCTCACTAAGCTTAAACATGTAATATTAAATTTATCCCTCTCTCTTTCTTGAGGGCCGCAAGGGAAATATTTGAAGTGTCGTGTGAAGCATACCTACTGTGAGGGAGAAGAGGTCAGAGCGGTCCACGATGAGTCCGATGTGCGTCCAGTGGAACTGCTTGAAGATGCTGCTGAACACGAGGATGAGGCGGCACTGGCAGTACGACATACGGGTCAGAGTCGCGTACTGCGTCTTGTCCTTGAATATGCCCTGCGAACACACCAAGGACAGAACTAATGCCTGCTTCTCGAAAGACGAGATAATGACTCATTAGTTAGCAATCCTTGAAGTTATGAGTTCCGTAATTTTGTTGCTCGGTTTCTGGAAAGTTTTGTTAGTTAATTTGTTAATGAATTGGTAACAGATAAAGGATTTAACGAATGAGGACGTAGTTCGGTTACATTCAGTTAGATGGAACTGCTCGATGTCTCCAAAGCTTTGATATTTAATTTGTTAATGAATTGGTAACTGATAAAGATTTAACGGATTAGGACGTAATTCTATTACATTCAGGTAGAAGGATCTACACAGTGTCTCCAAAGCTTTGACACTTTATTTCTTAATGAATTGGGAACTGATAAAGGATTTAACGGATTAGGACGTAATTCTATTACATTCAGATAGAAGGATCTAATAGAACGGAGGATAATTCTATTACTTCAGATGTCTCCAAAGCTTTGATACTTTAATTTGTTAATGAATTGGAAGGATAACTGATAAAGAATTGGTAACTTTAACGGATTAGGACGTAATTCTATTACATTCAGATAGAAGGATCTAATCAGTGTCTCCAAAGCTTTGACACTTTATTTGTTAATGAATTGGTAACTGATAAAGGATTTAACGGATTAGGACGTAATTCTATTACATTCAGGTAGAAGGATCTACACAGTGTCTCCAAAGCTTTGACACTTTATTTCTTAATGAATTGGGAACTGATAAAGGATTTAACGGATTAGGACGTAATTCTATTACATTCAGGTAGAAGGATCTGCTCAGTGTCTCCAAAGCTTTGACACTTTATTTGTTAATGAATTGGTAACTGATAAAGGATTTAACGGATTAGGACGTAATTCTATTACATTCAGATAGAAGGATTCTAAAGCTTTGACATTTGTTAGAACTGATAAAGAAGGATTAGGACGTCTATTACATTCAGTGTCTCCAAAGCTTTGATACTTTATTTGTTAATGAATTGGTAACTGATAAAGGTTTTAACGGATTAGGACATAAAGGATTTAACTTAGGACGTAATACATTCAGATAGAAGGATCTGCTCAGTGTCTCCAAAGCAGTGTCTCCAAAGCTTTGAAAGCACTTTATTTGTTAATGAATTGATAACTGATAAAGGATTTAACGAATTGATAGAAGGATCTGCTCAAAAGCTTTGATAAATGAATTGGTAACTTTTTAACGGATTAGGACGTAATTCTGTCTCCAAAGCTTTGACATTTATTTGTTAATGAATTGGTAACAGGTTTAACGGAAGGATCTACATTCAGTGTCTCCAAAGCTTTGACACTTTATTTCTTAATGAATTGGGAACTGATAAAGGATTTAACGGATTAGGACGTAATTCTATTACATTCAGATAGAAGGATCTTAATGAATTGGGAACATAAAGGATTTAACATTAGTGTCTCCAAAGCTTTGACACTTTATTTGTTAATGAATTGGTAACTATTTTAACTTAATGAATTGGGAACTGATGAAGGATTTAACGGATTAGGACGTAATTCTATTACATTCAGATAGAAGGATCTACACAGTGTCTCCAAAGCTTTGACACTTTATTTCTTAATGAATTGGGAACTGATAAAGGATTTAACGGATTAGGACGAATTCTATTACATTCAGATAGAAGGATCTCTGTCTCAAAGCTTTGACATTTTCAACTGATGAAGGATTTAACGGATTAGGACGATTCAGATAGAAGGATCTACACAGTGTCTCCAAAGCTTTGACACTATTTCTTAATGAATTGGGAACTGATGAAGGATTTAACGGATTAGGACGTAATTCTATTACATTCAGATAGAAGGATCTACACAGTGTCTCCAAAGCTTTGACACTATTTCTTAATGAATTGGGAACTGATGAATGATTTAACGGATTAGGACGTAATTCTATTACATTCAGGTAGAAGGATCTGCTCAGTGTCTCCAAAGCTTTGACACTTTATTTCTTAATGAATTGGGAACTGATAAAGGATTTAACGGATTAGGACGTAATTCTATTACATTCAGGTAGAAGGATCTGCTCAGTTTCTCCAAAGCTTTGACACTTTATTTCTTAATGAATTGGGAACTGATAAAGGATTTAACGGATTAGGACGTAATTCTATTACATTCAGGTAGAAGGATCTGCTCAGTGTCTCCAAAGCTTTGACACTTTATTTCTTAATGAATTGGTAACTGATAAAGGATTTAACGGATTAGGACGTAATTCTATTACATTCAGGTAGAAGGATCTGCTCAGTTTCTCCGAAGCTTGGACACTTTATTTCTTAATGAATTGGGAACTGATAAAGGATATAACGGATTAGGACGTAATTCTATTACATTCAGATGGAAGGATCTGCTCAGTGTCTCCAAAGCTTTGGCACTTTATTCCTTAATGAATTGGGAACTGATAAAGGATTTAACGGATTAGGACGTAATTCTATTACATTCAGGTAGAAGGATCTGCTCAGTGTCTCCAAAGCTTTGATACTTTATTTGTTAATGAATTGGTAACTGATAAAGATTTAACGGATTAGGTCGTAATTCTATTACATTCAGGTAGAAGGATCTGCTCAGTGTCTCCAAAGCTTTGACACTTTATTTGTTAATGAATTGGTAACTGATAAAGATTTTATCGGATTAAGATATGCTCAGTGTCCCCAAAGCTTTGATACTTTATTTGTTAATAACTGATAAAGAATTTAACGGCTTTGATACTTTATTTGTTTTGATTGATTGATTGATTGATTTATTGATATAGTTCACAAGTACAAAACTTAATAATATAACAAAAGATCTATAAACAAATGTAGTTCTACATACTAAATATACAATTTCCTAGACTCATTATTTTAACGCAAATCTCAATAATTTATTGGCTCAAACTTGCACTTACGTCTGGTTTTAGTGCATGTTTAAACCAATAATGATAACCATTAAGACATTAAACCTTATTTATCTGCTCCTTCTCACAATTTAATTACTTTATTTGTTAATGAATTGGTAACTGATAAAGAATTTATCGGATTAAGATCTGCTCAGTGTCTCCAAAGCTTTGATACTTTATTTGTTAAAGAATTGTAACTGATAAAGAATTTATCGGATAAAGATATGCTCAGTGTCCCCGAAGCTTTGATACTTTATTTGTTAATAACTGATAAAGAATTTAACGGATTAAGATCTGCTCAGTGTCTCCAAGGCTTTGATACTTTATTTGTTAATGAATTGGTAACTGATAAAAGATTTAACGGATTAGGACGTATTTCTATTATGCCATACATTCAAGTAGATGGAACTGCTCGGTCTTTCAAAAGCTTCTAAGGTGTTCGTAACCTCTTATACAGTCTCATTATTATGACGTCATTTAACGACTCGGCAAATCACTTAACGGACCAGACGTTACATTTCTTCAAAATTTGACATCGCAGCCTTACAGAACATCCCCTTTTACATGACATTGGATCTATTGTGTTGGCATTGTCCGCGATGTCCGGTGCCACGAATCCATTAATCCTGATGAATAGTTAAAGATGTAATGGGAGGGTTATCTGTCCCACTCCGCTGGCCAATTAATTGAATGAACACCCCCTCCTGCCGCTTTATTGTGGATTGTCACGACATGAGGTCTCGTTCGCATCCAGGGGCCGCATATCTACTCAATTATAATCACAAGAATCGGGACTCTATTGTACCCCACCCTGCGGCGGCGGCGGCGACCCACGTCCCCGTTTCAAATGGCTCGTTAATTCCACGCAGCAGCACCGAATTCTATGACGACTTAATGAAGGCGGATCTATGGCTGTAACGAGTGGGCATGGGAGTTGCGGCATCTGTTTTAATTATGTCGATTTACCAATTAGTAATACGGCATTGTCGAGGAAGCTAATTTAGGAAATTGTTACATTAGTGTGGTCAATATCGAAATCACCAGCACGGCTGTTCTTCTTGAAAAGATAATTCTGGTAAAAACTTGAGCATAAACTACATTTGAAACTTGTGAGCTAAATAAGAGCAAATTGGTGAGATGCAAAAGAGCAGAAGTCCATCAACTAAGTTTTGAAACATTTCTTGAACATCTGATACCGTTAAAACAACCCTTCAGTGATCGAGCGGATCACATACATCCCTTGAGTAAAAAAATGGACTATGTCCATATTTCACATAAAAAAACGTAATTTTAGTTCATCAACTTTTTTTGCACATTACCTGTGATATAATAAATAATAATAATAATAATAATAATAATAATAATAATTTATTTATTTAATCTGGCAGAGCTAAGGCCAGTAGTCCTTCTCTTCCGCCCAGCCAGACTTTAATTCTAATTGAATACAATTGCTTACATAGTTATTACATTAATATCTAGACCATAAAAGAACATGAAAGTAAATAATGAAAGTTGGATAAGTAATGTTAGTGTGGCAATAATAAACATTGGTAAGAAATAGTTATAATAATAATAATAATAATAATAATAATAATAATAATAGTAATAACAATAATAATAATAATGAGATAATTTAGATATTTATCTGTGATATATATAACCATTAAACATTGAGAAACCTGAAACAGCTATTATTGTTAACAAGAATTGTTAGAAAAATATTTCGTTAGCCTATTCTTAAATTGGTTTGATGTCTGACAGTCCCTGACATTACTCGGTAGGGAATTCCAAAGACGAGGAACAGCCACAGTGAAAGAAGATGAATATGAGGATGTTCGGTGGGAGGGAATAGATAATATTGAGGAGTGTTGTGATCGTGTGTCTAGGTTATGATGGGTGGATAAATTTTGAAAACGAGACGCAAGATAGACAGGAGTGGAGAAGTGCAATATGTGAAAGAGAAGGGAAAGACAGTGGATTTTCCTAAGATCTTCTAGACGGAGCCAGGACAACATTTCGAGGGATGGTGTTACGTGATCAGCCCGGCGAATATTGCAGACGAAACGGACGCACATATTATGAACACGTTGTAGTTTCTGCGCCGAAGTAACGCTTAGGTCAGTAAGCAGAATATCACAGTAATCGAAGTGGGGCATCACGAGTGTTTGCACTAACATTTTTTTCATGGAAAAGGGTAGAAAATTCTTCAATCGCCTAAACGAGTGGATTAATGAGAATACTTTTTTGCAGTTTTCTGCAACTTGAATGTTCCAATTTAAACTTTTATCCATATAAATACCTAGATTCTTTACTGATTCACTGAACGGAATTTCGGTGCCGTATATTTTAATCGGGGACAAATTTGGTATGGTAATAGTGCTTAACAAACGTGAATGGCCCACAATGATTGACTGTGATTTTTCTGGATTTAGTTTAAGTCGGAATTTCCGTGTCCATGTCCTGATTGAGTCCAGATCGTCATTACATACTGTACAAGAGTTACTCAATTAACTTTTGTATGTATACCGTTATATGTGTGAAATAACCAGTTAATGAACTGAAATGATGTTTTTGAAATGTGAAATATCGTTCCCACCCATTTTCTCGAATCCGCATTCCCGAATGGACGTTTTCCCGAAGCTACCTTTTCCCGAATGCTACTTTCCCGAAGCCACGATCCCGAATTTCATTTACTGTTCAGTTTCTCGAATATATTATGCGAGAAATCCCCAAAAATTTGATTAATTTGATGTCACGTACATCAGTGGCACACGAGCTCGTGGCAGAAAGCCTTGATATGATACGACATTGTGGAACCAGTACAATTCCACATTAAATAATGAACACCGAACAAATAATCTGTCGGAAGGTTTCCACAGTCGTTTGCAAGTGGTGTTTGGGAGACACCATCCAAGCTTCTGAACTGCTTTGACTGCGCTCCAAAAGGGAGAGAGCGACACGAGGACCATGATTGCGGAATTCACATTGGGTAGACGTGTGAGGGCACAACCGAAGAGAGAATGGCTACAACTTCAAACACGAATACGAATTATCGTGCAGGATTATCACACCCATGCAGCAGATAACAGACACCTCGATTACCTGAGGACACTGGGACATTATTTGACCTTGTGAAGAGAAAGTGTGATTAATTATTAGTACATTATGCAACGAGCCTATAATGGTAGTAATTAAGACGCGAGTATGTTTGTTTATGAAACAAGCGCAAGCGAGTTTCATAATTTTCATACGAGCGTCTTAATTACCATTATAGGCAAGTTTCATTCAACTTTTTATGCTCGACCATATTTCTAACTTGAAATTATTCATAAGTAGCCTATTCATTTTATGATTATCGAAGTGAGGAGCAGAACTGACCTTCTAAATTGTGATATGTGCGCAGACGCGAAAGTATTGATTTTTTTCCGAGGAACGAATGTCATTGACCTTGATATAATCTAGAGAATAACATGAACATTAATTTTGATATAACCTGGAAATTGATTTAGAATTGAAAACCGGGATGACAAATTGAATTTATTTGAATATTATTTACAATTAACGCCAATTATTATAGTAGCAGAACATAACCTTCTGCGACAGTATTGGATTTCCAGCCTCCGTGACGTTTCCCTAGTTGTCTTTCGATTGCATATCCGAGAATAATCGGAAACCTGAACTTTAATGAATACGAGGTGTGCTCGTAGGTGTACTTTAATGACATGCATTAAAGGACTGCTACCAGGTGTATAATTACTACATTTCGGCATGGTCGAGCATAAAATTATGTTAAATACTATGTGTGGTAATATACACTACTGTATTATCGGGAAAAATGAAATGAAAGAAATCTGGAATGTGGATTCGAGAATTTTGTATTCGGGAAAATTGAATTTCGGGAAAATGGAAATCAAAGAAATCGGGAAAATGTCTATCGGGAATTTTGTATTCGATAAAATGGATGTTCGGGAATGCGGATTCTGGAAAATGTCCGGGAATCGCGAAATACGGACATAGTCCACGTTTTTACTCAGTAGCTCAATAATGATCCAGTACTTCATTTTTGATTGGCGATCAGAGATATCAGCACTTATATCGTATTTGCCATCTGAGTACCGTTCTCTCGTATACTTCTCTACTTCCTCAGTTTGTCGTTGTAACTAACAACTGTTAAGCAAGTGTTATTGGCTATTAATTAAGTTTGTGCATCCTTTCATCACAATTATTGCACTACGTGGAAAAGTTTTCAGTCCTTAAATTTACTTTTTTTTATCGGGTAGTGTATTTTCAACCTGTTTAATGAGGGAGTAAGATTATGATATCAATACTAAGAGACGAGGCTGATAAAATACTTGTTTATATTACATGCTAATGGATAGAAAGAAAAGTAAACACATTCAACTGTAAATATATTAGGAATAATTTAAATATTCTCGCTTTCTTTAGGGAAAGGCTGATGGACGTAATTTCAAGTCTTAAATGGTAATTTCTTTTCTAGGGTCGCAGTTATGGGATCACAGGACAGTCCGCTTTTTCGCATGGATTGTGACGAAATTTCTCATACAGCGGTTAAATTTTTTTTTTTTTCAGTCTTGAATGTTGTTGTTCGCACTATTATAATTTTATTTCAGAAACTCCAGTTATCCTAAACTTTTGGGATAATTCCTGATATTTCGACCATCCAATGTAGTCTGAATTCTTGCTGTCTTCTCCACGACTTCTAAAATTTAAAGGAACAGCAATGATAATTATAATTTGTGCATATACTTACCAACCACTCTGCATAAAGCTAGAAGTTGATTGGAAGTAAAGTGAAAGTGCAGGAGTGAGAAGTTACAGAATTATTACATTAGTAAGTGAACTTGGAAACTACAGCAGTGTACTGTAAGTGGCTGCACTCGTTTGAACGGTTCTGACAGGGCCTCTGTTAATGTAATTGAGGTGAATTTGTACTGACGGACCATAACTCTACTTACGGATGTGTCGTTCTTCCATTTGTGAAGGCGACCGAGTATCCCTGACGACACCGACAATTCTGTCTCTGATGGAGGCTATGGGCAAGGAAACAAATCATTTCATACAACTTGGACCTCATTGAAAAGAAATGGATAATGTTAATTAACGCATATTAAGCTTCCCGATAGACTTGAATAGTAATATACAGTACGTTACAAGAGCGGTATGTTGACGTTTTCATGGTCGAGGAAAGATTGAAAAAGCGAAACGTAGTTGAGCTTTTTTAATTTCCGACAACATGAAAACAAACATACCGCTCGTGTATCGTACATTATTTTGTGCGAAGATCGTTTATTACATACCTGAAAGACGAATTTCTAATTAGTTGCAATGAAATCTCCACGTTGGTTTCTGTTTAATGACGGCAACTTCGGGAAACCAAAATATCTTTCTTCAACATTGTTGCTATAAAATGTTTTCTGTGTTTACTATACTCCAGCAGGCCGTGATATACGTCTGTCTTTTTTTTCCCCCAGTCTATAAATGCGAACTTAAAACAAACGGTAAGGTTATGTAATGATTTATTTTTCATTTTAATATTTTAACAATATTATTTATATAACATATTGCAGTAATAACATCGGCATCTGGAATCTTGTTGATTTTTTCACGGCTTCCTTAATGTTACTTGTATCAGGAATGCAATAAGTTTCGTGGAGTAGTAGACTTTACTTTTTGCAAATATTTAAAAACAATAATTAACATTGCAATTTAGGTCAAATTGCAGTGGTAAGTTTTCAATTTATAATCATTACTATGTTAAACTTCTCTAAAAATAATATGTTAAAAGCCTAAAGCAGTAAAATGAATGTCGCGCTTAAGCGGTAAGAAGAGGGAAATTTTATATGTGTTAGGTTGGGAATACTGAATGTGGTATTTCACACTTACCGCGTATTGGTTCTGTGCGGAAAACAAGCAAATACGCACGATCTCGCACAAAAATCATTGCATATTACTTATAAGAAAAGAAGTCCACTGGCGTAGTCGATGGATGATGGATAAATCGATGGATGATTGATTGATTGATTAAATGTACTGAGAGAGGAAGAATTATCAATTAAATAGTAGGCCTACACGATGATAATCGCGTGCTTGCAAGGGCTGTGGTAACTCCTGCATGGCTCAATGTGGTCTGCCTTTACCGTCCACCCACAAAGAATGAGAAACAACTCGATATTCTATAACCTGATACACTCCGCGAGATGGGAGAGCTTTGCATATTGACTATAGTGCAAGGCGTTCAATAGCAATATACGGGGTCTATTCATAAAGTAACTTACGTTTTCATATAGCGTGCGTAACAACAGAGACAGTGGCGCCGCTCTTGCGGTGGAGTGTACCTTGAAGCAGTACGCATCGAGCAGCGGTAGAGTCAAGGTCGTGTCTTTGTTCCTCTCTAAGCCACGTGCTGTCAAAATGTGTGCTGCAATCGCAAGTCCCGTCAGGTGTGAGGTACGTTCTGTAATAAAATTTCTTGTGGCCAAAAACTGTGAAGCAAGTGAAATCTATCGCCAACTTTATGAAGTTTATGGGCCAGACGTAATGAGTGAAGGTGGTGTAAGACAATGGTGCAGTATGTTCAAAAATGGGCGAACCAATATCCATGATGAAGAGAGAAGTGGTCGACCGAGTATCGTCAATGCAGATCTCATTCGTTTGGTTGACGCAAGGGTTAGAGCATGTCGGAGCTTAGTGAGGATTTTCCACAGATTAGTCGTACTCTTCTGTACAAAGTGATTACCGAAGATTTGTCCTTTCTTGAGCGTTACGAAAGAAAAGGTGATGCTTTTCTCTATTAGATTGTGACAGGAGATGAGACTTGTGTGCGGTATGTGAATGCAGAAATAAAGCTTCAATCAATGCAGTGGGGCCATACTCACTCACCATTTTGCTAGTGGAGTTCTTGGAGAGGAATGCCACAATTAACGCTGGGCATTACTGTAACACACTAACAAACTTGAAAAGGGCCATTCAAACCAAACGTCGTGGCATGTTGAGCTCTGGGGTGATTTTCCTTCATGACAACGCCCGGCCACATACTGGGCTCCAACCACGAGAAAGTCTTTGCGGAATGAAACGCAGCGGGGTGATGCTGTGAATGAATTTTATTTTTATTTTAGTAGGTTATTTTACGACGCTTTGTCAACAGCTTTGGTTATTTAGCGTCTGAATGAGATGAAGGTGATAATGCCTGTGAAATGAGTCCGGGGTCCAACACCGAAAGTTACCCAGCATTTGCTCATATTGGGTTGAGGAAAAACCCGGAAAAAACCTCAACCAGGTAACTTGCCCCAACCGGGAATCGAACCCGGGCCACCTGGTCTGTGAATGAATGTTGATGTCATAAGATGTCATAAGGTCACACACGTGGGTACTCGTATCTCTATTGGCTAGCTTGCACAGCACAAACAATAACATTGACACACATATATTTATACTACCCTAGTTACAAAATTAGATCACTGTTAATCTCCCGGGGTACTATGCATAGACATTTCGCTAGCCCGCGCTACGAGCGTGCTAAACTAGCCCCGGCTATCGACTGATTACTTGTACAGGATTCATATCATATCATATCGCTAACACTGATTTATGAATACGAAAAACGTTAGTTCGCTGATCATCCACCTGAAGCCCGCGCTAAGAATGTCTATGAATACGGCCCCTGGTCTTTTAATCCCTCCATACAGGAAATAATATATGCAGGAGAGCGCATGGTTTTTAAACTGACGTTATAACGGTAATATTATCTATTTACTTCGCTCCAATAGATGACGCAATAGTAAGCATATTCCTTTCACTGTTGATCTCCTGGTTGGAGAACAGTACAGCGTGTCGTACTGTGACCAAACTGCAACAGTTCAACTGGGAAGTATTGGATCACCCTCCCTATAGCCCAGATTTGGCGCCTAACGATTACCATCTCTTCATGCACATGGAGACGTGGCTTGGCTCAATGTGACTAGAAACTATGTGGAAAAATAAAGTAGAGTATATACTTTCAAACGTTTTGTAACCCAATTCTGTAACGTCATTCACAGGTTCGTAAAAAATAAACGGAAGTTACTTTATGAATAGCCCTCGTATAATTTCTATTTTTCGCAACCGGTTGTGCACGACTCTAGGCACAGTAACCCAAAGCAAGCGTGTCTGTTAAAGTGGATTATTGTAATGGAGTCTTGGACCTGGTCGCCCATGCCGGTGATGATGGGTCGGTTCCAGTAGGCCGCCAGCCTGGCCACGGGCTCCAGGGCGAAGGCGCAGGCCGGGCCGATGAAAGCGATCACGTGGGCCTTGAAGTGCATGTCGGCAGCCAGCCCGGGCGCGATGTTGCCGGAGCACGACGGGTAACTGCAATGAAGGGACCAGCGTTAGCGGGTCTAACCAAGAAAAGAAAATCAAATATAGAGTATTTAAGGATTACTAAATATTTCAAGGAGTGGTAGTATGGACTGTTCTGAGTAAGAAATTTCGTACGTTATGTCCATTTGTGGAGAAATAGCTGTTTGAATGTTACTGATCAGAAGCGAGAAGGAAAGACGAATAATAATAATAATAATAATAATAATAATAATAATAATAATAATAATAATAATAATAATCATAATAATAATGATGATTATGATGATGATAATAATAATGATAATAATGATGTTGATAATAATAATAATGATGATAATGATAGTAATTATAATTATAACTAGTGGCTTGTGCAGCAAATACTGCTGCAAACTAAGTTCGTTAGACGTTCAAATAAACATTTTTCAGATTTATTTTCAATGAAGAATAATTGTCTTTTTGATAGTTATTTGCTTCCATAATAATGAAACATACTCCCTCTGAATGGATTTTTTTAGCCAAATACTTTTTCTTGAACCTATCCAACTTCAGTTTTTGAGTTTCAACGCGGAAACGCAAGTATCAATGTCAGGACGATAGCAGTAGCTATTTCAGGTCATTGTGGATTGTAGGCAAAAGTTAAAAAAAGTCAGGTTTGCTAAGCTTTCGATCAATAGCATTTTCGTATAGCTGCTGCATGTAGAACTTGAAATGTAGAGCGTAAAATCATTTTATCCTACTAAGAGATCTTGCTGAAATGATCTGGAGACTACAAAATTTTCTAGGCCTCTTATTTTATCAGTAAGTAATACCTTTTGATATTTCCTTAGGAACTGTAATTTTTGCGCTCTCTCGAGCCAATACTGAAGACAATGACACATATGAATATCTACACTACACCGCCATTAAGTATATGAAAAAGACCTAACCCCACTGGGTTAATAAGTATAAAAATATTTGATTTTTAATAACAATATTATTATCTTACTTAAGGTTTGTAGTTTTATATATAGCAGCCACTCAGTAAATTATAGAAATGAAGATCTAAATTAAGATATTCTCTACATTTACTTACATAACCTCAAAACGTTTCACTTTCATGTCATCAATATAGCATCAATATTATGTACAATTAATGAAAAAATAGATGCATCATATTAACTATAATAATATTTAATTTCTAATGATAATAATGTCATCAAACCACCTCAAGTTTCGTAGATTTGAATATCCAATACACAGCTGTACTCAGAAAATTATTATATACTGCAGAATCAGTTTTTAATAACAAATTGAATTGAGCTCTAAATATGTCGGCAATCCTGCAGGTCATGGCCTTCGTGTAACAGCCTATTGTTTATTGTAGAGTGTGTTTTGTTCTGATATCAATCAAGTCGGCCGTGATTCGATAAAATTAGTTCTCAAAACTGACAACAGATGGATTTTGGAAAATAGGAAAATTATGTACGAAAATTGACATTTCACTGAAAACTACTACTTTTCTGAAAAACTTTGGGTTCCAAGCTTCAAAATGAGGGGCCATTTATTAAAATCCGTTCAGCCGTTTTCCCGTAATTTCCATTACCAGTTCAAATTATATATATATAGATAATTATAACGATAATAATAATAATGATAATAATCGCTAAACTGAAGAATTCCCACGGTATCTTTGAACCGTCCCGTTACGTTTAGCATCAAATTTAAGTAAATACACAATCTTGCCAACATAAGAACACGACGTTGGTGTGTGGCGTCGTTGGAGGGAGAAATTTGTTTCTTTTCTCTCTCTACCTCCTTCGTTCTGAACATTACTGAGAGATAGCACCACTGTTAGCTACGAGATATATTGGCGCGAATATATTGGCGTATATTAAGTGACCTATTACGTGACTTAGATGAGAGTCTCGAGACAAAACAGTTTTGCCATATTTCATTTTTTATTAAATTTTAAGCACAGGAACGCCATTTCATAATTTTATTTAAGAAACAAGCCAAACAAATTATCTTTGCATCAAAAACGGATGCTCTCTGGACCAAATTATCGTATTTTATAATTTTTTTAATGCAACAGAAGCCAGAAATCTTGCACTTGACTAATGCAGTGAATTATTTAAGAATATAGTCGCGAATTTTACTACCACCATTTCGATTGTGTTTTGTTTGGCACGGCTCGGTACGGCCCGGTTACTAGTGGCCAGCGAGTAACGTCGACTATGGACATTGCTCTGCCGTGGGTATTATCCAGTTGTTCCCAATAATAATAATAATAATAATAATAATAATAATAATAATAATAATAATAATTTTATTGCTAGAATAAATATACGTATTGCTTTTTTATATAAAAAAATCACTCTAGCACCCCCAGAAAAGTACATAGTCTATTCGTGTTCAGGGGGCATTCCAAATACTTTTAAGATAAGTATTTTATTAATTAACGGAATAAAATGTAAAAATAGAAAAAAAAAACACAGATATTACAATAATTAAAACTTTATATTTGCTCCATAAACAATAATTTTTAAATTGATTTTTTAAAATATGGATAATTAGCAAATGGAATGATTTTTGGAATTTAGCTGTTACCTTGTTATGGTTATAGAGCTTTGGACCGAAGTTGCTATTCTGATTATCAGCTACAGTTGTATAGTCCATTTTATGATTTAAAGTGATTACACTTATGCCTATTTACATGGTATCAATGTATTTCAACAGTTGTATGCACTTTTCCGCTCTGTTGAGAACAATAAGGGCCGTGTTTAAGAACGTCACTTCACCTTCACTTCGTCTTGACTTCAAGTCAGAAATTAGGTTATATTAAGTAAAGTGTCGGATCCGTATTCAGGGACAATACTGTCTTATCTTCCCCTTGACAAAGTAAAATGTGGGTAAAAAGCAAGTAAACTTGGTGTTCGACGTCATCATACAGCATAATGACGTAGTGCTTATAGCTCACAGCTGCTCCATGCGGAAAGTGCAGAAATAATTTATCCATTGCTGGCTACATTTCGTTTCACTGCTATTTTCAGAAACATCCATTGAAATGGAAAGAACCACAGATAAACGTGTAGGCTTACTTGAACTTGCTGAAACACGTGGTGGGAAATAAGAAACCAGACGTCGTTTAGGTTTCGACAAAGGAGAAGAAATGGCAGGAAATTTAGAGAAAAAAATTATAAGTGTTAATAGCTGCTGTTATTCGATTGAGCAGCTTTTGTCATCGATCTGCTTTCAAAAAAACTGAAAGTTATAATTTATAAGACAGTTACATTACCGGTTATTCGGTATGGTTGTAGAACTTGGACTCTCACTTTGGGAGAGGAACAGAGATTAAGTATGTTCGAGAATAAGGTGCTTAGGAAAATATTTGGATCTAAGATAGATGAAGTTACAGAAGAATGGAGAAAGTTACACAACGCAGAACTGCACGGATTTTACTCTTCACCTAACATAATTAGGAACATTAAATGCAGACGTTTGAGATGGGCAGGGCATGTAGTACGTATGGGCAAATCCAGAAATGTTGTGAATTCAGTGTTACTTGGGAGACCCGAGGGCAAAAATACTTTGGGGAAGACGAAATGTAGGTGAAAGGATAATATTAAAAATTGATTTGAGGGAGGTGGGCTATGATGCTAGGGAGTTGATTAATCTTGCTCAGGATAGGGACCGATGATGGCTTATGTGAGGACGACAATGAACCTGTGGGTTCTCTAGAAGGCGTAAGTAAGTAACTGATTTTGGTAGGTGGCTGCATGAAAATTAATCCCTGGACAGATTCGACATAGAACTTGAATTAGTTTTGTTATAAAGAGGTAGAACATAGTTTTATGCATCTCTTTTTCTTGTATTTATAATCGCTGTTTCTGTTAGTAAACAGTTATAAAATTTGATGAATTAGATTAGGAAGTTGTTATGTGCATATTATCTAATTATTAAATGAACGCAGTTTGAAGTCTCCTGCTAATGAAAACACGTTCAGCTCAGTCCTGAAAGATACCTTTGTGAATAAAGACTTTGATGTTGGGGTAGTGGGTGGATTTTTTTTTAGCGATTTCCTGGAGAAAGGAATTGGAGCGTAAAATGTAAGCCAAGACCGTCAGCGTGTCAGGGTTACAGAGCTCCCAAGATGGTGATATACCACGTGCGGCGCTGTGTACGTGTCGAAACGCATTTTGCGTGCAGATTTTGAGACGCAGATACACGTCGACAGTACATGCCGAGAATCTTGGAACTAGAGACCTAATAAAATCCACAACACAGAAAAATAAACACATAAATAAGATGTGTTACGGTATGTTCAGTATAAAGACGAAAACAACTGCAGGAACTGTATGATGCATACAAAGCGTCTGAGCGAAACGAAAGAAAAATGTTTAATAATATAAAAATAGTTTTCGTAGGATTATGAATGGAATAGAAACAGATAGTAAAAATAAGAACATTAGAGTGTTATGTAAGTTCATAAAGGAATTTAAGAAAGGATATCAGGCAAGGGTAAACGTGATCAAGGACGAGAATGGTGACTTGCTTGCAAACTCTCATTCCATCCTGAACAGATGGAAAAACTATTTTGGGCAACTACTAAATGTACATAGGCTAAGTAGAAATGATCGGGACGAAATTCAAATACAGACTACTGAGCCATTTATACCCGAACCCACACTTTCTGAAGTCTAAATTACGATAGAAAATCTGAAAAAGTACAAGTCTCCAGGTATTGACCAAATTCCAGCAGAATTAATACAAGAGGGTGGGAGCGCATTATCTAGCGAAATTTATAAGCTTGTACTTACAAGGAAGGAGTCCATAATTGTACCTAATTTTTAAGTAAAGGGGGTCCACACCTGTGGAGTAAAGGTCAGCGCGTCTGGCCGCGAAACCAGGTGGCCCGGGTTCGAATCCCGGTCGGGGCAAGTTACCTAGTTGAGGTTATTTCCGGGGTTTTCCCTCAACCCAATACGAGCAAATGCTGGGTAACTTTCGGTGCTGGACCCCCCGACTCATTTCACAATCATTATCACCTTCATTTCATTCAGACGCTAAATAACCTAGATGTTGATACAGCGTCGTAAAATAACAAAATAAAATAAAAAAAAGTAAAGGCACGAGACAAACTGTAGAAACTTTCGAGGAATATCACTTTTGTTGACGTCGTACAAAATTTTGTCCAATATTCTTTTGAGAATATTAACTCATATGTAGATGAAATTATTGACTATTGATCAGATTTTTGTATTCGACAGATATTGGAGAAAAATAGGAGTATAAGGGTACAGTACATCAGTTATTCGTAGATTTCAAAAAGGCATATGACTCGGTTAACAGAGAAGTTTTATATAATATTCTTATTGATTTTGGTATTCCCAAGAAGGTATTAGTTCGATTTATTAAAATTTGTCTCAGTGAAACATACAGCAGAGCCCGTATGGGCCAGTTTCTGTCTGATGCTTTTCCAATTGACTGCGAGCTAAAGCAAGGCTATGCACTATCACCTTTGCTTTTTTAATTTGCTGTAGAATATGCCATTAGGGAAGTCCAGTATAACAGAGAGGGTTTGGAATTGAACGGATTACATCATCTGTTTGTTTATGAGGATGACGTGAATATGTTAGTAGAAAATCCATAAACGTTTAGGAAATACACGGGAATTTTACTTGAAGCAAGCAAAGAGGTAATAGATTTGGAAATAAATCCTGAAAAATCCAAGGACCTATATGATTATGTGTTATGACCAGAACATAGTTCGAAATGGAAATATAAAAATTGTAAATTTATCGTTTGAAAAGGGGAACAAATTAAATATCTTGGAGCAACAGTAACAAATATAAATGATACTCGGGAGGAAATTAAACACAGAATAAATGTGGGAAATGCCAGTCATTATTCGGTTGAGAAGCTTTTGTCAGCCAATCTACTCTCAAAAAAAACTGAAAGTTAGAATTTATGAAACAGTTATATTACCGGTTGTTCTGTATGGTTGTGAAACTTGAACTTTCATTTTGAGAGAGGTACATAGGTTAAGGTTGTTTGAGAATAAGGTGCTTAGGAAAATATTTGGATCTAAGAAGGTTGAAGTTACAGAAGAATGGAAAAAGTTACACAACGCAGAAATGTAAGTAAATCATTAGACATAGGTATCTTTAGAATCAATTACTGCTGAATTTACATCAGATTAAAATACGTTATTTTATGGGAACTCTAAACATTGAAATTCCTTACTAGTAGGCCATTCAAGATTTATTATTAGCAGAGTGCTAACTCTTTTTACTGAAAGGCGGTTTCTAATTCCAGTTTTTACAAGATTCATGCACCTAAATCCTCGCTCACAATTTACAGTATGCGATTGATTTATATAAATAAATTAGAAGAGATTGTTCACTTAACTTACATGAATTGCACCAACTCTTTGAAATCCATTCCTGAACATCTATTGCTCAATACCTTTTTGAACATTGCCCATGCCATTAGCAACTCTTTTAAATTCAGATTAGTTCAAACACATCTCTGATTTCATTTATTCCATTACCATCTTCGTTTCTGAAGTCCAATGTGGTTGTCGCATTTTTGCACATTTACATTCAAAGTTTGTTGCATTTTTAGAAGTCGAGTAGCAAAATGCGACTGAGCCTTAAACCCTGGTTAAGGGATAATAGGCTACTATTAGGCCTAGTAACTTCCTAATAATGTTAAAGAAAAATATATTTGTGCGAGATCGTGCGTATTTGCTTGGTTTCCGCACAAAACCAATCCGCGGAAAGTCTAAAATTCCACATTCAGTATTCCCAACCTAACACACATAACAATTTCCCTCTTCTTACCGCTTAAGCGTCATATTCATTTTACTGCTTTAGGCTTTTAACATATTATTTTTAGAGACGTTCAATATAGTAATAATTATAAATTATAAACTTACCACTCCAATTTCACCTAAATTGCACTGTTAATTATTGTTTTTAAATATTTGCAAAAAATAAGTAAACTCTACAACTCCACTAAAGTTACTGCATTCGTGATGCAAGTAACATTAAGGGAGCCGTGAAAAAATCAACAAGATTCCAGACTCATCATAGACTTACTTACTTACTTACTTACAAATGGCTTTTAAGGAACCCGAAGGTTCATTGCCGCCCTCACATAAGCCCGCCATCGGTCCCTATCCTGTGCAAGATTAAGCCAGTCTCTATCATCATACCCCACCTCCCTCAAATCCATTTTAATATTATCCTCCCATCTACGTCTCGGCCTCCCTAAAGGTCTTTTTCCCTCCGGTCTCCCAACTAACACTCTATATGCATTTCTGGATTCGCCCATACGTGCTACATGCCCTGCCCATCTCAAACGTCTGGATTTCAAGTTCCTAATTATGTCAGGTGAAGAATACAATGCGTGCAGTTCTGTGTTGTGTAACTTTCTCCATTCTCCTGTAACTTCATCCCGCTTAGCCCCAAATATTTTCCTAAGCACCTTATTCTCAAACACCCTTAACCCATGTTCCTCTCTCAGAGTGAGAGTCCAAGTTTCACAGCCATATAGAAGAACCGTAATATAACTGTTTTATAAATTCTAACTTTCAGATTTTTGGACAGCAGACTGGATGATAAGAGCTTCTCAACCGAATAATAACACGCATTTCCCATATTTATTCTGCGTTTAATTTCCTCCCGAGTGTCATTTACATTTGTTACTGTTGCTCCAAGATATTTGAATTTTCCACCTCTTCGAAGGATAAATCTCCAATATTTATATTTCCATTTCGTACAATATTCCCGTCACGAGACATAATCATATACTTTGTCTTTTCGGGATTTACTTCCAAACCGATCGCTTTACTTGCTTCAAGTAAAATTTCCGTGTTTTCCCTAACCGTTTGTGTATTTTCTCCTAACATATTCACGTCATCTGCATAGACAAGAAGCTGATGTAGCCCGTTCAATTCCAAACCCTGCCTGTTATCCTGAACTTTCCTAATGGCATATTCTAAAGCGAAGTTAAAAAGTAAAGGTGATAGTGCATCTCCCTGCTTTAGCCCGCAGTGAATTGGAAAAGGATCAGATAGAAACTGACCTATACGGACTCTGCTGTATGTTTCACTGAGACACATTTTAATTAATCGAACTAGTTTCTTGGGAATACCAAATTCAATAAGAATATCATATAATACTTCCCTCTTAACCGAGTCATATGCCTTTTTGAAATCTATGAATAACTGATGTACTGTACCCTTATACTCCCATTTTTTCTCCATTATCTGCCGAATACAAAAATCTGATCAATAGTCGATCTATTACGCCGAAAACCGCACTGATGATCCCCAATAATTTCATCTACGTACGGAGTTAATCTCCTCAAAAGAATATTGGACAAAATTTTGTACGACGTCAACAAAAGTGATATTCCTCGAAAGTTACCACAGTTGGTTTTGTCCCCCTTTTTAAAAATAGGTACAATTATGGACTCCTTCCATTGTTCTGGTACAATTTCCTTTTCCCAAATAGCAAGTACAAGTTTATAAATTTCGCTATATAATGCACTTCCACCCTCTTGTATTAATTCTGCTGGAATTTGATCGATACCTGGAGACTTGTACTTTTTCAGATTTTCTATCGCAATTTCGACTTCTGAAATCGTGGGTTCGGGTATAAATGGCTCAGCAGTTTGTATTTCAATATCATCCCGATCATTTCTATTTGGCCTATGTACATTTAGTAGTTGCGCAAAATAGTTTTTCCATCTGTTTAGGATTGATGAAGAGTCTGCAAGCAAGTCACCATTCTCATCCTTGATCACGTTTACCCTTGACTGATATCCGTTCTTAAATTCCTTTATACCCTTATATAAATCTCGAATGTTTTTATTCTTACTATTTGTTTCTACCTCATTCAGTTTTTCCTTCAAGTAACCTCTCTTTTTATTCCTAAGTGTACGACTTGCTTCCCGTCTTTCATTGAAATAATTATCTCTATTCTCCTCAACTGGATCCTGTAAGAATTTCAATTTTGCCTGTTTCCTTCTTTCTACTACCATGCAACAATCTTCATCAAACCACGGTTTCTTTTTCTTAGTTTCATAATAACCTATGCTCTGCTCAGCTGCAATTTTGATACTATCTCTGATATTTTCCCACACGCTATTAACATCTAATTCTTTCTCAACTTCGTCGGAACTTTCTAAAGTGGCAAACCTATTCGAAATTTCGACCTGATAATTTTGCTTAGCTTCCTCGTCCTTTAATTTCAAAATATTGAATTTAGTAATATTAACTTGTTGCTCTACTCGCTTGGCTACTGATAATCTTTCTCTTAATTCTCCAATCACCAAATAATGGTCAGAATTACAGTCTGCACCTCTGAAAGTTCGAATATCTACTATACTAGTATGTCTCCGTTTATCTATCAAGATGTGATCTATTTGGTTGTGTGTCAATCCATCTGGAGAAGTCCAAGTATATTTATGTATATCCTTATGGGGGAATGTTGTACTTTTGACAATTAAATTTTCGATGTGGCAAAGTTGACTAATCTAACTCCATTGTCACTACTAATTGCGTGTAGGCTCTCTTTTCCAATAGTTGGTCTAAAAATATCCTCCCGTCCTACTTTAGCGTTGAAATCCCCCAATAAAATTTTCATATGATATCTAGGGAACTGATCAAAAGTATGTTCCAATTCCTCATAGAAGCTATCCTTTAGATAGTCGTCTTTCTCTTCTGTAGGGGCGTGAGCATTTATAACTATGATGTCGCACCATCTACCCTTAAGTACTAAATACGATAACCTGTCACTGATAAATTCGACCTTTTTACTGCTGAGTTTATTCTTTTATGTACAAAGAATCCTGTTCCTAATTGGTGATTATTGTTTCCTTCCCCATAATACAACAAGTAATCTCCTATTTGTGATATGCCATTCCCATCTAACCTAACCTCTTGTACTCCCACAAAGTCTATTCTATATCTAGCTAGTTCTTTTGCTACTAATGTTACCCCTCCTGTTCTATAAAGACTAGTTACGTTCCAAGTGCCAAATCTCAAAACCTTATTCCTTTGCTGTGGTCGTGCCAGAGAATCAGTCCTATTCCGAGGCTTACTGTAGGAATTCGTAACAAGCTGTTTTTACGGTGATGGGTTGTTAGCCCTTCGCCCAACCCCAAGCTGGAGGACCACCCCTTATCGGCTGTCCACGACTGCTTATTCAATATATTCGCAGCTACCCTCCATATCTGGAGGCCGTCTCCTCTATCCGCAAACCTGAGGACGCGCCATGCCGTGGTGATAGGGACCCACCATACATGGACTCATCATAGACTGGGGAAAAAAAAAGACAGACTTATATCATGGCCTGCTGGAGTATAGTAAACACAGAAAACATTTTAAAGCAACAATTTTGAAGATAGATATTTTTGTTTTGCAAATTTGCCGTCATTGAACAGAAACCAAGATGTAGATTTCATTGCAACTAATTAGAAATTCCTCTTTCAGGTATGTAATAAACGATCTTCGCACAAAATAATGTACGATACAAGAGCGGTATGTTTTCTTTCAATTCTCGGAAATTCAAAAAGCTCAACTACGTTTCGCTTTTTCAAACTTTTCCTCGAACATGAAAACTTCAACATACAGCTCTTGTAACGCATATTACTATTACTTAATTTCAGAACACTATGAGAGAAGGTTATCATTTATAAACTACAGTATTTTTGTTACACTGAAACAATTTCTGACCTCGTTTGCAGTGACATCATAGGCTTATAGGCTATAAAGAGGAATATTGAATTAACACAAGCGTGGCCTACAATAATGGGTAATTTGCAACGATTGTTGAGTCAATTGCACGTATTATATGATGTGTAGACACGCTCTATTTACAGACACACATAGCTGCGACGCGAGCACACTCAAATGCCAGAGCTCTGAATCCATTTCAGTGTTCTGTACTATAACTCTTGAGCCGGGCTGCAGGAGATAAACTTCTCTGAGAGGCTTCAGCTCTGAGCGTCATAAATTGATCGAGATGGGGATGGTCTTCCTTCATCTCATTCATTCTCAAGTGAACGACTGCGACATTCGTTTTTCATGAATTTTTCAGGCATTATTTCAAATTCCAACGGAACAAAGACAAAATTGTAGAAGGCAGTGTTGTGAAAGATTTTCCCCGTGTACATTCCATCCCTATCTCTTTACTTGCTTCGAGTAAAATTCCCGTGTTTTCCCTAATCGTTTATGGATTTTCTCTTTACATATTTACGTCATTTTCATAAACAAACAGATGATGTAACCCGTTCAATTCCAAACCCTCTCTGTTATCCTGGACTTTCCTAATTGCATATTCTAGAGCAAATTTAAAATGTAAAGGTGAAAGTGCATAGCCTTGCTTTAGCCCGCAGTGAATTGAAAAAGCATCAGACGGAAGCTGCTCTATACGGACACCGCTGTATGTTTCACTGAGATACATTTTAATAAATTGAACTAATAGTTTCTCGTGAATACCAAATTCAATAAGAATATTTTATAAAACTTCTCTCTTAACCGAGGCATATGCCTTTTTGAAATCTATGAATAACTGATGTACTGTGCCCCTATGCTCTCATTTTTTTCAATATTTGTCGAATACAAAAATCTGATCAATAGTCAATAATTTAATCTACATATGGAGTTAAGGCTCATTCACAATGAAAATTAAACATAACGTAACCGTTAACTTAAGAATATAAACGTTACAGTAAAATCAAGAAGTCATACTATCATTCACGATGGGAACATAAACATAACAGCAAATATACTTGGTAACCATGGAAACATAACAACGACGCCATTTCCTCATATCCTGTCGTATACTTCAGCGCTCCACGATTGTGTTCCGTTTGCAAATCACGTAAGCATAGGCATGAAAGTTTGGAGTTTGCAAACTTTCATGTTAACGTCTTACGGTAATGTTTATGTCATTGCTTATGTGAATCATTGTGAATGATCCCATTTGGTAGCCTGGCCGCAAACTTCTGTGTTTATGTTACGGTTATGTTTTAATTTTAATGTGAATGGGCCTTTAATCTTCTGAAAAGATTATTGGATAAAATTTTGTACGACGTCGACAAAAGTGATATTCCTCGAAAGTTCCTACAGTTTATCTTGTCCCCTTTCTTAAAAATAGGTACAATTATGGACTCCTTCCTTGTAAGTACAAACTTATAAATTTCGCTAGATAATGCGCTCCCACTCTCTTGTATTAATTCTGCTGGAATTTGATCGATATCTGGAGACTTGCACTTTTTCAGCTTTTCTATCGCAATTTAGACTTCAGAAAGTGTAGGTTCGGGTATAAATATAGTCTCCAATCATAACGACAGCCAGAGAATTTTCTTACGGAAAAAGAGTCTGTTGTTACAGATTTTCTCTGGTTACCTTTCGCACCGAAGGCACAAATTCCAGTTCCTGTGACACCAAGGGATTTTTTTTTTGACCTGGAATGTCTATATTCGACTTACGAAAGACAGAAATTGTTACATTTTGACATGAAACGTTTATTCAAGTCATTGTGCTAATTTATTTATAATGTATTATTATGAAGAAATAATAAACGAAGGTTTCTACTACTACTACTACTACTACTACTACTACTACTACTACTACTACTACTACTAATAATAATAATAATAATAATAATAATAATAATAATAATAATAATCCAAACTCACAAATGGCTTTTAACGAACCCAGGGACTCACTGCCACCCCTCACATAAGTCGGCCATCGTAATTAATCTGCTCCCTAGGATCATACCCCACCTCCCTCAAATCTATTTTAATATTATCCTCCCATCTACGTCTCGGCCTCCCCAAAGGTCTTTTACTCTCAGGCCTCCCAGCTAACACTCTATACACACTTTTGGAATCACCCGTAAGTGCTACATGCTCTGCCCATCTCAACGTCTGGATTTAATGTTCCTAATTATGTTAGGTGAAGAATACAATGCGTGCAGTTCTGCGTTGTGTAACTTTCTCCATTCTCCTGTAACTTCATCACTCTTAGCCCCAAATACTTTCCTGAGTACCTTATTCTCGAACACAATAATATTATCTAACGAAATTTATAAGCTTGTACTTGCTATTTGGGAAAAGGAAATTGTACCAGATCAATGGAAGGAGTCCATAATCGTACCCATCTTTAAGAAGGGGGACAAGACTAACTGTAGTAACTTTCGAGGAATATCACTTTTGTTGACGTCGTACAAAATTTTGTCCAATATTCTTTTGAGAAGATTAACTCCATATGTAGATGAAATTATTGGGGATCATCAGTGTGGTTTTAGGCGTAATAGATCAACTATTGACCAGATATTTTGTATTCGACAGATAATGGAGAAATAATGGGAGTATAAGGGTACAGTGCATCAGTTATTCATAGATTTCAAAAAGGCATATGCCTCGGTTAAGAGATAAGTTTTATGTGATATTCTTATTGATATTCCCAAGAAACTAGTTCGATTAATTAAAATGTGTCTCAGTGAAACATACAGCAGAGTTCGTATAGGTCAATTTCTGTCAGATACATTTCCAATTCACTGTGGGCTAAAGCAAGGAGATGCACTATCACCTTTACTTTTTAACTTTGCTCTAGAGTATGCCATTAGGAAAGTCCAGGATAACAGAGAGGGTTTGGAATTGAACGGGTTACATCAGCTGCTTGTCTATGCGGATGACGTGAATATGTTAGGGGAAAATCCACAAACGATTAGGAAAAATACGGGAATTTTACTGGAAGCAAGTAAAGAGATAAGTTTGGAAGTAAATCCCGAAAAGACAAAGTGTATGATTATGTCTCGTGACCAGAATATTGTACGAAATGGAAATATAAAAATTGGAAATAGCCTATATCTTTTGAAGAGGTGGAGAAGTTCAAATATCTGGGAGCAACAGTAATAAATATAAATGATACTCGGGAGGAAATTAAACACAGAATAAATATGGGAAATGCCTGTTATTATTCGGTTGAGGAGCTTTTATCATCCAGTCTACTGTCAAAAAATCTGAAAGTTAGAATTTATAAAACAGTTATATTACTGGTTGTTCTTTATGGTTGTGAAACTTGGACTCTAACTTTGGGAGAGGAACATAGGTTAAGGGTGTTTGAGAATAAGTTGCTTAGGAAAATATTTGGGGCTAAGAGGGATGAAGTTACAGGAGAATGGAGAAAGTTACACAACACAGAACTGCACGCATTGTATTCTTCACCTGATATAATTAGGAACATTAAATCCAGATGTTTGAGATGGGCAGGGCATGTAGCACGTATGGACGAATCCAGAAATGCATATAGAGTGCTAGTTGGGAGGCCGGAGGGAAAAAGACCTTTAGGGAGGCTGAGACGTAGATGGGAAGATAATATTAAAATGGATTTGAGGGAGGTGGGATATGATGATAGAGAATGGATTAATCTTGCTCAGGATAGGGACCAATGGCGGGCTTATGTGAGGGCGGCAATGAACCTCCGGGTTCGTTAAAAGCCAGTATGTAAGTAAGTAATAATAATAATAATATTAATATAATAATAAGTAATAATAATAACAGTGTTAGTGTTAATCTAGGGACAGCAGATAACTGGCTGAATTTGCATCGCTGCGAAGCTCTCTCTGAACGCGAACCAACTCTGTTTGCTGACACACCTGCTACTCTGCAAATATTGAACCTCCCGAATCGTTCTTCCGGCGATGAGTAAACATCGATATCTACACGCGCTCGCCAATGAATCGCGAGCAATTCAACGGGATCAGAATTGCACGTGTTGGAAACACAGATTTGCCAAGATAAGGGTGCTCAGCTAGTGTTTGCCTTGTAGAAAATTCAAGCTCTTCTCTGATGCTTTATCGTATGTACAGGATATCAAACAAAATCGTAAGAAATATTCCTAATGTCTCATGAGAAAATCCTGGACTCATTACCATCTTTTGTTGTCATAGTGAACATCAATACGCTCAATATTGCCACAGGGTAATCAAGATTACAGTATACTTGGGGGATCTTCGGTAATAAATTGCGTATGACCTCTCACCAAATAGAAATGAGGTATGATGCATCGAGGACAACTCGAAGAAAAATACAGAAAAAAATAAAAACTAAAATAAACTCCATAGCACCCTAACAACTGTCATCTAGAGGTCAACTGCTTAATTACCACGCGTAAAATGTGCACCGCCAAGAATATACATTTTATGCTCGACCATGCCGAAATGTAGTAATTATACACCTGGTAGCAGCCCTTTAATGGACCTCATTAAAGTACACCTATTCATTAAAGTTCAGGTGTTCCACCAATCAGAAAATACCATTGTAGCAATATGAAAGCTCAAGTATCAATTATTCTCGGATATGCAATCGAAAGACAACTAGTTCTGTTACTATAATAATTAACGTTAATTGTAAATAATATTCAAATGAATTCAATTTGTCATCTCGTTTTTCAATGTCTAATTCAATTTCAAGGTTATATCATGATTAATGTTTATTTTACTCTCTAGATTATATCAAGGTCAATGTCGACATTTGTTTCTCGGAAAAAATCAATACTTTCGCGTCTGCGCACATCTCACAATTTACAAGGTATTGCACATGGTCAGTTCTGCTCCTCAGTCAGATGAGAATAGCATGAATACTTATGAATAATTTCAAGTTAGAAATATGGTCGAGCATAAAAAGTCGTATGAAACTTGACTATAATGGTAATTAAGACGCTCGTATGAAAATTATGAAACTCGCTTGCGCTCGTTTCATAAACATACTCGCGTCTTAATTACAACCATTATAGGCTCGTTGCATAATGTACTATTATAGTCGACTATTTCGTCAATAAATTATTGTAAGAGCTATTCGTCATAGAATTTGAGATGGCCGTCAACATAAAAAACATGAGCGTTTCACCTGTTCCATCCTCATTAACAGTAGTGCTATGCCGTTCATGGAACTATGTTATTACTACTACTACTACTACTACTACTACTGCTGCTGCTGCTGCTGCTACTGCTACTGCTGCTGCTACTACTACTACTACTACTAGTACTACTACTACTACTACTACTACTACTACTACTACTACTACTACTACTACTACTACTACTACTACTACTACTACTACTACTACGAAGCCAGGAAGAAGATGTTTTTTCTATAAAATTGTATCTTAATGTTTGTTCACTTGTTTTCTTTGAAGGTTAGAGATTCTGTAATCAATTTACCAGCCATTTGATAAATAAATAAATTATTAATTATTATTATTTTTATTGTGGACGATCATGCAACCAGAATGAGGTATCGTGTGGTTAGCACGATGATCCCCCCCAGCCGTTATAGCTGGCTTTCGCAACCGGATTTCGCTACCTATCGTAGCTCCCCAAGCGTATCATGATGCCGGGTGGGCACCGGTCCCATACAATGGCCGAAATGTCATGAGAAAATTTCTTCCCCCAGGAGGATTCGAACCAGCGCGCATTCCGTAATGCGAGTCCTAGCCAGGATACCTTAGACAACGACGGCACAGCGCGGGACATTATTATTATTATTATTATTATTATTATTATTATTATTATTATTATTATTATTATTATTGATACTGTTATTTGTAATTGCAGTAACTTTTTAGGTGCCTAAAACTGTATTTAATACCCACTTTCGATCATTATGGAGCCTAGTTGAGATGTGTAAAAGTTGGTTAATGTCCGAAGTCTAGTAATGTATATAAAATATAATGTATGTTTTTGCAGGCATCATTATGGCATTAATAGTGTTTTTATCATTTTAACGGACTCTAGCGCGGTAAACTTGCTAGAATGCTGTAGGTATTAGGAAGAGAGTGAGATAGAGATACTATACTTTCTCTGCTGGCAATGTTTACTTCTCCTGTCAGTTATGGAACGAAGTATAGTTAAAATTTAAAAATAATGTTTTGGAGGTGATAGAAGAGAGAAGACTGAGATGATATGAACATGTTATGATAATGTCGGAAGAATACAAAAGAAAATTTAAATTGACATCCAGAAGGCAACAGACGAAAAGGAGCTCAAAAGAAAAAATGGATTGACGGGGTAAAGAGAAGCAATCATGGGCTTACAGAAGAAGATACGGCAGAGAGAGATCTATGGAGAACTAAAGTTAAGTTTGGGTGAAGAAAAGTCATTATTTATGGAAAATTCCTGTTAAAAATTATCATCTTTTATAGGAAATTTATAATAGGAAAGCTCTTCTAGAAGAATACGTATCCGTTTCGTGTACTGCTGCTCTAAGATGTTCAAAGTTTAACAAACTTTTGCACAAATTGACAGCATGACAGATTTATGTAGCTGATATAAGGGCTGCTGGGAGAGATACTGAACTTCTTTTAACTGTGAAGTAACTTCTTGTGTATTACGCCGGTGCTTGGAGAATGATTGGTTTAACTTTCCGATATTGTCGACGCAATATTGGTTTTATTTCGTCTGCCAGATCTTTGCAATTGTCGAATTTTCTATCAAGGTTGATTAAAGATTTTATAGAAACTCTTGGCCACGTATTGGGCTTTTTTCGGAAAGGAGAGTTATTGCGTAACAGCAGGCATCATAGAGTCCGTGGAGCTATTGCCTGTCTTCTTCGGAACAAGGGTTGGGAAGTTCATGAAGAGGTCCACTGCATTTCTGAAGACGACTCTCACAGAAGAGCGGATATAATAGCAATAAACAGGCAACAACAAAAGGTTATTATCATAGATCCAACTATACGCATGGAGAGAGATCTAAACCAAGCTCATCAAATTGTTAATGAAAAGAGGGCCATTTATGAACCTTGTATTCCCTACCTTAGTGCCAAGTATAACATCCCTCTCTTCAATTGGTCAGTGACAGGTTTATTTTTTGGTGCTCGGGAGTCTTTATCAAAATTTATATATAATTTTTTAAAACAATTATCAATACCATCTTTTGAAATTCAAAAAATCATCTCGCAAATTCTTAAAGATTCCCTGCAGATTATACAATTTCCACTCAGAAGGTCTTAATTAAGGATATGCTAATTTTAAACAAATTTTTTTATTTATCAGTATAATTTTAAGATCTTCTAAGATTTTATTTTATAATTGATAATCAACGGTGCTTAATTATTACATTTTATTTTTATAATAATATTCATATTTAATTCATTATATTTTATTTGTTATTAATTTCCGGATCCTCGTAGACATCCTTAATTAAGACCGGACGATTTATTTCTCTGTATTCGGAACCGCTATATCAATGGCATATATCGTCACTGTTATTCCCAAACCTCGTAACTCCAGAAACGAATATAATTTCAATAACAAAAGTATTAGTGGAACACGTGCGTCCACAATATATAACTCGCATTGACCATTTACTATAGTTTGTGTAAGAAAGGCTAACTGTTAGTACAAACCTCGCATAGTTTTTATTTATTTTTTTATTTAATATGAATTAATAGTAAAGTACACAGGCTAGATGTCCATCAAAGCACTATCTTCATATAAATATAAATGAACAGTTTGACTTTTAGTAAATTGATGATGTACAGTAGTGGCAAAAAAACCGGACCGACCCTTGTAGCTGATTTCAGAGCCTTGTTCACTCCAGAGCACGATAGACTGGTAACTAAGATTTTCGTGGTTCCAATCCTGCCTAGGAAGGAAACTTTTTGTTCCTTATTCAAATTTATTCCCAATACTTTTCGATTGCAGTGATATTTTACTACTTAACTAACTTATTATTCCCAGAACATGAATTTTACCAGCAATCGAAAAGTATTGGGAATAAATTTGAATAAGGAACAAAAAAAAAGTTTCCTTCCCAGGCAGGATTCGAACCACGAAAGTCTTAGTTACCAGTCTATCATGCTCTGGAGTAACAACGCTCTGAAATCAGCTACGAGGGTCGGTCCGGTTTTTTTTTTTTTTTTTTTGCCACTGCTGTAGGCTACATAAGCGGCAATAATACAGTAGGAATGTACAAACCATTGTTGTTCCAGCGAATAGGGATTACAAAGAATGGACACTGAGCGAATTTTCCTGTTTTGTTTCTCTGTGCGCCGGAGTTTAGTTCCACTTTCGAGCGCTAGAGGTTAGTGTAATCGAGCACACTCTAAGATAATAATTGAGAATAGAGTTGAGACAAAGGATCCAAACATCGCCTACCTTATTGCACAATCCAGTAACGCTTTGCTTCAAATAAATTCAAGTTAACAGCTTTTCCTTATTTCTCAGTGACTAACTAGTTGTAATAATACATTTTATATATAATAAATTATGTTATAAAATAATAAATATGGGAAATGCCTGTCATTATTCGGTTGAGAAGTTTTTGTCATCTAGTCTGCTGTCAAAAAATCTGAAAGTTAGAATTTATAAAACAGTTATATTACCGGTTGTTCTATATAGTTGTGAAGCTTGGACTCTAACTTTGAGAGAGGAACAGAGATTAAGGATGTTTGAGAATAAGGCTCTTAGGAAAATATTTGGGGCTAAGAGGGATGAAGTTACAGGAGAATGGAGAAAGTTACACAACGCAGAGCTGCACGCATTGTATTCTTCACCTGACATAATTAGGAACATTAAATCCAGACGCTTGAAATGGGCGGGGCATGTAGTACGTATGGGCGAATCCAGAAATACATATAGAGTGTTAGTTGGGAGGCCGGCGGGAAAAAGATCTTTGGGGAGGCCGAGGCGTAGATGGGAAGATAATATTAAAATGGATTTGAGGGAGGTGGGATATGATGGTAGAGACTGGATTAATCTTGCTCAGGATAGGGATCAATGGCGGGCTTATGTGAGGGCGGCAATGAACCCCCGGGTTCCTTAAAAGCCAATAAGTAAGTAAGTATTATAAAATTATGTATCACATTCGTTTAATATTTCTATACAATATAATATAGGTATATGGTTTTACTTCTCATAGATGCTTTGTTTTTCCATTTTCAGCTCTATAAAATCATTACATATTTTAATTGTTGTTGAGGTCAACGTCTCAACTCTCATTACAAAGGAACTCTAGAGTCTAGACATTACAGTTAATGACGGATTTATTATTTCATGGTTCAATTTATTTCATTTGAGTACATATGTACTCAGATGTATTAATTATATGTGTTATATTTCCGCTGTGTCGACTGCTAGCTGGTGTGATGTCAGCGCCAACTCCTGGTAGAAAGCAGAATCTCACGCTCAGCTGGTTTGAAGGTCATTGAAATCAGTCCTGCTACATCAAAGGTACCGACGCGAAGTGTCCATACTGTATAATAATAATAATAATAATAATAATAATAATAATAATAATAATAATAATAATAATGATTTATTTTAGGTGGCAGAGTTAAGGCCGTAAGGCCTTCTCTTCCACTCAACCAGCAAAAAAGTGTATATACAGATGCATGAACTTACAAAAAATTCAACAATTTGATTAAGTGAGAGTTACATGTATACAACAGTTATATACGAATTAAACAACAAAATATTATGAACTATTAATTAAACACTGAAAGAAACTGTGTAGCAGAATTAAGCTAAAATACATAGAATGTTAATATATTTCAAATAATATTAGATAATAGAAAGATATTATTATGAGACAATTTTGAAAATACAGCACTATCAGGATGATGTCTAAAGAATGAAGTAACAATGTAGTCAGTGATAGTTTAAATCAGTAAGATTGGAGTGAAATGCTAATAAGGTTATCTTTTAAGCTGTTTTTAAAGGTGTTTATTGTCTTGCAGCCCCTAATACTTTGTGACAAGGAATTCCATTGACGCGAGGTGGATACTGTAAAAGATGATGAATAACAAGATGTTCTATGAAGAGGTATACTTAGCGTGCCACAGATAAGTGATCTGGTATTTACGTCGTGGTTAGAGTATAGATAGTAGAAACGAGACGAAAGGTAATTTGGTGTTGAGGTGTGCAGAATTCGATAGAGTAAAGACAAAGAGTGTAAAGTTCTGCGTTCTTTAAGTCGGAGCCACGAAAGACTTGCGAAGGACGGTGATATGTGATCATATCGTCGGATGTTGCACACGTATCTGACGCACATATTCTGAGCTCGCTGTAACTTGACTGACAATTCAGAACTTAGGTCACTTAACAAAACGTCACAATAATCGAAGTGCGTCATTACTAAGGTTTGTACTAGGGTAAGTTTTAGTTGCTGGGGCAAGAAGTTTCTCAAGCGACTCAAACAGTGAATGGAGGAACAGATTTTTTTTTTATCGTTTCTTTAACTTGAAAATTCCAACTTAGATTATTATCAAAAAAGAAGCCAAGATTTTTTACGAGAGATGAATAAGGGATTAGCGTGTTGTTAAGAGTAACAACTGGTTGTTCAGTCAACTGTCCGGAAATAGGTTTGAACCTCATAATTGATACCAATAAGACATCACTCATGAGGCAACTAAGCCAAGAGATAATGAGACAAGAACTGGAACTTCGTTCCGCACGCTCCTTGGAATAATAAAGACAGTACGCTGGCCTGTTCGCTAAAATTTATGAAGCTGTGAGATGTGAAGGTAATAACGTCTATGATTTGAGCCGGTCGTCGAGATTGATTCAAGACATGACGAGACGCCGGCGTCGCATGCATATGCTGGCTAATCCATCGCGTCGTATATCTTGGTCAGAATTGTCTTGTGCCAGCGTCGATGTGTCGCCTTGTACTTTAATTAATTGTCTGAAAGATATTGGACGCGGACGTGCGGAGAGTACGGCATTCAGCTGTTCATAGACTCCCTTTGCGTGCGAACTCTCTTCGATGCCGATGTCAATACAAACAACACCCGTTCGTACTGCAAATGCGCCCTTGCCCTGCTCAGTAAGTCCTCGCACGTTTCCTAGACTCATAAAGGAATGAAAACCTACCTTAACCACGACTGTTTTCACTTATGAAAATATATATTTTGCAGTAATACACATAGAAATATTGTCAATGGAACAGATTAAATTTTATAGACTATTTCGTTTATGTGAAGTCATTCTATTTTCGACCACTGAAGTGTAATGAAATTTTGAATTCCACCCAATCACAGTCATATATCGCGATAATTTCTGCAGCTCAATTTATCGCATGGTCGTTCTTTTGTTTAATCAATATAGCCAACTGTTTCCCCGTAAATCGATGAGCATGAATCCATTGTACTAAATAAAGTGCGAAATTCTACTTCCACATTACATCTTCATCTTGTAACTCCATGTCCATTGTATCTAAAGAAAGTGACACTCTTTCATAACAATTGTTCATTTAATTAATGTAGCTATTAATCAGATTATTTGTAATTATATTATAAAATGTTTAAATTAAATTATTATTTAAGCAGATAATGAAAGTGTATTTGTTATAACAAGAGAAAAGCGCAGTATATCTAATTAACATTTTTAAACTTGTATTCCGCTTTTCTCAATTGGCATTACTGAATAACATCCAATTTCTTTATTGTAGTAATCGACATTCATCTATTTCAACTTCACAGTGTTTGAATAGGTTAAGTATTCATAAGTGTACAATTAATAACATTTTATGAGCGAATTTGAGATATATATTATTTACATTTTTATTTTATTCACGAAATCTATACTAATAATATATCTGTAAGCGAAATTTTTCTGGTAATTTTCGCCTTTATAGAAATAATTGATGTTAACATGTATAATTAATCACCCTGAAACCGAAAATCGCTTTTTTGAAATTTTTTGTTTGTGTGTCTGTCTGTCTGGATGTTCGTTTCTTTTCACGCAATAATGGCTCAACGGATTTCGATGAAAATTGGAACATAAATTAAGTTCGTTGTAACTTAGATTTTAGGCTACATGGCATTCAAAATACTTTATTTAAAAGGGGGGTTATAAGGAGGCCTGAATTAAATAAAACGAAATATCTCGCTTATTATTGATTTTTGTGAAAAATGTTACAAAACAAAAGTTTTTTTTTTTAAATGATTTCCGATAAGTTTTATCCCAGACAAAATTTTGATAGGACTGATATTTAAGTCTGTCTGTCTGTCTGGATGTTTGTTACCTTTTCACGCGATAATGGCTGAACGGATTTCGATGAAAATTGGAATATAAACTAAGTTCGTTGTAACTTAGATTTTAGGCTATGTAGCATTCAAAATACTTGATTGAAAACGGGGATTATAAGGGGGCCTGAATTAAATAAACCGAAATATCTCGCTTATTATTGATTTTTGTGAAACATGTTACATAACAAACGTTTCTTAAAAAATGATTTCCGATAAGTTTTATCCGAAACAAAATTTTGATAGGACTGATATTTAAGGATATACAAGAGTTTTAAAATAACAATACAATACATTTCCACCGCCGCCTCAGATTATAGTGTCGTTGTTCCGTAACTTCTGTGTGCATAATATTAAATTTTTAGTAGCAAGAAACACAAATTTATTCATTCTATGGCAGTAGTGCATAGGAGATCGTGAATTCTTACATTTTCGAAAGAAAGAAATATAATTAAGTTATAAATAGTAGATTGTATTATTTGCTGCATCACTATTTAAGTTATTTAATAGAGCAAAATTCTCAAAATCGATATGTGACATAGGAGTTATTGGAGGAACGACGACAATGGCTACAATGAAATCAAAACAAATGACTCCGTCTATTTAAGGCGGCCTTAACGTTTATCAATATTAATATACAGAGAATATTTTGTGTGTTTGTATGAAGTAATCTCAGGAGCTAATTAACCTTCACTATTTGAAATTTGCAGTTTCTCTAGATGGATGTAATGCTACAAATGAGGACTGAGGTAAGATGAAAAGAAATCTGTACGCACAGAAAACTTTATATTCTGTCGAAATATTGTATAACTTGATTATTGAAACTTTATTTGGTCCACATAAAATACTCTAATTTTATACACTCATTTTATCATAGAGATCACTGGAACTGAGTTATTTTAAAAGGTGTCATGAAATGGCGTTTCTGCGCTCATAATTTACCCATATTCGTTTTCTATGTTTCTTAAAATAATATTTATGTAGGGTACATCATTTTTTTATTTGCATAAAAAATGATATACAACCGAACGAGTTGGCTCAGGCGGTAGCATTTGAGACACGCATTCGGGGGTCCCGGGTTCAAATCCCGTGGCCGACCAATCTGACTGAGTTTTTTCATGATTTCCCTTAGTCATAAAGGCAAATGCCGGATTGGAAAGATACATGCCATGATTCATCACCGCCTCAATTACCAATACCAAAAACATTAATCAAAGTCTTGTTTTATGATCTAGATATTAATGTAATAACTATGTAAGCAAATGTATTTAATTAGAATTAGAGTCTGTTTGGGCGGAAGAGAAGGCCTACTGGCCTTAGCTCTGCCAGATTAAATAAATAATAATAATAATAATAATAATAATAATAATAATATTATTATTATTATTATTATTATTAATCAGTTACATGAACACAAGCCATCTACAACACACAATAGAAACAGGAACTCAACAAGAGTAAAAACTTTCACATTCTAAACACGCGACATGACCACAGATGTTAAGGCGTGAATAAAATAAACTTAACAAAAAAAAAAAAAAAAGGTGCACAGTAAGGTTAACATAAAAATGATCTTCGTACACAATCAACTCTATGAATTTAGAGTAATTTATTAAAGGATGGATTCAAGACTAATTTAGAAAAATGTTAAACGAATTATATTTGCACGAAATGGGTGGTCTCTGGACCAAAATGATAGCATTTTAATTATTTAAGTACAATTTAAATTAAGTAGCATATTAAACGATTTATTCTTCTATCAAACACGAATGTTCCCTGGACCCAATGTTCTATTTTAATTATGTAATTACTTTATATTTATTTCTAATAAGTGCAGCGAGCGCACGGGTACAGCTAGTAGATGTCACTCGAGGTCTGAGATTACTATATAAAATTCTTTGTGTACGAGTATACTTAAATAATCATAAACACAGAACAAACAAAAGTGAGCTATTCATTTGTCTTTCTACTAGAAACCATGGTAACGCGTATACGTTCAGGTTATGGTAGTGCAGTGCAAATTTTTCGATCGCTCATATTCGTTCGAGGGCATTTCCTTCGAACGAAGGGCACTCTGAACCAATTACATTCACATCTCACAGCTTCAATTTTAGCGAGTAGGCTGGCCGTGTGGTAGCATGCTATCTTTATTCTTCCAAGGAGGTCAGGGCGAAGTTCCAGTGCTTGTCCATGGTGAGTGCAATGTTTCAGTTTTTTTCAATTTCCATATAATATACAAAAACATATCTCAAATATCAGCAATTTTGTCTACTAATTTATCCACTTGGTTCGTTTTTCTTTGTACCTCATTCTTACTTACAAATGGTTTTTAAGGAATCCGGAGGTTCATTGCCGCCCTCACATAAGCTCGGTCGCTATCCTGAGCAAGATTAATCCAGTCTCTATCATAACATCCCACCTCCCTCAAATCCATTTAATATTACCGTCCCATCTACGTCTTGGCCTCCCCAAAGATCTTTTTCCCTCTGGCCTCCCAACCAACACTCTATATGCATTTCTGGATTCGCCCATACGTGCTACATGCCCTGCCCATCTCAAACTATGCATTTGATGTTCCTAATTATGTCAGGTGAAGAATACAATGCGTGCAGTTCTGCGCTGTGTAACTTTCTCCATTCTCCTGTAACTACATCCCTCTTAGCCCCAAATATTTTCCTAAGAACCTTATTCTCAAACGCCCTTAATCTCTGTTCCTCTCTCAAAGTGAGAGTCCAAGTTTCGCAATCATACAGAACAACCGGTAATATAACTGTTTTATAAAGTCTAACGTTCAGATTTTTTGACAGCAGACTGGATGACAAAGGCTTCTCAACCGAATAATAACACGCATTTCCCATATTTATTCTGCGTTTAATTTCCTTCCGAGTGTCATTCATATTTGTTACTGTTGCTCCAAGATATTTGAATTTTTCCACCTCTTCGAAGAATAAATCTCCAATGTTTGTATTTCCATTTCGTACAATATTCTGGTCACGAGACATAATCATATACTTTGTCCTTTCGGGGTTTACTTCCAAACCTATCGCTTTACTTGCTTCAAGTAAAATATCCGTGTTTTCCCTAATCCTTCGTGGATTTTATCCTAACATATTCACGTCATCCGCATAGACAAGAAGCTGATGTAACCCGTTCAATTCCAAACCCTGCCTGTTATCATGAACTTTCCTAATGGCATATTCTAGAGCGAAGTTAAAAAGTAAAGGTGATAGTGCATCTCCCTGCTTTAGTCCGCAGTGAATTGGAAAAGCATCAGATAGAAACTGGCCTAAACGGACTCTGCTGTAAGTTTCATTGAGACACATTTTAATTAATTGAACTAGTTTTTTGGGAATACCAAATTCAATAAAAATATTATATAAAAATTCTCTCTTAACCGAGTCATATGCCTTTTTGAAATCTATGAATAACTGATGTATTGTACCCTTATACTCTCATTTTTTCTCCAATATCTGTCGAATACAAAAAATCTCTTCAGTAGTCGATTTATTACGCCTAAAACCGCACTAATGATCCCCAATAATTTCATCTACATATGGAGTTAATCTTCTCAAAAGAATATTGGACAAAATTGTGTACGACGTCAACAAAAGTGATTACAGCGCTGAATATTTTACATTAAATATTTAATATTTTTTATTACAAATCTCATCCTTTACATTCGTTCCTGTCTCCCCACGAAAAGACTGAAAATAAAAACCAGGTATCGCATTAGTAAACTCTCCGTCTGTAGTTCGTTAAGCCATAAACATGACAGCAAGCGTTCGGATTACGGTGTAGGAGTTCGTCTAATCCAGTAGGTGAGCTCACTTTATAGCCCCTTATCAAGTTGAGTGGTGAAGGTCCCAGCGACCCCATTTCCAGGAGTTTCCTAACTTTACGACACTTCCTCAATGTCTTTATGATCTTTCTCCCTATTTTGCTAATGGGTGTAACTTAGAATCAGCGAAATTTTTCATAGCTCCTTTAAGAGGTGCAGGATAATTGCTTTACTTCTAACATAATGCGAAATTTGTTCTTGAAATAAAGTTACATACACAATATTTTTATGAATATTTTGCCATCAGCATAATGGGAAGAGAGAACGAGAAAATGGCTAGTATTACACTATCAAAGTTATTTGACAAAGCATATGATAAAAATATTTTACCGAAAATCTCTGATAAAAGGTAGGATTCGGAGTATATTACACTATGAACAATTTCGAGGGAAAAATTGTTCCGGAGCCGGGTATCGAACCCGGGACCTTTGGTTTAACGTACCAACGCTCTACCACTGAGCTACTCGGGAACTCTAACCGACACCGATCCAATTTTTCCCTCTGTATCCACAGACCTCAAAGTGGGCTGACAACCGTCAAGCAACCAACTTCGAGTGCACACTAACTCCGTGTGACTTAAATTGTGGTTTTCTGTTAACGAACAGTGACGTGTATTATGCAAATCAAGATTTCAGGTATAACTCCCTGTAAAGTTGATTTGAATAATTTCGAGGGAAAACTTGTTCCGGAGCCGGGTATCGAACCCGGGACCTTTGGTTTAACGTACCAACGCTCTACCACTGAGCTACCCGGGAACTCTAACCGACACCGATCCAATTTTTCCCTCTATATCCACAGACCTCAAAGTGGGCTGACAACCGTCAAGCAACCAACTTCGAGTGCACACTAACTCCGTGTGACTTAAATTGTGGTTTTCTGTTAACGAACAGTGACGTGTATTATGCAAATCAAGATTTCAGGTATAACTCCCTGTAAAGTTGATTTGAACAATTTCGAGGGAAAAAATTGTTCCGGAGCCGAGTATCGAACCCGGGACCTTTGGTTTAACGTACCAATTCGATTTGTATATTACACTATGTAAAAACCATACTTTATCTATAGCAATATCACAAGAGATCTGAGATTTATTTGGCAAATTTGAGATCTCGAGTGCCATTTATTAGCACTATTTCGTGAATAAAATAAAAATGTAAATAATATATCCCTAAAATTCGCTCACAAAATGTTGGCAATTGTATATTTATGAATACTTAACCTATTCAGAGATTGTGAAGTTGAAATACTCGGAGATGAATATCGATTACTGCAATAAAGAAATTGATTGTTATTCAGTAATGCCAATTGAGAAAAGCGAAATACAGGTTTAAAAATGTTAATTACATGTACTGCGCTTTTCTCTTGTTATTATAACAGAAATACGTTTTCATTATCTGGTGAAATCATAATTTAATTTAAACATTTTATAGTATAATTACAAATAACCTGATTAATACATTAATTAAATGAACAATTGTTATGAAGGAGTGTCATTTTCTTTAGATATAATGGACATGGAATTAGAAGATGAAGATGTAGATGTGGAAGTAGGATTTCACACTTTATTTAGTACAATGGATTCTTGCTCGTCGATTTACGTGGAAACACTTGGCGACACTGATTAAACAAAAGAACGACAATGCGATAAATTGATGATGATAAATCGAGCTGCAGAAATTATCGCGATGTATGACTGTGATTGGGTGGAATTCAAAATTTTATTACACTTCACTGGCCGAAAATGGAATGACGTTATATAAATTAAATAATCAAAGATAACCTAAAACTTAGGAAAAAGAAATAGTCTTCATTTATAATATAATATAATAAAATCTTTTTTCTGCGGTAGTGCTTAAACTTGCATTTTACCTACTGGTTTCAGTGCCTAAAGTGAGTCTTTAAAACACTAGTGCCTAAAAAAGTAAGTAATCACTTTAGGCACTGGTATTCATTTTACGCACTGACAAAGAAAATGTAATATTCGATGTAGAAATTTCATTTAGGAAGAAATTAATGCATTACCTGGATCTTTCATTGCTTAAATATTACACGTAACACAAATAAGTAACAAATTTAACATTCATATCTACACTTCAGTCCTTTTAATTCTGAAACAACATGTAGTACATCCTCTTGTATCAATATTTATCATTGAACTGTTTCTAACAGCTTTGTTGATTATATGACCAGATTAGACGGCCATGAAATCGTGAACATTAATAAAACTGGCTGCCATTCCATGGATACTAACTTCTTAATGGTTCTGAGTTTAGAAGGCTATAACATTGTGAGCTTATAATCTCTACAACTTGAAATATTTACTTAATATAAATTTGTGCTATCGTAGAAAAACATTGTATGACACACATTCGTAAAGTCATTTTTTGGCCCTTGTGTGTTTCTGAAACTCGGCTTCGTCTCGTTTCACAAACGTTACACTCGTACCAGAAAGAGAACCTTTACGAACTTGTCAAAATAACTATTTTGATCACAGATATGTATAAGTGAATGCAGAAGAGTTCTATGCTTGTTTAGCTACAGTTAATTTAAAATATTACAATATGCATATTGTTGAAAAAAGAAGCTGAAAAGGAAATGCTCGTGGATTTCCAGTAATGTTGCCAAATGATCATAAAAATGTTCCTGAAGTGGGACGGTCATTTTAAAATACAAAAACTATTAAAAAGATTAAGTAAATTCGCTTAAGTCATTATAGACAGATAGAAAGTCAATATTAAAATCTGCAGCTAATATAATATTTATGTTTGTTTTAAAATGAAATATGGATATAGAAAGTTCATAAATCTTATTAACTATATTGAAGACTTTGTTTACAAAAAATAATTTTGAACTAAAATCCCTTGAAACTTATTACATAAATGTAAACATAAATTTAAAGTAGGCTATTACTTATTTATCTGTAAATCTGGTTGTGGCCAGCCTTGTACAACTTTATTTTAGCTTTAAAATTGAAGTATCTGAATATGAAAATATTGAAAATGGGTTAAGATAAAAAAAAATTGGATTCTGACATAGCCATCATTTTGAATAATTAAATTATGGATATAAGCTCATGTAGAAAATTGAAAATTATTTTAGTGTATTGAAGAAAAGTAGGTGTTTCTATGTATTAATTTACAACTGTATATAAACTATGTGTAGCCTACTGTACTGGCGTTCAAAGATCTTTTTCCTACAATAAAATTTTATGATCTTGTGAACGAACTTTCTAACCACGGGATAAGTCAGAACCAAAGATCTAACAAACTTACAAACTTTTAAATGCAGTCTGATCCGTTTGGGTATGGATAATATTAATTTATTATTATAAAGCTATTATGATAGCAGGAAAAATATTTCTTGCTGGTTATATTATGATTAAAAGATGGAAGTTTCCGTATATGACAATCAACAATGCATAATCTGCAAGGACAAATGAAAATCGTAGATGATTAAAATGGCTACTACAAATCAACGGCGGGCACAATGTGTTCTTTGGTATGCTAAATTTGATAGTGTTAAAAGAGTTCAAAGGGAATTTCGACGCGAGTATGGTGTGCGTAATGTACCTAAATACGATTCCATAATGTTGTGGTATCGAACATTTGTAGAAACAGGTTCTGTGTTAAAGAAACTTGCAGGAGATCGCAGTTGAAACACAGTGAGAGAAGCAGCTTTGTCTTGGCTTGGTCCCCAAACTCCCCAGATCTAACCCCTCCTGACTTCTTCGTGTGGGGTTTTGTTAAAGACATTGTCTATTCACAGAAACCCAGGAACATTGATGATCTGAGAGTAAAAATTACTCAAGGTTTTCAACAAATCACCCCTATTATGTTACAACGGACATGGACTGAATTGCATCACCGTTATGAGTTGTGCAGGGTGCGCAATGGGGGTCATGTTGAGCTCTGAGGAATCTCCCATCTTTCAGTGTTGTATGCACAAAGTTTCAACAAATGAATTTCAGTAGTAAATGTTTTACGGTGTTTTTATTTTATCCATACCCAAACGGATCATCTGTAATTCCGCAAGTTCTTAATAGTTGACACTATTATTGGAATGTATAAAAGTGTTTGAAGAAAATGGTGATGTTGATTAGGTATAAATGATTCTCATAATTGACCATATCAGCGGTTTCCCGCAAAACCTAGTAAATTTTACAATATTAGAGGAAGGTGAAATTTTGAATTCTTTAATGTGGGTATATTTATGTAGGCCTACTATTGACGACATAGACTTACTAAATAACCGCTAGACCGCTCACTGGCGCTAGTGTTATGCTCCCAAATTGAACAGCCGACGGGCGGCCATTTGCTTGGTTGAGATGAATAAGTACAGGTTTAGTTCGTGTGCTATTTTTAATTGCAGCAATGCACACAGATGTAAAGATAAAGAAAGAAGGAATGTTACATTTCACTGATTAGTTAATCTTTAATTTCTACAATATTTTTGGCCCGTATTATGTTACAGAAGACAAACTATTGTACTTAATACGGCTGTTTGTGCTTCAGATTTCCTCTGAGTAAAGATTCCCTTAACCGAAAATGGATAGGTGCAATCCGCAGAGAGAATTTCTACCCTACAATGAATCATTCAGTGTTTCAACTCATTTCGAAGATAGTTGTTACCTCTCAAGCTACGTTATTACCGTATACATTGTTATTGTCCTTCATCCACTCCATATCCTTCCCTTTCTTCAAACAGCTGTTGCTTCAGTGCATACATGAATAATAAAATTATTCGCCGAATTCGAAGATACAGAATTAATAATAATAATAATAATAATAATAATAATAATAATAATAATAATAATAATAATAATAATAATAATAATAATAATAATAATAATAATAATCCGTGGCGCTACAGTCCGTGAAGGCCCCAGACCGACCAGCCGGCTGCTGGCCTCACGCCCACATGCCGAAGCAGAGGTGGACGATCATCCAACCAGAATAGAGGTATCGTGTGGTTAGCACGATATTCCACCCAGCCTTTACAGCTGGCTTTCGCAACCGGATTTTGCTACCTATCGTAGCTCCCCAAGTGCATCACGATTCTGGATGGGCACCGGTCCCATACACTGGCCGAAATTTCATGACAAAATTTCTTCCCCATGAGGACTCGAACCAGCGCGCATTCCGTAATGCGAGTCCTAGGCAGTATGCCTTAGACCACCACGTCACGGCGCGGGACGGTAGAAATAGATCCTGTTTAAAAAATATATATAAACAAATTTCAGAGCCTAAAAGCTGAAACATGTTCATTAATACTGCATGTACTAACCAGTCATTAAGTAATGGCATAACACATTTCAAATTCATCTCCCAGAACAAGTATTAGGCCACATAGCCTGTTAGAGGAAGGAATTTTCACACCATCGTTCCTTTGGACAACTCAACAGAAACTGTATAAACTACAAAAAGTTAATTTTTTAATATCCCTGATTGAAAGTAACTCTTGTCTTAGTTACGGATTAATGAAACAGTTTTTTATACTACTGCTACTGCTCCTGCTACTTGCTACTATTACTACTACTACTACTACTACTACTACTACTAATAATAATAATAATAATAATAATAATAATAATATTAATAATAAATAATGCTTAATGCTTTTGATTTTATACAACAGTTTAACCTACATATTAAATTAAAAAGTAGACATTATTAACCGTGGTTATGAATATTCACATTCGGAGTTCCTATGAAAATGATGCAAGTCTGACAGCCTGGCTGAATCCCGATAAAGCGGATCGAGATTGATAAAAATTCCGATTTGAGGGATAATATCCTAGAACGCAATTTAAACAAGTTAGTCTGCATTTCCTATTATCCAATATTTTTATTTATATATTGACTCAGATGGTTACATTGTAAACATAAAGGTAACCCGCGGAAATTTAGTAAGTCTGTGAGGTAACCCAGCTGATTGCCGTAAGGTAACTCTACTCGCAAGATAATAGTTCCCCTAGTTCTACCACATTGTTGATTAATCCGTTTCGGTACCTAGTTGCTGTTCTCGCAAGTAATCAACATTGTATATTTTAGGTGCGTTGAGTGCCAAAAAAAAAAAAAAAGAAGAAAAAAGAAAGAGCGTTTTGATATTGTATTTTACACTAATAACAGACACATACAATTGCTGCGTTTTGTAGTGCAGTGAACTGTGTTTAAACATGGACTCATCGTCGATGTACTGTTGCAGTACCGGTTCCGAAAAAGAAAAGTTGCAAAGTTAATTTAGTAGCGAATGGTTAAAACATATTCATGGTTAATAAAAGAAAAAAACGATTAGCCCGTAGTATTCACTGTAGCCTACTGTGTGTCTTTCGTATTTTAGTGTTTCTCAGGGAGGCGAATATTACATTAAAAGCACGCGAATACTACTTTGCAGAAAACAACTATAAATCTCTTTGATAAAGTGATGATAAATATAATGTCTAAAGTTAGCTTCTGATATCCCGATTTCCCTCCCAGAAAACCTAGCAACTCTGCTGACAGGAGACACACGTTATTAAAGATATATCGCAAATGAAGTATTGTTCCTTTAAACAAAAACATTTAGCTTTCGGATACGCAATACAACACGTATTCAAATAGCGGTTTCGAAATCCCGCGCGTTTTCTAACAAACAAATGGCGGCTTCTGCTGCTTCAATTTGGGAACATATTTCTCAGTTCTCCGCTACGGCGTGGTAGGGGCTCGGTTGACGACACTGAATGTTATCTTCGCCATCTATTCATAGAAGAAATAACTAGAGAAGCCATACTTGTACGAACAAATTATCTATCACTATCGATTGGTAACGGCCAGGTATCTTTGAACGTTAGTGTACATTGAGAAAAAAATTATTTCATATGTTCAAATTTTCAATGCTCAAATCTGTACCTATCCTCTTAAAGGAGCATTTACTGAAGCATTACAATATTACGAAAAGCTTTATTCGGTTTTCTACCTATAGAACACCTAGCAACATTGGAGGACTCCGTTGCTAAGACATTCGCCAATCAACGACAGACATGAAAGGGCAAGCCCTACGATCGTTCGTCAGGGTTTGCATTGCACAATGAGAGACGGTCAGGAGCATTTACTCGAAATTGGACACTTTATTTTTACAGCGCGAGCTCTGTCTTCTGTTATGGCTATCATCCGTCCCCATTTACTTGCATTATTCATAAGCCCACGACGCTTCTACCTCGCAGCTTGCAATTACTCTCTCAACGCCTTTGACGTCATCACGCGATTTTAATACAGGACGCAATTATTTACTTTCGTTTACCTTATTAACGTGGCGTTGAAGTCACGAAATTTAATGAAGATTAATGGTGAATCAACAAAAAGGATTTAATTTTGGACTCTTACCGCTGCTTTAATATTGTAAGATAACACAACGGTTCAAAGTTTGTCTACTCTCCTTTTCAGTTTAGGAGGACGAAGACAGAAGAAAGAAGAATTCTAGCTTTTAGATCGTACGACTGGCAGTATTTTGTTTTCTCTTCTTTTTCCCTTTATTTTAATCCTTTACCCGTTCTTTCATGGCTGCAGGGTAGCTCAATTTGTCACAGCTACGGACTAGTTCCAGGTTCAATCCCGGATGGTAGCGAGATTTTTTCTCCTTTGTCAGAGCTTCCATATGATCCCGGAGTTCACTCGAACTCCAATACTGTTCTCCAACCAGATGATCAACCGTGAAAGGAATGTGCTTACTATTGCGTCATCTATTGGAACGAAGTAGATAGACGATATTACCGTTATAACGTCAGTTTAAAAATCATGCGCTCTCCTTCATATGTTATTTCCTGTATGGAGGGATTAAAAGACCAGGAGATTAACAGTGATATAATTTTGTAACTAGGGTAGTATCAATATGTATGATCAATGTTATGTTTTGTGCTGTGAGAGCTAGCCAATAGAGATAAGAGTACCCACGTCTGTGACCTTATGACATCTTATGACATCAACATTCATTCACAGCATTATCCCGCTTCGTCTCAGTCCCCGAAGACTTTCTCGTGGTTGGAGTACAGTAGAGTCCCGGGGGTGACAATCGGAGATTGGTGCCGACTGCACAAGCGCAAACTAGTGCAAAGATCAAGAATGCATGGAGCGCTGCTTCCATGGTTATGTCTGTACTAAACATTTTTACGTTACCTTCTTCTTTCATCTCACTTCATTTTCTTCTAACACTTTCATCCTTCTATTCCTTCTGACCCACCTGTTCCTTCTCTTTCACCCACTACTACACATCTTCTGTGTCAACTTTTTTCTTTACATCAACATCCCTCCATCACTTATTTCTTCTCCCCTAAATCTTCGCACTCTACCTCTTTCCTTTTTCCTCTCTTTCATCTATTCGCTCTCTCCTACCGCCTTCTTCTCAACCTCTTTCCTCATCTCAATCTTTATCTTCTCCTACATTCCTGTTCTCCTTTCATATCTTTTCTCTCCTCCCCTCTTCCTTCCCCTCCACCTCTTTCTTTCCTTACACCTGTCGCTTCTCCACCTCTTCCTTTTATCTTTCTTCCTTCTCTTCTGCTTCTTCCTTTTCTTTTTCTTCTTCTTCCGCCTCTTCCTTCTCCGTCTCTTCCTTCTCTTTCCCTCTTTCTTCTCCTTCCCTTCTTTCTTCTCCGCCCTTTCCTTCGCCTTCGTCTCTTCCTTCTTCCCCGCCTTTTTTTGTTCGTCTCTTCCTTCTTCCCCCCTCTTTTTGTTCGTCTCTTCCTTTTTCTCTGCCTCTTCCTTCTTTCCCGCCTCATTTTGTCCGCCTCTTTCTTCTTCCCCTCCTCTTTTTGTTCGTCTCTTCCTTCTTCCCCGCCTCTTTTTGTTCGTCTCTTCCTTTTTCTCTGCCTCTTCCTTCTTCCCCGCCTCATTTTGTCCGCCTCTTCCTTCTTCTACCCTTCTCCCTTCTCCTTCGTCTCTTCCTTCTCCTCCGTCTCTTCCTTCTCCTCCGTCTCTTCCTTCTCCTTCCCCTCTTCCTTCTCCTTCCCCTCTTCCTTCTCTTTCCCCTCTTCCTTCTCCTCCGTCTCTTCCTTCTCCTCCGTCTCTTCCTTCTCCTTCCCCTCTTCCTTCTCCTCCGTCTCTTCCTTCTCCTCCGTCTCTTCCTTCTCCTCCGTCTCTTCCTTCTCCTCCGTCTCTTCCTTCTCCTTCCCCTCTTCCTTCTCCTTCCCCTCTTCCTTCTCCTTCCCCTCTTCCTTCTCCTCCGTCTCTTCCTTCTCCTCCGTCTCTTCCTTCTCCTTCCCCTCTTCCTTCTCCTTCCCCTCTTCCTTCTCCTTCCCCTCTTCCTTCTCCTCCGTCTCTTCATTCTCCTTCCCTTCTTTCTTCTCCTCCGTCTCTTCCGCTCTTCCTTCTCCTTTCCCTCTTCCTTCTCTTCCCCTCTTCCTTCTACTTCCCCTCTTTCTCCTCCGCCTCTTCCTTGTCCTTCATCTCTTTCTTCTACTCTGTTTGCTTTCCCCCCGCTCCACTACTCCTCACCTCTTCTCCTTCACCAGTTCCTATGTCCATGAGAACATTAATTAATTCCTTAAATAATTTACCTGTTGAATAATTAATTTATCCATTCACTCTTTAATTCATATATTTTCTCGTTCATCAATTCATTCATTCACTGTTCATTTATTGAACCTTCGACTTTCAACCATCTGTCAATCAGTTCACCCGCCTACCCATAATTTCTATATTAATTTATTCACTCATCCGTGCATTCATCATTTTATTTATCTCATTCATTCGTACTTCATTCGTTCATTAATTAATTCATTGCAATTAACTTTTGGTTAGTTATTCAAAATAGCAAATAAATAAACAGATTATGTATAGATGTATACTATAGAAAATTTTTGTACTCTTTGGATTACTAATTCATTCATTCGTGCGTTCAATGATTCGTCATTGTTCGTGAGAGTTCATTTATTTCACTTATTTATTCATTCATCTATTTACCCGTCCTTATATTCACACTTCTATTAATTCATCCCTTTGTATCGCTCCATCATTCCATCTATTCAACGAACTGAAAAGGATGTCTGCAAGTTGGAGTTCATAACTATCGCGCAATATTTCGCGTATGATGGAAGCAGCTGTAAATATAACTGAAGAAATTGTATTCATTTTCCAATGCACAAAATGTTTGTTGTAGGCATACACTGAACCTCGTACGGTGGTAAACAGTTGCCAACACTACTATGGTGCTTCCTATACTCCCACTGCGTATTTTCGAGGAAGTCCGCAATCTTCTATGAATTTTTCAGTTTTCCTCCATGAATGTATGCATGTGTTTACATGCTCTTTCATACAACGCAGTGTCGTTGACAAGTTGCTGTTTTGAATTTTTATTGAATTCAAGTATTCTACAGTGTGTGTATTGTTATCTTACTATAACGCAAAGCGTATCAGAATTCTTATATTATATATACTGTATACCTAGGTAAATACTGTATTACTTTATAAGAAAAATCTTAAATGAACAAAAGAGTGTATTGCGGTACAAATGTGGGAACTGCGTTATTACTAGGTACCGTGTTCTGTCCCAGGCCGTACGGAGATAAAATCTTGTTCATAGATTACATTGGCGTGACGTCATATTTGGCGCTTGGCTCAGGTGCAACCAGGGAACACTTGCATCTTGTTTGTGCTTCATTTGACGTTCTATTCATGATTCAAAACTAGACCTCGAACACTGCTGAAAATGCATTGTAGCAATAATGTAATTGATTTAACTTTACTGGTACTGGCAGAGTTAAGGCTGTAAGGCCTTCTCTTCCACTCAACTAATATAAAAATACACAACAAATATAAGTAACATCAATACAGAAAACAAAGGAATAATAGTAATAATAATAATAATAATAATAATAATAATAATAATAATAAAAGAGATAGGTTTGGAAGTAAATCCCGAAAAGACAAAGTATATGATTATGTCTCGTGAAGAGAATATTGTACGAAATGTAAATATAAAAATTGGAAATTTATCTTTTGAAGAGGTGGAGAAGTTCAAATATCTTGGAGCAACAGTAACAAATATAAATGATACTCGGGAGGAAATTAAACACAGATTAAATATGGAAATGCGTGTTATTATTCGGTTGAGAAGCTTTTATCATCTAGTCTGCTGTCAAAAAATCTGAAAGTTAGAATTTATAAAACAGTTATATTACCGGTTGTTCTTTATGGTTGGGAAACTTGGACTCTCACTTTGACAGCGGAACATAGGTTAAGGATGTTTGAGAATAAGGTGCTTAGGAAAATATTTGGGGCTAAGAGGGATGAAGTTACAGGAGAATGGAGAAAGTTACACAACGCAGAACTGCACGCATTGTATTCTTCACCTGGCATAATTAGGAACATTAAATCCAGACGTTTGAGATGGGCAGGGCATGTAGCACGTATGGGCGAATCTAGAAATGCATATAGAGTGTTAGTTGGGAGACCGGAGGGAAAAAGACCTTTAGGGAGGCCGAGACGTAAATGGGAAGATAATATTAAAATGGATTTGAGGGAGGTGGGATATGATGATAGAGAATGGATTAATCTTGCTCAGGATAGGGACCAATGGCGGGCTTATGTGAGGGCGGCAATGAACCTCCGGTTCCTTAAAAGCCAGTAAGTAAGTAAGTAATAATAATAATAATAATAATAATAATAATAATAATAATAGAGGAGTAAAATGTAGATGTGTTTAGTTACAAGAGTTAAACAATTACAATGTAGTGTTAAATAAAACAATCTGGATCGAAAGAATGATTAACATAATGAAGGAAAATTGATATTTTAAAAATAAAAATTTGCGAGAGTAATATCTGAAGAAAGATCATATTCTAGAGGTAAAAAGCAGACTTTCTGACAATCGACTTTGGAAGCAGTCAGTGTCTGACAGCCCTTACTATGTACACTGAAATACGCTATTTTCACTATTACACTATCATAAAGAATGTAGGCTCACATTGATCAAACATTATTTACACTATTGTACACAATTTACAAAATAGGTAGGTCATAATATTATGAAATAAAATACCTTGCATTGCAATACACAATATTGTACAAAAGATTAATTGTGTAAATAATGTTTGATCAATGCAGGCACAATATATTCTTTATTATAGTGTAAATATAGTAAAAATAGCTAATTCTGGTGTACATAGTGTAAATTTAAATTGTAAATATTAGTGTAATTGTTAAAGTGGTCCATGTTTTCTGCCCCACTTGACGAAACAAGGGTCGCGTGAGCCGTCAGTCACGTATTTAGCTTGCTAGAGCTCCTGTAAAATAGATTAATAAGACGTTTTTAACTTTATATATTCAACGGAAATAGAAAATCTTCATTTATTTCTTAAGTGATAGTCTAAATAAGGTATAAGGGGTATTTGGATTTTGTTGCTATGACAATATTATAATAGTCTATGCCCCAAGTCTTCTAAATTTCTCATTTTTTCGATCCAAACTGTCCAATTTCCATTATTGGTGACACCCGACCTCGAGCATCTTTCTTTTTCGGTGTGACCCAGTTACAATTTTATTTATACAACAATTTGTAATATGCACTTGAATATGAGATTTGTAAGTAATTTTGAATTTTGAAGAATATTCATATACGAGTAGGGGAGAGTCGGGTAGTATCGGACATCGGGTAATATCGGACAGTGAGTTTTTTTCATCTACCACACGGTGATAGCACCTGATTGACATGGTTACGTTTCTGTGTTGTCGCATAGAGAAACGTAACCATGTCATTCAGTTACTACCATATGGCGGTAGATGAAAGAAATGCACTGTCCGATACTACCCGACTCTCCCCTAATACAGTACTATTGTAAAATCTTTGTTAATGCATGTAATTTTTACTTGCAATAATAAACAATCTTATTTTATCTTTAAAAAAGTTTTGTAACCCCTCAAATCTTTATAAAACACGGTGTACATACTGTATAATCAATTAATCATGGGTAATATCGTTCTCAAAGATTCAGAATTTGAAGAGATACTATTGCATGAATTAAGAGTCGTAGATTTAAAAGCTGAACATCATCAGTATATTATAGGAGCATGGAAAATCGGCTGGGCGTCAATAAATCTTGAAAAATCTAGAATGAGGGATGAAATTACATATAGTAGTTTCAGAAAATGGCTTAACTTCTTGAATTATTATGGTAATTATTTTGAAAAAATGTAAATAATGTGACATAAGTGAATAAACATGCCGATTCGGTGATGCCTGATGAGGCAGAGTGACACATGTGCATATTTATTTTATAATCAAACTTCAGATACTGTAACTGTAAATATTTGAATAGATTTTTGTTCATTTCTCTTCCCACTCTGCTTGTGGAAAATAATAATTCACAGCACTGTTTTTCTTTTGTTATAGGAACCAGGCAACGTGTGGTATTGTCAACTTAAGGGACACGCAAACACCATCTGTAAGTACAGCAAAAGGGAACGATCGTTGAAAGAATGTTTCCTTAACTATTTAAATTTTGGCAGTGTAAATGCTTAGGTTATTTTGTAATGTCATTTTCAAGTTCTCATGGTGGCTCTTGAATCAGAGTTTCACTGGTTGAAATCCGTTTGAAGCCGTTGGAATATAGACGTGATAAATCATTAACATGGCTTTCTTATACTGGGTGTTCAGTTCAAAATGTGTCTTGGCTCGCTGTATGCCGTCATGTAGCTAGCTGATGAGCCTAGAGAATTCAATCTTCCTACACTTCCGCAGCTCAGGTGTATAATCTAAGAGGCAGAGAAGTTGGCTAGCAAGTACGGCGTTCATTCTGAAGAGTACGTGCCGATACGTACGGTAACGCCGGTAGTGGCAGGAATGTGAACTGTTTGGAAATACGTACTGTCGGGATATGGGGAGAGGGTTAAGACGATTACTTACGTATTTGTTGACATTAACTTCGACGGTCAACATGAACACGGAGCATTTGATTTGTGTTGTGGAATGTTACCGTACGCAACCTATGATAACAAATACCCTGCGTACGACTTGCCGGCGCAAAACACAGTTGGAAAGAGGTTATGGTAGCACACAGACCGTACAGACCGCCATCTGTTGCTACGACGTTCAAGTTATACCGTACACGTTCTCAAGTTCAGATTGAAGAACGCCTTAAATAATAGGCAACTTCTCTAACATATAAACTGAAACTCGCTTCAAATCGGTGACCCAACAACAGTGACGTCATGACACACTTTGAAATGAACACCCAGTAGAAACGCGTCACGTGTCACGTGTAAAAGAACTCTGAGCACTATCACGAATCAAGTTTTGTTGATCATTTATAAACCAAGATGAACTTCAAGCGAAAGTGTTCCTAAATAAAACACTACCACTACCTTCACTTTCCTTTGTTCTTCCCTTGACTCAAATGATATTTACACACCGATCCATTTTAACTGAGATTTTTCTCTACCATTCTTATTATCTGACTTCATTTTTGGTTAGTCCATTCACATTTTTTCTTATGCCATTCATTTTTCGCTTATCACATTCGTTTTTGACTCACTTTTCTCCCACACTATTAATTTTCTCTCACTTTCCTCTCACCCCTTTCACATTTCTCTCACCCCATTCACTTTCCTCTCACCCCATTCACTTTTACCTCATTCCATTCACTATTCTCTCACCCCATTCACTTTTACCTCATCCCATTCACTATTCTCTCACTCCATCACTCCTCCCTCATCCCATTCATTTTTCTCTTGCCTCACCCTATTCATTTTTCACTCAGTTTTCTCTCAACGCAATCATTTTACTTTCTTTCCATTGTCTCTCATCCCATTCATCTTTCTCTTGCCTTATCCTATTCATTTTTTACTCAGCTTTTTCTCACCGCATTCATTTTGTTTTCTTTCCATTTTCCCTCATCCCATTCGTCTTTCTCTTGCTTCATCGTATTCATTTTTCACTCAGTTTCCTCTCACCGCATTCATTTTGCTTTCTTTTCATTTTCCCTCATCCCATTCATCTTTCTCTTGCCTTATCCTATTCATTTTCCACTCAGTTTCCTCTCACCGCATTCATTTTACTTTCTTTTCATTTGCCCTCATCCCATTCGTCTTTCTCTTGCTTCATCCTATTCATTTTTCACTCAGTTTTTTCTCATCGCATTCATTTTGTTTTCTTTTCATTTTCTCTCATCTCATTCACTTTCCTCTCAGCCCATTCACTAATTAATTAATTTAGTCATTCAGAAAGTCATTTATTCGGTCGTTTCTTCAACTACGGGGTGGCACACGAAATGTCATACCATTTAATTATCACATAAACATTTTAATATTGTTGTTTCGATGTTTCTAACTGCGCTAGTGGATGCCAAAATTCATGGAAAATCCGATAGGTAGCATCACAGTTTGGATGTAACCATAGCTACGAGCACAAACATCAATTTGTGAAATGACAGACAACGGGGGATTGACTGTTGAACACAAGGTGAAAGTTATTCTGTGTTGTGAGTAAACAAAACGTTCGATTATGGGCTAGGGAACCTCCTCGCATGCTGCGTGAAAAAGAAACGTTTGGGGTAAATGTTTCTGTATGGGCCGCAATTTCGATTCACGGAATCATCGGTCCAATTTTCTTCGATGAAACTGTCAACCAAGTTCGATACAAAACCATGTTGGAAAGCAGTTTTATCCCCCATTTCATGGCAAAAGCTCTCCCTATGGAAACTCAGTGGTTCATGCAGGATGGAGCCCGTCCACACACTGCAAACACCGTTCTGGATTACCTGTACGAGACGTTTGATCTTCGTGTGATGTCACATCGACATTGCTGCGGCAAAATGTGGCCGCCTCATAGCCCGGACATTAATCCTTGCGATTTCTTTTTATGGGGATTCCTAAAAGAGAAAGTCTACCAAAGGAGGCCAGAAAATGTGGTGCAACTCAGAGCCCTTCTAGTGGAGTTGTGCCGTGCGCTATCTGAAGACTTGTGTCGAAAAGTAGTGACGAATGTAAGGGTTCGTTTGCAAGAGGTTGTGAGGCAAAACGGCGGTCATATGGAACATGTTCTGCATTAGAGATAAAATTCCAAATCCTAATTATTATTTCTGTATAATTTTGTAAAGCTTTAATACAAATCAATAGGTCTTACGTGTAAAATAAATGGTATGACATTTCGTGTGCCACCCTGTATATGAGAGCGGTCAGCATTGAAGGACGGACCTCATGGTCAATGTCCAATGCCAAGGCTGCTCGGCTTCCACTAGGGCAGGCGTCTAAGCAAACTCCACTGTTTTGTTCTGCATTGTGATATTGGCAGATGTCAGTCATCATTTTCCTTGCTAGAGCAATAATTACCTACAGCTGTTCAAACCCTAGTCCTCACAAAGGCAGTCTTAAGTGGTTGTCACACCAAACCGTAGCGTCGGAGTTTCACCCCGGGGATCACGTGACTAATATCCGAGGCGATGAGTGGGTTTTGTGGAAACGTATGCAAGGTCAGCTTTTGATCTTTATAGTAATTCCAGGACTGTTTTACAAACCTTATGGGGCTGTTTCACATTTATACAGTTATTAATGCTCATTTAAAGTCAAATTTGTGGTCTTACCTGTTTAAAGACTAGAGACACATTAATGTTTATTTTTCATCATCGTCCGTCATCATTCTTCACGAATTTGGAATGTCTACAGCTGCCAGTAACGGTTATCATGTCTGACCGTAAAGTGAGCGGGCCTCGGTTCAAATTCTGGTTGGGACAAGTTACCTGGTTGAGATTTTTTCCGGGGTTTTCCCTCAACCCATTAAGAGCGAATGCTGGGTAATTTCCGGCGCTGGACCCTGGACTCATTTCCCTGGCTTTGTCTCACTCAGACGCTAGATAACAATAGCAGTTGATAAAGCGTCGTAAAATAACTAATACAAAATTAGACCTTTAAGGGATACTAGGACTGAAATTTGAAATTTTTACTGTTTTAATCAGATTTATTTTGTTTTTTAACTGTTGGTTAGATGCATTAAGAATAAGTTGTGTGCAAATTTTGAGCTAGTTTTGAAGTTAATTTTATTTTAATTACTAGCCGTACCCGTGCGCTCCGCTGCACTTATTAGAAATAAATATAAAATTATTACATAATTAAAATAAGACATTTGGTCCAGGGAACATTCGTGTTTAATAGAAGGATAAATCATTTAATATATTACTTAATTGAAATTGTATTTAAATAATTAAAATGCCATCATTTTGGTCCAGAGACAACTCATTTGGTGCAATGATAATTCTTTTATGCTCGACCATGCCGAAATGTAGTAATTATACACCTGGTAGCAGCCCTTTAATGGACCTCATTAAAGTACACCTATTCTTTAAAGTTCAGGCGTTCCACCAATCAGAAAATACCATTGTAGCAATATGAAAGCGCAAGTATCGATTATTCTCGGATATGCAATCGAAAGACAACTAGAGCGAGATTAGACAATATTAAACTCAGTCGAAAAAAACAGCACACAAATTAACATCAGTTCACCGTCATCTTCCAGCCTTTCAGAAAGCACATTCCCGCAAATTCATTTCACCAATTGCCGGAAAAAATCAATATGGTGGAGCATAAAAAGTCGTATGAAACTTGACTATAATGGTAATTAAGACGCTCGTATGAAAATTATGAAAATCGCTTGCGCCCGTTTCATAAACATACTCGCGTCTTAATTACTACCATTATAGGCTCGTTGCATAATGTACTATTAACATGTTTCTTACTTGTTATTACATGCATATAATTAAAATATGTTCATTTGTTTCAGAGAACATCCGTTTTTGGTGCAAGAATAATTCGTTTAACATTATTCTAAATTAGTCTTGAATGCATCCTTTAATAAATCACTCCAAATTAATAGAGTGGATTGTGTACGAAGATAATTTTTGTGTTAACCTTACTGTGCATCTTTTTTTTTGTTAAGTTTACTTTATTCACGCTTTAACATCTGTGGTCATGTCGCGTGTTTAGAATGTGGGGTATATCAGTAGGCTGTGTTTACTCTTGTTGAATTCCTGTTTCTATTGTGTGTTGTAGATGGCTTGTTTCATGTAACTGATTATAGACTTTGATTCATGTTTTTGGTATTGGTAATTGAGGTGGTGATGAATCATGGCATGTATCTTTCCGATCCGGAATTTGCCTTTATGACTAAGGGAAATCATGAAAAACCCCAGTCAGATTGGTCGGCCACGGGGTTTGGACCCGGGACCTCCCGAATGCGTGTCTCAAACGCTACCGTCTGAGCCAACTCGCTCGGTTGTATATCATTGTTTATGCAAATAGAAAATGAGGTAGGCCTACCCTATATAAATATTATTTTAAGAAACACAGGAAACGAATATGGGTAAATTATGAGCGCAGGAACGCCATTTTGTGACACCTTTGAAAGTAACTCAGCTCCAGTGAGCTCTATGGTAAAACGCTTATTTATTATGGGCGGTATTTTTGGTCCAGTAAAAATATTCATCTTTACGACAAAACTCTTAACTATTATGTTCTGTGAATAAAAAGGAACTTAAGTGTTTAAAAATAGAGTATTTTATGTGACCAAATAATGAAGTTGCAATAATCAAGTTAAACAATATTTAAACATAATATCAAGTTTTCTGTACGTAAAGATCTATTTTAATCTTACCTCAGTCCTCATCTGTAGCATTACATCCATCTAGAGAAACTACAAATTTCAAATAGTGAAGGAATTTCCAAATTTATTAATTAGGTTCTGAGATTACTTCATACGAACACACAATATTCTATGTAAATTAGGTAATATTGACAAACATTAAGGCCGCCTTAAATAGACGGAGTCATTTGTTTTAATTTCATTATAGCCATTGTCGTTCCTGCAATAACTCCTATGTCACATATTTATCGATTTTCAGATTTTTGCTCTATTAAATAACTTAAATAATGATACAGCAAATAATAAAATCTCCTATATGTAATTATATTTCTTTCTTTCGAAAATGTAAGAATTCACGATCTCCTATGTACCACTGCCATAGAATGAATAAATGTGTTATTTTCCTACTGAACAATTTTATATTTTGCAAAAAGGAGTTATTGCAGGAACAACGATGCTATAATCTGAGGCGGCGGTGAAAATGTATTGTATTGTTACTTTAAAAGTCTTAAATATCAGTCCTATCAAAATTTTACATAGAATAAAACTTATCGGAAATCATTTTCAAAGAAACTTTTGTTATGTAACATTAAAAAAAATCAATAATCGAGATATTTCGATTTATTTAATTCAGGCCCCCTTATAACCCCCTTTTCAATAAAGTATTTTCAATGCCATATAGCATAAAATCTAAGTTACAACAAACTTAATTTATATTTCAATTTTCATCGAAATCCGTTCAGCCATTATCGCGTGAAAAAGGTAACAAACATCCAGACAGACAGACAGACAGACATACAAAAAAATGTCAAAAAAGCGCTTTTCGGTGTCAGGATGAATAATTATACATGTCAACACCAATTATTTTTGGAAAAGCGAAAATTACCAGAAAAATTTCGGTTATAGATTTATTATTAGTATAGATTGTTTAAATTAGTGATATAATCAAAATGTTCCGTGCGTATTACATTTAAATACGGCAAGTTCACATTTCTTTCAAACTGACTCTCATTACGGGCAATATTTCAATGTTGAGCAATTCATGATACCTATGTAGGCTAGTTTAGGCACATTACATTCTTGAAAATCAGAAATTTATTTATTTACATAACAATTTTTTTAGATCCTAAATTTCAAGATACTTAACTTTTCTCAACTTTAGAGCTCATAAAATATATAATGGACACGTACGGATATTTTCACTTCAATTTCGTGAAAGCTGAATACGCATTTTAACATAAAAAATGTAGTTTCGAGAAAAAATCAAATTTGTGAAAAGAGATGCAATACTGACAAATGGAGCAGACTTATATAAAAATCGCTGCTCGACCTTAAAGAAGACATAGAGGCAAAACCTACTACTATCAATTTCCCAAGTCTCTAATGAGTCTTTTCGTACAAAAAAATTGATTTTTGAATATTTTTGTAAAACGTTAGCCTAGTGTCCCTTGAGGTATGATTTGCAATAGATAATTGTGAATGGTCACATTTATATACATTTATTTTAACAATATTTCCCTTCTCGCTCTTGTTGTTTCCGTTCCCGGTTTATTGTGAACCAGCCTTAACACAGGGGGTTTGTAATTGCACGGGTTACATCAGCTTCTTGTCTATGCGGATGACGTGAATATGTTGAGAAAATTCACAAACGATTAGGGAAAACAGAATTTTTTGAAGCAAGTAAATAGATAGGTTTGGAAGTAAATCCCAAAGAGAGAAAGTATATGATTATGTCTCGTGACTAGAATATTGCACGAAATGGAAATATAAAAATTGGAGATTTATTCTTCGAAGAGGTGGAAAAATTCAAATATCTTGGAGCAACAGTAACCAATATAAATGACGCTCGGGAGGAAATTAAACGCAGAATAAATATGGGAAATGCCTGTTATTATTCGGTTGAGAAGCTTTTATTATCTAGTCTGCTGTCAAAAAATCTGAAAGTTAGAATTTATAAAACAGTTATATTACCGGTTGTTCTGTATGGTTGTGAAACTTGGACTCTCACTTTGAGAGAGGAACAGAGATTAAGGGTATTTGAGAATAAGGTGCTTAGGAAAATATTTCGGGTTAAGAGGGATGAAGTTACAGGAGAATGGAGAAAGTTACAAACGCAGAACTGCACGCATTGTATTCTTCACCTGACATAATTAGGAACATTAAATCCAGACGTTTGAGATGGACAAGGCATGTAGCACGTATGGACGAATCCAGAAATGCATATAGAGTGTTAGTTAGGAGGCCGAAGGAGAAAAGACCTTTGGGGAGGCCGAGACGTAGATGGGAGGATAATATTAAAATGAATTTGAGGGAGGTGGCATATGATGATAGAGACTGGATTAGTCTTGCTCAGGATAGGGACCGAAGGCGGGTTTATTTGAGGGCGGTAATGAACCTCCAGGTTCCTCAAAAGCCGTTTGTAAGTATAAGTACATTTATCGAAAATCAACAAACCAACCATTAGTATTAGTTGGCAACTTAAATATCTTATTTCTTAATGATATAATTATGCCATTTTCTTTTTTTTTTTTTTGTTATTTAATTATGTATTTATTAATATTCGTGAAATATTGGAGTGAAATATAGAATATAATCTAAATTTAACAGAAGAAATACTGAAGGCAGAAGTAAACACTGAAATACTGAAACAATTGTCTTTAGAGACAATTAATATTAGGTACCCTCCACAAAACTGGCTTCATTTATACACCGACGGATCCTTGATCTCCAGAGAACAGGGTGCCGGTGCAGGTGTTACGTGCTGTCTCTTCTCACTTTATAGATCTCTTGAATATGGAACAACAAGTTTTGATGGTGAAATCATTGCAATAAGTGAAAGTCTTGAGAATCTTCTATGCAGTTATATTGTCAGACTCCAAAGCAGCTATTCTATCAATAATCTCTAAACACACACCTTCATCTCAAACAGCAGAAATAAATAAAATGCTCTCTCAATTAATATCACTCAATAAAAGAATTGTATTCCAATGGATACCATCCCATTGTGGAATCCTGGGAAACGAGAATGCGGATGCTTTAGCAAAGAAGGGCAGCACTGCTACTTACAGATCTGTTACTAAATCTACGTATTAAGGCTGGTTCACAGTAAACCGGGAACGAGAACCAGAATGAAAACGAGAAGCAGAGGACGTGAATATGAAAATTTTTGATTCACAATATTTCTTCATGAGTTTGCAATAAAATATGTTCAAAAAAAAAAAAACAAAACAAAACAAACAATAAACCGAGAACGTAGACGGCTATGCATAGCGATATATATGTAAATAACGATATGTAAAGTCGATATTACGCATTCTGATGTTATTTGTATATAATTGACCAATGACGTTCTCTCATGAGTACAAGGCAGCCTACATGAACACAGGTTAACCAACTTCGAAATTTCAACTGAAACATTTCAGTAGGTACAGTACTATAAATATGCCCATGCATCTTTATTATCACAACCTATTTTAAGTCTACCATAACGTAAAATAATTAGAGAATAAACATTTATAATAGATCAAAAATGAACACAACAGTAATTATTGAATTGAAGCGTGAATATGTAGTGTGTAATACAACCAATACAGTAATAAAATATGATTCACTTACGATCGGTGTTCAAAGATGCAGCTATTGAAAGCCACGTATTCTCCTTCATTTTCTCATCTTTATACGAGGCGCGCCGCTTATCGTAAATGTGATGATTTCAATATTACAGTCTCGTCAAATAAAACTAGCTCCATGATGCACAGCACAGAACAAAATAATGCATAGGTTATGCCACGGTCTTCTTGCTACAAAATATACGACGACAAAATAGCTTTTAGATGGCAATAGAATGAATCTAGTGGGCTGTGATCGGAAACGTGAACGCCAAGGTTAAAACTTGGCCAACTCTCCGTTCCCGATCCCGGGCTCCGGCAAGCTTTTCGTGAATGCTCACATTTGAATGTATACATTTTAAGAATTTTACTGTTTTCGTTCCGATTCTCGTTTCCGGTTCATTGTGAACCAGCCTTTATTCTGTGAAAAGATTTATTAAATCTACATACTTAGACTTCAGCAAACAAAATTTGATAACACAATCTCAAGGGGAAAAATGGAACTCTCTGCAACAAAATCCACAGTTAATTCCCGATTTACCACAAAAATCGTCTGTAGCTGCATTTAGATTGGCGACAAGACATGATTGTTTGGCCAAACATCTGCATAGAATTGGAATATATCAGTCCCCTAACTGCCCATTGTGCAACTCAAACCAAGAAATCTCAAAATGTGTGCTTCAGTGGCCGGCCATGATAATATCTTTGAAAAATATTGGAGTGCAAGAGGTCAAATGACTTTATTGTCAAATGCCTGGCATTAGAAAACAACATATTTGTGAAATAGTGTTATTCAGATATCACGCGAGTTCTAATCGATTTAGATAATACCTGTGATAATGGCACTGTACCTGGCTTGCTGCTTATGCAGCTTGATGTTATGCTGGCTGAGGAAGTCCTGGTTGACCAGATCTAGCGCCATGTCCACTGCCGGGCCCGCTCTTTCCAGATCAAACGGCGAATCCAGACTCGATGCCATGAGTACACCGACATTGTAGACTCGCATTTTCTCATGTTCGTTGGAAATGTCTGTGGTCAGTACACCATTTATACCGACTAAGATCACGAACATTAAGATAAAATAAAGACCATGTGTCATGAGAGGTCCGGCTGTCCCTTCCTCCATTTAACAGCTACGATTCTGTGCAGACATCGAAGAGGATGGCAATCACCGGCGTCCGTCCGACCTGGTCATGTGAACCAAGGGAACTGTATGTCGCGCGGGCTGCCGCTCCGATGACACCCCGAACAATTGGTTGCCGTGGTAACCTGCGTGCGCCGCGCCGATACAGGATCAAGTGACCAACCAGATCTCGCGTCAAGTTCAGATATCAGTCCATTTATAGTTCTGTATTCAATGAATCAAACCATTTACAGCAGAACCTCTATTATCCGTGGTAATGAAGGGGGCTGGGCTGAACGGTTAATCGAAAAAATCGGATAATCCGTACCGGTGCCATAAAAGATTTTCGTAAACTTATTGAATAATATTTACACTTTCGTAATTCCCTTCGTGTTTTTGACGGTGTTGCGTTTAATATGCTAGATAGTGAATCAGAAGTTCACTAATTTAAGTCTGGCTACCAACGACGGGTTTTTAAGGGCAAGGGAACTCCTTGTAATGGCTGTCTGTGGAAAGATATCAGTATTGGAGGTGTCGTGTTGTAGATTTACGTACTTTCTACACTCCAATCTCGTATTCTGATGCGAGATGAGCCAATGTTTTATCTTTCCCCAAACCATTGAATTATTTACATTTTTTTTTTTTCGATTCTTAGCACAATGAGTGTTCGTTTGATACTCGAAGAAAATATTTGGTATAGAATTCGAACAATAGACCATACTGTGTAAGGGAAGAGGCTTGTAATAATCCTGTCTAGAAACAAATAACGTGCTAATACAATGTACAGTACTTAATATATTTCTGCAGCAAAAAAAGCGAGAGAAAGACAGACGGTTAATCCAGCAATCGGTTAATAGAGTGACGGATAATCGGAATTCTACTGTATATAACTCCATTTGTTCATGAATTCTCATCTAAGAGGATCAGAGATTGATTCCAGATTGAAGTGGTTGTTTCCAAACGAGAAGCGACACACTTTCGAGTCGCTTTAATGTTTCTAACCTAGGTAGGGTGAGTCGGGGTAATTTGGGTGTAGTGAAGTAATTTAAGTATAAGTTACAATTTATTGAATAAAACTTTAGGCCTACCTAATTTTCAAACATACTGTATACCAATTTAAAATACATGACTTTCATTTTAAAACTTTCCAGTCTAAATAACTAATTATTTAAATTTAATTCAATTTAAACAAACAACACGTCAATTTAGATTGAGGGGGAAGTCTGAAACCAGGCTTAATTGCATTTCAGATTTCACCCCCACCTCCAGCCACTCCCACTTTTTTTTTTTTTTTTCGTTGTTGGTAATTCTATAGCATCTATTAGATGCTTTATGGTTGTGCTAACAGATGGAGTTACTTGGCAACAATGTGACGCTGAAACGTGTGTTCAGGTTACTGACCAGCTGATGTATAAACTCCCTCTTTGAAATTTCAATTGGCACCCCTATATTTTTATACTTGAATATGAAGGAGCAATAAATTGTTTATACACCTTATTCATTTATTTTCGCATCTTTTGTTTTCTATCGTCGCCTGGCAACCTAGATTGCTGTTATTGTTCATTAGAGCTGAAGAGAATAATGCTACAAAAACTTATCGAACATTTCATGTAATAGTTGTGTTTGTGTATTAAATTATTTTAAATTGGTGTATGAACTTCAAGAGAGAACATAAATCATCCTTACTGATTAAATTTAGGAAATTACACAAAATAAGCTGTGTTTTCATCCTATAATCAACTGATAATAACAAGAATATGGGTTGTCAGGAGACGATAGAACACAAAAGATGCGAAAACAAATGAATGAGGTGTATAAACAATTGAATGCTCTTTCATATTTAAGTATAAAAATATAGGGATGCCATTTGAAATTCCAAGGCTGAGGCTGGAGGGGTAAAATCTAAAATGAAATTAAGTATGGTTTCAGACTCCCCCTCAAAATCTAAATAGGCGTGTTTTTTTTTTTGTTTAAATTAAATTCAGTTTAAATAATTAGTTATTTGTTGACTTGGAAGTTTTGAAATGAAAGCCCTGGATATTGTCTATTTCACAATTGCCTATCGTGGAGTGTTAAAAATTTGTGTTGATCACACTGATGCTGCCCGGTAATTTTTTTTTACTTACCAGTCTTTAATGACGCATCACATTCAAAGTAGTATTGTTGGGAAACCAGCTGTGATACAGTACCAAACATGTTTAGAATATGTTTTTAATAACTTTAGTAATATATCATTAATAGTTTGTTAGTAAATTATAATTTACAAACTTGGGGTAATTCGAGTATAATTGTAGGTTAATTGGTAACTAAGCTAGTTTCCGTTCCAGATCATGCCATGTACACACATTATGGACTGGTGAAATACAGGTAATTATTCGAAGTGTTTTGTGTCCCCGATTTTAATGGGAATATTTTAAATTTACAAAGTAAACCTTATCAAGAATTTAACTTGATGTTTAGTCAACTGTGCGAAGACAGGTTTCAACCTTACAATGACTGAATTTTTTTATCTTGTTAGGCCTAATTAAAATTTTTAAATAGGCTACCTACCTAACTTCTACATTCTGTTCTAGGATACATACACTAACCTATGGTTGGAATAATTTGATTTTATAAGGACTTTAAAGCATGTTTTACTTCAATAATACACATTATACTCAAATTTCCCCATCCATGGGGTAAATTGAGTACAGTTAAACTTAGGGTTATTATGATAAAGAGAGGGCAACATACTTGAAAATACAATAGAATCGTTCTAGAAGGTCACAGTGCTAACATACAAAAACTGGCTAGAAAATGTTACTATGGTAACAGGCTATGGATCTCTAAACTTAAAAAAAGGCCTTTTTATACCCAAATTACCCCAACCTACCCTATCTATGACATTGAATCCACTGCCATACTACCAAAACGATGGCGGTGTGTATAAGGTATTCTCCATGCGTGTATTAAGAGTTGACAGGGAAACCGAGGAAATTATTTTTCCAATATAAGTTACTGTAATTATTGGAAGACTACTGACATGTACTGGTTTGCGTAAATGATCTTGAGATAAATTTTATTTATGTGTCTTTCATGCTTGCGTCGATTGTGAGCCATTCTCCTTGTGTTTGTGAAGAATTAGCAGAAATCGATGAAATTATCTTTTGAATGTAGGCTTACTAAGTAATAGAAGATGACTGAAATGAATTAATTTTCGGATCTACTGAAGAATACGATACGAAACTTTACGCTTTTTGGTAGATCGAGAGTTTTCGTAAGGCCGGGATTCAGTGACAGGTTAGATCAGGTTTGTCGAGGCCTTTAGTATGCCTTGCATATAATTATTATATTACGTCATAGTCCCCACATCAGTGGGGTGTAATATGGCTGTATCGTATTCTTCAGTAATCCCAGAACTGCTTTGTATGAAGTATGCATATCTAAAGAAAGAAGAGCTATTTTATATCTTTTAGGAGCCATTATCCATTAACAGGTCCACTCCTGTGAAGTAACGGCTAGCGCGTCTGGCTGCGAAACCAGGTGGCCCGGGTTCGATTCCCGGTTGGGGCAAGTTACCTGATTGTGGTTTTTTTCCGGGGTTTTCCCTCAACCCTGTATGAGCAAATGCTGGGTAACTTTCGGTGATGGTCCCCGGACTCATTCCACCGGCATTATCACCTTCATATCATTCAGACGCTAAATAACCTTAGATGTTGATACAGCGTCGTAAAATAACCCACTAAAATAAAAAAATAAATCCATTAACAGAAATCGAGGAAATAATTACCTTTTGAATGTAGGCCCACTAATTAATCTGAGACGACTCAAATGAAGAAAACGTGTTATTTGAAGTAGGTTTATCTAAAGGTAGAACAGCTGTTTTATTTACTTTTCGGAATCCTTACTGGGTATGTATTTAATGTTCAGGACTCAATATCGAAGTTATTTTCCTTTATGTTTTCTCATATTTGAAAGTACGTTCTTCATGAAGCTTCTGGAATTCAGCAAATGTCAAATGTTTCATATCTGTTTCTTTCACTTCGGCTCATATTGGGAGATAGAAGTTACTAGGACAAGTCTATAAGATGTTTGCCTAAACCATCGTCACCAGAACCTGCTCTAAACATAGCCACAGCAGGTTTTGAACATAGGTCAGTGATTAATTTTCAGCTATTTTATGCGTTTTGATTTTTAATATTGATCTTCATTTGTGCTAAGAGTTGAGGTTGATTTTCCTTTTGATAATTATTATTTTAGTAGCCTCATAACAAATATTATTTGGTCATGTTTTAATTTTTACTTTGTACTTTTTGGCCTCAATTTCGGAAAAGCTAACCTCAATTTCGAAAAGAGCTAATTTTAATTTAGGAAATGATTAATTCGAATTGAGAAAAAATAAACTTAATTTCGAAAAAGTTAACCTCAATTTCGGAAAATGTAAATTCAATATCGAAAATGATACCAAATTCAGAAAAGAATGAAGTCAATTTGGGATTTGAAAGTTTTTCTCATTTTTTCAACTAATTATATACACATGTTAAATAATAGTAATATGCGTTAAAAGAGCGGTATGTTGAAGTTTTCATGTTCGAGGAAAAGTTTGAAAAAGCGAAACGTAGTTGAGCTTTTTTAATTTCCGAGAATTGAAAGAAAACATACCGCTCGTGTTTCGTACATTATTTTGTGCGAAGATCGTTTATTACATACCTGAAAGAGGAATTTCTAATTAGTTGCAATGAAATCTCCATCTTGGTTCCTGTTCAATGACGGCAAATTTGCAAAACAAAAATATCTATCTTCAACATTGTTGCTTTAAAATGTTTTCTGTGTTTACTATACTCCAGCAGCCGTGATATACGTCTGTCTTTTTTTTCCCCCAGTCTATGATGAGTCTGGAATCTTGTTGATTTTTTCACGGCTTCCTTAATGTTACTTGCATCACGAATGCAGTAACTTTAGTGGAGTTGTAGAGTTTACTTAATTTTTGCAAATATTTAAAAACGATAATTAACAGTGCAATTTAGGTGAAATTGCAGTGGTAAGTTTCCAATTTATAATTATTACTATATTGAACGTCTCTAAAAATAATATGTTAAAAGCCTAAAGCAGTAAAATCAATATGTCACTTAAGCGGTAAGAAGAGGGAAATTGTTATGTGTGTTAGATTGGGAATACTGAATGTGGAATTTTCACTTACCGCGTATTGGTTCTGTGCGGAAAACAAGCAAATACGCACGATCTCGCACAAAATTGATTTTTCATATCCTCTCAAGGGAATAATAATATTGTACCTACAACATTATTCAATGAACAACGTTTACTGACAATATTCGTTTGCATGGCAACAGGAATAGGCTAATTGTTGCAATCATCATCATATTTATATTAATTCAGTGAAACTACATCTAAGTTAATAAAAATTAATTAATTAAAATAATATTAAAGCATTCCGAAATTAGATTTATCATTTTCGAAATTGAATTTATCTTTCCTGAAATTAACTTTACATCTTCCGAACTTTATATTACTATTTCCGAAACTGAAATTAGTTTCTCTGAAATAGCATAGGCCTACATTTTTCCGAATATAACTGAATATTTTTCGTAGCTGATATTGAAAATGTATAGATCCTTTCTTTGCTGATATATCAAACTTCTCATTACCATATACCACAGAATGGACTGAAATCCATTGGAGTACTAAATTGTTATCTAAATTATGGATTTGTTTAATTACACTGTGAATTTAGTTTCGCCATCCTAGGACATAAAGTTAAACTTATTGCTAGTATTGCTGTATTCGAATCATACTATATAACTATATTTTTGCATTTGTCAGGCCATACAAATAAGTTTTTAAGAGCTGAGTGAATGACTTCAATTTTATTTCTCCATCATAATTTCTTGTATATCAATTTCCCAACTTTTCTGTAGAAAGAAAATAAACTTTAGGTCACACCTGCTCTAGCACCTTCTTCATGATTAAAAAGAGTCATCATTGTAATGTGGTTTCAGCTATTTTGTGGATATCTTCTGTAGAGAGTTGATAGGGTAATTGACTTTACAGACAATATGCCGTAATTCAAACGCATTGCTAGCGCGATTGGCGGAACATTGTCTCACAACTGCCGTGGACATGAGTTGTCATGTCTCCATCAGGAAATAAGGCAAAATTCGGGGGCCCTATGCCTCATTTACACATCTGTGGGCCGTCTAGAACCCACCACGTTTGGACCTCTCGAATTTAACGTTACTAGTTATTATTTATTTGTAATTATGATGAAATTAGTAATTTTTGTACACTAGAACTTGGTTATAGCGACCTCGTTTTGTGCGACACCTCGCCTATAAAGTCAAATATTCTGTGGTCCCAACTAATTCCCCATAAGACATATGCTTTTCTACCTTGCTTAATACGACAAACGTCTACCTCGCATATAACGTCATTTTCAACCTCAGTTTGGAATACAATTTTCTAAGAACCAAAGTATTTTAAGAAATATTTTGCTGAAATCTGGCAAATCCTTTACTGTCTCCTTCTGTCATAGACCTCTGTAATGCAGGCAGATTCCCCATCCCATTGTAACCTGCCCGAATTCATGCGGTATTAATGGTACCAGCATGCGGCCAGTTTCGATAGGGAATTTTCACTAAGTGCACGCAATATGGCCACTAACAGAAGTGAGTGACATTTTAGAAACCATTAGAATTATGAACATTTCTATGAAGCTAGAGGGAGTATGAAGCTAGGAGAGGGAGCAGTAAAATTGCAACTGAAATAATGAACATAGAATGTAATTTGGAAAGTGTATATTGGGCAAATAGGAGACAACAGAGTAAAATGACTGATTACTTCACTCCTCAGTAAATAAGTTTTGTGAGTACTGAACAAACTGTTTTAATACAGAATACTGTATTTATAATTGTACATGTATTTTATTTCTTCATGGTATGCTTAAAAGTGAATACATAAATCTAAAATAAGCCTAATTATGTTTATTATTTTTCATTTTCCACCTCACTAGACTGATAATATGAATCTCGGTTACTACGACACTCGTTTATAACAACATAATTTTCAAGGTCCCTTGGATGTCGTTATAACCAAGTTCTACTGTATTTGTTTTATTAAATTTTTGTTAAAATTTTAAAAGGAACTAGGCAAATAGTTATTGTTCTCGCATGTTTATCAAAAACATCTTTTCTTTATTTTAATATTAAATATGTATATTACTGCAATTTTATAACATTTTGAATTTAGACGAATGGGAACGCACATAACTGTGAGTTTCCATGCTCATCTCTCGCTTTCCAAAGACGTATCGAAACACAAACTCGTGTCGTATAAATAAAATTAATACCAAGTGAAGTAGCTACTGTATCGCCAGCTCTCAGTCGGTGTTCAGTATCAGCGAGACTCCTTGTAGGATCCAGTGACTGGCGTGCTCTTTGGTTCTCAGATCTGCTTCGAACACAAGCCCCACGCCCATCGCATTTCTGCGCTGAGAAGTAGTATAAACGGGAGTGAGTAGCGTATTCTGCAGAAGAAATATCCCAACAAGGAGTAATTATTATTATACAGAATATTCAAATAGTCGTTCATCCGTGAGTGGGAGGCCGCGCATGACGGCTGGATGCACGCTGTTCGCCGGCAGAGTTGGACATCCATAGCCCCTTAAGTCAAGCGCATAGATTGCCAATTCAAATCACAATAATCACCTACCTTTGTCACAGAAGATATAGGAAATGATGTCCTTGTGACACTTCATATCTGTCATACCTTTTAAGAAAATTAGCATTAACACGCATTAGTTCTTCTCCCTAAATTGTGTTTCAGTTCTTGCAACGTATGCGGATGATTCCGATACACTTTATTTTATTTATACAAAATATAAACTCTCCATTCGAAAAAAATAATGTATCTCCACCGAATTCTCCACGAAATTCTGTATCTAAAATTAAAAAAAAAAAAAAAAAACATGTATTTTCAAACTTCTATAATACCCATTCGAATAACACGTATTTTCTAATTCCTCAAACAGACCGTTTACCTTTAATTCTCTGAATGTCATTGTCTTCGACGTGCCACAGTTTCCTCGTTCGTCTTCCTCTCATTCGATGTGACCACTTTCTTACTGCATACGACTGTCCCTGAGCACTTGCAGCGTGAGCTTTGTGTACGTTGTACCCGTAACCTTACTCATGCACACGACACAAGTCCCCAAGTTCCGAGCTTTGGTTATAATATATAATCCAATGAGATGACATTGTAGTCTATAATGTCGACCCAGATATTTACAGGGAAACTGACTTGATCGCCTTAATCTGGATTTGTAGATCCCAAGTTCCCTATCTTAAAATTTTCACTAGAACGAATTCTGTATTTTCATGTTTACTTTTTTACCGAATCACCCGGTAGCCTATGTGTTAAATTATGCTTCATTTTCCGAAATATTAATACTCAATATTACTCACTTGCAACTTGAGTTTATGGACCTCAATAGGGACGATCAGTAGCACAGGCAACTCTTCAACGAGCACTTTGGGATGAGACCTTGCTAAGCACCTTTTCTCCATATCCCATCGAGCTCCTTCCAAGTACAATCCGCTTACAAAACAGCCCTGAACAGAGACCAGAGTACTTGTGTAATCGCTGATCAGTAGCCTAAGAGTCATAAAAAAAACTATCATTGTCTTCACATTACACATTTTAAATGAAATGTAATGAAAGGAGATATATGCTCATTAAAATTACTCGATGTCAGAAATATTCGACACAAGAATTTTCTTCCTTCTGCAGTTTGTTACATTCTATACTGTTTTGTTGCACAATTATATTTCATGTCATATCGGATTTTCTCCATCTTTGTTAAAACGTTTGTAGATTGTGTTATATCTTGGTCATCTATAGAAGTTCGAAACTTTCATGTTTATGCTAACGTGATCTTGAAACAATACACAATCTTATAGCAGAATATGACGAAATGACGTCGTTATGTTTCCATGGTTACTAAGTATCTAAGTTACTATGATGGTTATACATACCAGGGGCGTATTTTGCGAGCTACCGGGGCTACCGGCGGTAGCCCAAGGAAATTACAAAAGAAAAAGTTTATAATATAACATAATGTAATAATTTTGTATTATTAGTTATACCATAGTAATTAAAATTAAAGTAATTGTTAGATATATTTTGTGTAATAATAGGGTCAGCGGTAGCCCAAACCCTTTAACCAGTATACGCCACTGATACATACCTGGAGGGGTCTCATCGTCACGTCCTCTGCCTCCTTGTACTTGGTCACTTTGGTATAGAGCGTGGAGCGGTCCAGTGGCCAGTGATTTTCGCGACAAGCGGTCTGCACGAGGGCCGTCAAGAAGGACTCCGGTATGTGGAGGCCCGACAACCACATCACCCGTAAATCCCCACTCACAGACTGGAAACACGTTTTGATTGCAACTAGAAATTAGACGTGCGGTTTTGATGTAGCCTATAACGACTATAATCATCTTCAGAATCAATAACATTAACAATTTTAATACAACCACCACCACCACTATCAACACCACCACCAGCACAACCACCACCACCACCAACACCACCACCACCACCAACACCAGCACCACCATCACCACAACCAGCACCACCATCACCAGCACCAACACCACCAGCACCACTACCAACACCAGCATCACCACCACCACCAGCACCACCTCCAACATCAGCAGCACCACCACCGCCAGCACTACCACCACCAGCACCATAACCACCATCAGCACCAGAACCACCACCACCACCAGCAGCAACCACCACCACCAGCACCACCACCACCACCATCACCACCAGAACCACCACCACCACCACCACCACCAGCAGCAACCACTACCAGCACCAACACAACTAGGACCAACAACACCAGCACCACCACCAACTCCACCACAACCTACACCAGCACCACCACTACCAGCACCACCACCAGCACCAACACTACCAGCACCACCACCACCAGCCCCATCAACACCACCAGCACCAATACTACCACCACCATCACCAGCACCACCAACACCGCCACAACCAGCACCACACCAGCAGCACCACCACCAGCATCACCATCACCAGCACCACCAACACCAACACCACCATCACCTGCACCACTACCACCACCAGCAGCAACCACCACCACCAGCACCACCACCACCACCATCACCACCAGAACCACCACCACCACCACCAGCAGCAACCACTACCAGCACCAACACAACTAGAACCAACAACACCAGCACCACCACCAACTCCACCACAACCTACACCAGCACCACCACTACCAGCACCACCACCAGCACCAACACTACCAGCACCACCACCACCAGCCCCATCACCACCACCAGCACCAATACTACCACCACCATCACCAGCACCACCAACACCGCCACAACCAGCACCACACCAGCAGCACCACCACCAGCATCACCATCACCAGCACCACCAGCACCACCAACACCAGCACCACCATCACCTGCACCACTACCACCACCAGCATCACCACCACCACCAGCACCACCACCACCAGCACCGCCACCACCAGCACCATCACCACTAGCACCACCACCAGCACTACCAACAGCACTACATCCACTACCACAACAACCACCACAACCACCTCCATCGTCACCAACACCAGCACCACCGCCACCACAACCCGCACCACCACCATCAGCGCCACTATCACCAGCACCAGCACCACCACTGCAACCATCACTGTTACCACGACCAGCACTACAACCAACACCAGCAACACCACCACCAGCACCGCCACCAATACCAGCAGCACCAACACCACCAGCACCACCTCCACCAGCACCACCACCACCAGCACCAACACCAACAGCACCACCACCAGCACCAACACCGGCACCACCATCTCCAGTACTACCACCACCAGCACCACTTCCACCGCCAACACCAACAGCACCACCACCGCTACCAGCACCACCACCACCAGCACCACCACCAGCACCACAACCATCAGCACCACTACCACCACCACAAGCAACACCACCACCAACATCAGGACCATCACCACTAGGACCACAACCACCAAGACCACGAACACCAGCACCAGCACCACCACCACCACCTCCAGCACCACCACCACCACCTCCAGCACCACCACCACCACCTCCAGCACCACCACCACCAGCAACGCCACCAACACGACAAGAACCACAGCCGCTATCACCAACAGTTCCACCAGCACCACCCTCGCCAACACCACCAGCACTACCACCAACAAACCCACCAGCACCACCACCAGCACCATCAGCACCACCACCATAAACACAACCACCAGCACCACCTCCACCAGCACCAACACCACCACAACCACCACCAGCATTATCAGCACCAACACCATCAGACCCACCACCAGCACCATCACCACCAGTACCAACACGATCACCATCAGCACCACCACGACCACCACGAGCACCACCACTAACATCAGCACCACCACCACCAGCACCATAACCATCAGCACCACCACCGCCACCAGCACCACCATCAGCACCATCACCAACACAACCACTAGCACCAGCACCAGTACCACCACAGCCACCACCAGCACCAACACCACCAGTACCACCAACAGCACAACCACCAGCACCACAGCCAGCACCAAACCACTAGCACCACCAACACCACCATCGCCAGCACCACCACCACCATCAGCACCACCAGCACCAACACCGCCACCAGCTTCAGCATCACCAAGCCACAAGCATAAGCACCATCACCACTACCACCGCCACCACCACCATCACCACCACCAGCACCAACACCACCAGCAGCACCACCACCACCAGGACCACCACAACTAGGACCAACAACACCAGTACCACCACCAACTCCACCACAACCTACACCAGCACCAGCACCACCACCACCAGCACCAACAGTACCACACCATCGCGACCAGCCCCATCACCACCACCAGCACCACTATTACCACCATCAACAGCACCACCATCACCAGCACCACCGACACCACCACAACTAGCACCACACCAGCAGCACCACCACCTGCATTACCATCACCACCAACACCAGCACCACCAACACCAGCACAACTAACAACAACCAGCATCAACACCACCACTAGCACCAGCACCACCAGCAACCATCACCACCTGCAGCTCCACCACCATCACCAGCACCTCGACCACCTCTATCACCAGCACCACTATCACCAGCACCAGCACCGCCACCACCAGCAACGCCACCACCATCAGCACCATCACCACTAGCACCACCACCAGCACTACCACCAGCACTACCTCCAGCAACACCGGCACCACCACAACCACCTCCAACGTCACCCCCACCAGCACCACCGCTACCACCAACAGCACCACAACCATCAGTGCCACCATCACCAGCACCACCACCACTGTAACCATCACTGTCACCACCACCCGCATTACAACCACCACCACCAGCAAGACCACCACCACCAGGACCACCACAACTAGGAACACCAGCACCACCTCTACCACCAGCACCGCCCCCACTACCAGCAACTCGAACACCACCAGCACCACGACCAACATCACCACCATCACCAGCACCAACACCAGCACCACCACCACCTCCAGAACTACCACCACCAGCATCACCATCACCAACAGCACCAGCACCACCAGCACCAACACCGCTACCAGCACCACCACCACTACAACCAACACCAGCAACACCACCACCACCATCAGGACCATCACCAAGACCACCAACACCAGCACCACCACCAGCACCTGCACCACCACCACCAGCACCAGCACCATCACCACAAGCACCGCCACCATCGCCAGCACCACCACCAGCACCACCATCTCCAGCAACACCACCTCCAGCACCACCACCACCTGCACCATCACCACCAGCACCACCACATGCATAACCACCACCAGCACCATCAGCAGCAACACCACCATCACCACCAGCACCACCACCACCAGCACCAACACCACCACAACCACCACCAGCACTATCAGCACCAACACCACCATCAGCCCCACCACCAGCACCATCACCACCAGTACCAACACCAGCACCACCATCACCATCAGCACCACCACCAGCACCACCACCAACAACATCAGCACCACCACTACCACCATCAACACTAGCACCACCACCGCCACCAACACCACCATCAGCACCATCATCAACACCACCACTAGCACCACCACCAGCACCACCACCAGCACCACCACCTCTAGCACCACCACCACCACCGCCAGCATCACCACCACCACCGCCAGCACCACCACCAGCACCACCACTACCACCAGCACCACCAACAGCAGCACCACCACCTCCATCACCACCAACATTAGCACCACCACCAGCACCACCAACGCCACCAGCATCAGCACCACCACCGCCACAATCATAAGCACCAGCACCACGAGCACCACCGCCACCACCACCTGCTGCACCACCACTTACACCGCCACCACCACCAGCACTACCACCACCATCAGCAGCACCACCAGCACCACCACCACCAGCACCACCACCACCAGCACCACCACCACCATCAGCACCAGCAAGACCACCACCATCATCACCAGCAGCACCACCACCACCAGCACTAACACCACCACCACCACCAGCACCACCACCATCTCCACCAGCATTACCACCTTCAGCATCACCAGCACCAACACAATTAGCACCATCGCCAACAGCACCACCACCACCGTCACCACCTCCAGCACCACCTCCATCGCTACCACCACCAGCACCACCACCACCAGCACCACCACCACTAGCACCACCACCACCACCAGCACCAACACCGCCACCACCACCAGCACCACCACCGCCTGCACCATCAGCACCACCACCAGGACCACCACTGCCACCACCAACAGCACCATCACCACCAGCACCACCACCGCCACCACCACCAGCACCACCGCCGCCACCACCACCATCGTCACTGCCATCAGCACCACCATCGCCACGAACACCAGCACCATCACCACCACCATCACCACAAACATCAGCGCCACCACCTCAAGCACCACCACCACCAACACTGCCACCACCACCAACAATACAACCACCACCACCAGCAACACCAACACCACCAGGACCATCACCACTAGGACCACCACGACCACCAGCAGCACCAACATCGCCAGCACCATCACCAGCACCACCACCGCCACCACCTCCGCCATCACCATCACCACCACCACCACCACCAGCTCCAGCACCACCAGCACCCCCACCACTAGCACCACCTTCACCAGCAGCACCACCACGAGCACCACCACCAGCACCATTACCGCTACCACCTCCAGCACCAACACCACCAGCACCACCTCCAGCACCACCACCACCGCCAACACCAACCCCAGCGCCACCACCACCACCAGCACTACCACCATCAGCACCACCACCAGCACCATAATGACCACCACCACCATCAGCAGCACCACTACCAGCACCACCACCAGGACCACCACCAGCACCACCACCCAACCACCACCTGCACCACCAACAGCACCATCAGCACCACCATCACCCCCACCACCACCAGCACCACCTCCAGCATCACCACCACCACCAGCACCATCACCACTACCACCGCCACCACCACCACCAGCACCAGCACCATCACCACCACTAACACCGCCACCACCACCAAGACCAGCACCAGCACCACCACCACCACCCGTACCACCACCAGCACCATCACCATCACTACCAGCACCACCACCGCCACCGCCACCACCACTAGCACCACCACCACCTCCAGCACCACAACCACCACCACCACCACCACCACTACCGCCACACTGTCGAGCGCTGTCAAGTTTTAAAGTCTTAAGTATACACTATGGTGAAATAGTAAGGCCGAAAATTTTTTAAATGTTCAATTTTTATGCTCATAATTATATTTGAGAAAGTTTTAAATGATCTAACCATATAATCAAATGTGGCAAAACATAAGGAGTTTGAATTAATTGAGAAAACATTTTTTTAATACTGTTTTCTCGACTGTAAAATTACAAGCAGTTTATTAAATAAAAAGCTCCTTGCATAACATGAGATTGGTCTGAATCTTCTAACAGAGGTCAATTACATTAAGTGTTTATAAATACAATTTAAAAAGCATATTTATGAAATATTAATATTGAATTCCTTCAGGGCATATTCTTATTGCGTTTAGATTTAAATACATGTTCTAATGATGAATTTATTACGTTTACTTACATCAGTTTTCACATGAGTTACATAATTTTTACAACATGTGCTGAAAATGGCAGACCCGTTTAGTAATGGATGTACGAACTCTTTTTCCCCATGTTTGCGGCCACTTTTTTGAGCACGAGTACATTGATATTGTTAATCTCCGTTGTTATGTTCCTCTTTAGTTCCTCCATAGTGTGCGGTCTGCTTTTGTATACCCTTCCTTTAAGATAACCACACAGGAAGAAATCTTGGGACGTCAAATCGGGGTAACGTGGGGGCCATAATATTTGAGAAATGATATGCTCACCAAAAAACTTGCGCAAAAACTGCACGGTTTCATTAGATGTGTGACATGTGTCTGTCCTGCTGGAACCAACTATCACGTTCATCATTGTCAAAAAGTACTGATCCACATTCCCTAAAACGGGCGATTAATCTGTTTATGGTCGAATTATTAGGCACTTCCACATCCGGATAATTCCTATGAATTTCGTCGACAACACGTGCATAAGAACGACTGGAAAAATAATGTTGAACAATAAAAACTCGTTGCTCTTGGGAAAACGACATGTTTGCCGAGCAATAAACAAAGGACTACTGCAAGCGTCAGTGTATAGATACACGTCACAATGACGTCTAGGTTTGTTGCTGTTAATACGCATAATAGCGGTAGCCGATGCCACTTTCCAAATGCACTACTCAATATAGAAACTATAAATTTAAGAGGCATGATGAGGCCGATAAGCTAATTACTATAAATGACAATTTATTACATGTGCCGTCTATGCTTATCCTTATTTAATAAATATATTGGTTATACAATATTTTGTTGCATAATATATATTTATTTGAACGTTTTCGGCTCTATGGAGCCATCATCAGAAACAAGTAAGCCCATATGTATGGTGTGGCGACAGCTGTGGGGAAGAAAGTATCAAATGTAATATCTATACTCAAAAATTATTCAATGATGCTCGTTACCAGAACAAAGTATATACATATCTCAATGCTATTAATGCCAAGATCTTAATAATTCACATGAATCTATTACAGAACATCTCGTGTAGCTGTCGCCCCAGCTCCCACCAAATATGGAAAGCTACATAACCATCAAACTGGACGACTATTAATTCTGATCTTAATAATTTTAAAGCATTTTAGTTAATTTTATCATCAGCAATTGTACCATTTTATCACGGCCCATAGAGCCGCCTTGTATTTATATTGTAATTTCTGCCTTACAATTATTGATTTTAAATAGAAACATGCCTTTTAATTTTAACATTAATTGAGTTTACTTGTACGGCAACATATAGTGTACTCACACCATACATATGGGCTTACTTGTTTCTGATGATGGCTCCATAGAGCCGAAAACGTTCAAATAAATATATATTATGCAACAAAATATTGTATAACCAATATATTTATTAAATAATGATAAGCATAGACGGCACATGTAATAAATTGTCATTTATAGAAACTATAATTTTAATGTGCTCGACTTTTGGATCGCTCTGTATAATTTAAGATATTCTTCAGATTGAGGTAGTGAAACTTTTTAATGAAAGAATTAACTCGATTGCACTTTGGTCGTCAACTTAGTAAACCTAGTAACAAGATTAGCCTACCGTATGAATTCGCCTATTCTTAGATCAAATCTTGTCCTGTTTACTCCTAAGTTGCATTTTTGTTTTACCACACTGTGTAACATAACAATGTAAAACTTCTATGTAAAAAGGATCGTGAACAGCTGTTCTCCCTAAAAAGGACCCATATAAGCATCACTTCGAACATCAATATCTATATGGAAACTGAAGAAAAATTTAGTTTCTACTTAGCATTTTAGAGAATAAACATGAAAGATTAGTTTTGTATAATGTTGCACGAGTAAAAAAGCAATAAATAAAATGTTATGCATAGTTACATTCTTTATTCCTATTTTTCGCAAAACATGATTTCCTGTCGTAGGCCCCTATTATATAGAACTCCTCAATTTAAAAAAGAATATTTATGAAATGTTAATATTAAATTCTTTCAGGACATATTCTTATTGCGTTTAGATTTAAATACATGAATTTTAACCATTTTCCGTTCTCGTTGTCGTTTCCGTTCCCGGTTTATTGTGGACCAGCCTTAACACGTTACTTTGGAAATGTGTACTAATATCATCTTTTGAAATTAAAAAAATCATCTCGCAAATTCTTAAAGATTTCCTGCAGATTATACAGTTTCATTTATACCACTCAGAAGGCCTTAATTAAGGATATGCTAATCTATACTAATAATAAATCTGTAGCCGAAATTTTTCTGGTAATTTTCGATTTTCCAAAAATAATTGGTCCTAACATATATAATTAACCACCCTGAAACCGAAAATCGCATTTTTGAAATTTTTGTTTGTAGGTCTATCTGTATGTTTGTTACCTTTTCACGCGATAATGGCTGAACCGATTTATATGAAAATTGGAATATAAATTAAGTTAGTTGTAACTTAGATTTCAGGCTATATGGCATTAAAAATACTTTATTTAAAGGGGGGTTATAAGGGGGCCTGAATTAAATAAATCGAAATATCTCGTTTATTATTGATTTTTGTGAAAAATGTTACATAACAAAAGTTTCTTCAAAAATGATTTCCGATAAGTTTTATTCTTTACAAAATTTTTATAGGACTGATATTTAATGAGATGAATTTTAAAATTAAAATAACGCCATCTAAGACGGTGCAATAAAATAACAATGACTTCGTCTATAAGGGGCCTTGGACATCAACAATCGAAAGCTATTAAACATAGCCTACAGAGAATGTTTCTGTGTTTGTATGAAGTAATATCAGAAGCTAAATTAACCGATTTGTATAATTAATTATTATTTCACCATTGGAAAGTGTAGTTTCTCTAGATGGACATAATGCTATAATGTTATTACAGTAACGTCTGAGTAAATCGAGGACAGGTAAGATTAAAATAGCTTCTTATGCACAGAAAATTTGATAGGCTATTTTGTACATTCGTTTTCTGTATTTCTTAAAATAATATTTATGTACACTCATTTTAATCTCAGAGAATTAACGAACAACGAGAGTGTATTGATTTAGTACGCAGTAATAGTACGTTAGCTTAGCAATCCATTATTTTATAATTCAAATTTTAACTATGCTCAATTGAATCGTGTTAAAATACATAAAATATATATGCAACAAATGCAATGCAAAAAAATGGGTAATGAGCGAAGCAGATTATCTTGCGCTGTTGTAAAAGTTATTCCCTGATCAAACGTCCTATTTTAATTATGTAATTACTTTATATTCATTTCTAACAGGTGCAGCGGAGCGCACGGGTACGGCTAGTTTTAAATAAAATCTTTTATTTATCAGTATAATTTTATAGTCATCTTCTAAGATTTTATTTTACAATTGATAATCAATGATACTTAATTATTACATTTTATTTTATAACAAAATTCATATTCAATTATATTTATTTGATATTAATTTACGGATCCTCGTGGTCATCCTTAATTAAGGCCGGACGAGTTATTTCTCTCTCTCTCTCTCTCTATAATTTAAAATATTCTTTAAATTGAGGTAGTAAAACTTTGTAATAAAATAATTAACTCGATTGCACTATGGTCGTCAACTTAATAAACCTAGTAACAAGATTAGCCTACACGTATGAATTCGCCTATTCTTCAGATCAAATCTTGTGAATTGAGGTGATTTGCATTTTGTATGCTCCAGCTGTATTCGTTCAATGTGTTCGAATTTTACTCTGCAAAGTGTAATGAGTTGGCAGAATGTCACTGAATGTGAAAACTAAAAGAATAAAAAATGTTATGGAGAGAGAGACGGCTCGAGTCTTGTTTAGAAATAAAAGTTTTGAGAGTTAATTACCACCGCCAAACCGGCGCCCCACTTCTATTCTCCCATTCTGAAGAGCGAGGGGACCTTTATTGCGATAATGAAGTCTTTCATAAAACTTCTGTACAAGTGTAATTTGTAATTATTATTAAAATGAAAACTACAAGTTTTATAACGATGTACTATAGCGATATCACAACGAAAGGAACTATAATCCAAGCCCATTCAGAATTAATAGAAAGATACCAACACTGGTATTGACAAGGACCAAGAAAAGTGAAGTTGCGAACTACTTTCCGCCTCGATTGGGCTGCTTCGATAATTAATATACGGTCAAGTAAAACTATTATGATACAAAAAGTCATTTTTGCTCTAATTTTTCTATAAAACCATATACAGACTTGAAAAAAAAAGTAATGTGGTACTTTAGACATATATGAAAGATTTAGAGTTCAATTTATTTTTTGTTTGTAATAATGGATAAAATTGAAACAAAACCAGGTATCACAATAGCCTTATGTGTGGCCTAATGTGATACACTTGTAGGGCTATCCTGATACAGTGCTATAAATAGGGTCATATTAGGCCTAAACATAGCAATGAAATAGGCTATTGTGATACACACAGATGCTTAATGTATCACCTATAAAGGTTTAGTACATTACATTAAAATTGACTAAGATTTAGAAACGTTTGTAATGATCTGTTTTTCCCATAAACATTTGCATAATTTACTGAAATTCCAACGCCTTACTGCCAATTCTAGAAAATTGCTGTGTGTCCAAATAATCAGGCATTTTTTCTGTATAAGGAAATAGATTGAGAAATTATGATCGTTTGTATTACTAAATTAAAATATACGTTTTTAAATAGTGATGAATGTATTTTCCAAAGTTGTGTTAGATTTTAGCAATAAGAGGAATAACTATTAAGCTAAACTTATTAGGTAGATAATTAAAAATAAGTCTATGTGTAATTTTGTAATTTATACGTATTGTAGATTCCGACATGTCAATTCAAACATCTCTTAAGAGCTTAGAAATTATCTAATAACCTTCAAGAGGTAATAAATTTATTTCATGGTAACCATATCATAATAGCCCTTCTAGGGTATCATATTAGCCCCCAAAGTGTATCATAATAGCCCTTAAAAGTGTATCATAATAGCCCATAGAAGTGTATCATAATAGCCTTTAAATGTGTATCATAATAGCCCTTAAAAGTGCATCAGAATTACTCCTAAAAATATATCATAATAGTCCTTAAAAGTGTATCATAATAGCCATTATAAATGTATCATAAGAGCTCCTAAAAGTGTATCATAATAGTCCTTAAAGTGTATCATAATAGGCTTTAAAAGTGTATCATAATAGCCTTTAAAAGTGTATTAGCCTTTAAAAGTGTATTATAATAACCTTTAAAAGTGTATCATAATAGCCCTTAATAGTGTATCATAATAGCCCTTAAAAGTGTATTATAATAGCCCTATAATCATAATAGCCCTTAAAAGTGTATCATAATAGCTTTAAAAGTATCATAATAGCCCTTAAAAGTGTATCATAATAACCTTAAAAGTGTATCATAATAGCCCTTAAAAAAAGTGTATCATAATATAATAAAAAATGTATCATAATAAAAAAGTGTATCATAATAGCCCTTAATAGTGTATCATAATAGCCCTTAAAAGTGTATTATAATAGCCTTTAAAAGTGTATCATAATAGCCCTTAAAAGTGTATCATAATAGTCCTTAAAAGTGTATCATAATAGTTTCTAAAAGTGTATCATAATAGCCCTTAAAAGTGTATCATAATAGCCCTTAAAAGTGTATCATAATAGCCCTTAAAATGTATCATAATAGTGTGTATCATAATAGCCCTTAAAAGTGTATCATAATAGTCCTTAAAAGTGTATCATAATAGTGTTAAAAGTGTATCATAATAACCCTTAAAAGTGTATCATAATAGTCCTTAAAAGTGTATCATAATAGCTCTTAAAAATGTATCATAATAGTCCTTAAAATTGTATCATAATAGCCCTTAAAAGTGTATCATAATAGTATCATAATAGTCCTTAAAAGTGTATCATAATAGCCTTAAAAGTGTATCATAATAGTCCTTAAAAGTGTATCATAATAGCTCTTAAAAGTGTATCATAATACCCCTTAAAAGTGTATCATAATAGTCCTTAAAAGTGTATCATAATAGTCTTAAAAGTGTATCATAATAGTCCTTAAAATTGTATCATAATAGTCCTTAAAAGTGTATCATAATAGCCCTTAAAAGTCATAATAGTCCATAAAAGTGTATCATAATATCCCTTAGAAGTGTAAAAGTGTATCATAATAGTCATAATAGCCTTAAAAGTGTATCATAATAGTCCTTAAAATATAATAGCCCTAGCTCTTAAAAGTGTATCATAATAGCCCTTAAAAGTGTATCATAATAGCCCTTAAAATGTATCATAATATAATCATAATAGCCCTTAAAAATGTATCATAATAGTCCTTAAAAGTATATCATAATAGTCCTTAAAAGTATATCATAATAGTCCTTAAAAGTGTATCACAATAGTCCTTAAAAGTGTATCATAATAGCTCCTAAAAGTGTATCATAATAGCCCTTAAAAGTATATCATAATAGCCCTTAAAAGTGTATCATAATAGCCTTAAAATGTATCATAATAAAAGTATATCATAATAGCCCTTAAAAGTGTATCATAATAGCTCTTAAAAGTGTATCATAATAGTCCTTAAAAGTATATCATAATAGTCCCCTTAAAAGTGTATCATAATAGCCCTTAAAAGTGTATCATAATAGTCCTTAAAGTATATCTTAAAAGTGTATCATAATAGCATAATAGTCCTTAAAAGTGTATCATAATAGTAAAAGTATATCATAATAGTCCTTAAAATTGTATCATAATAGCCCTTAAAAGTGTATCATAATAATAGCCCTTAAAATCATAATAGTGTATCATAATATCATAATAGTCCTTAAAAGTGTATCATAATAGTCCCTTAAAAGTATATCATAATAGTCCTTAAAAGTGTATCACAATTAAAATTGTATCATAATAGTGTATCTCTTAAAATCATAATAGTGTATCATAATAGCCCTTAAAAGTGTATCATAATAGTGTATCATAATAGCTCTTAAAAATGTATCAAAATAGTCCATAAAAGTGTATCATAATAGCCCTTAAAAGTGTATCATAATATCCCTTAAAAGTCTATCATAATAGCTCTGAAAAATGTATCATAATAGCCCTTAAAAGTGTATCATAATATCCCTTAAAAGTGTATCATAATAGCTCTTAAAAGTGTATCATAATAGCCCTTAAAAGTGTATCATAATAGCTCTTAAAAATGTATCAAAATAGTCCATAAAAGTGTATCATAATATCCCTTAAAAGTGTATCGTAATAGCCCTTAAAAGTGTATCATAATAGCTCTTAAAAATGTATCAAAATAGTCCATAAAAGTGTATCATAATAGCCTTTAAAAGTGTATCATAATATCCCTTAAAAGTGTATCATAATAGCTCTTAAAAATGTATCATAATCGTTCTTAAAATTGTATCATAATAGCCCTTAAAACTGTATCATAATAGCCCTTAAAAGTGTATCATAATAGCTCTTAAAAATGTATCGTAATAGTCCTTAAAATTGTAACATAATAGCCCTTAAAACTGTATCATAATAGCCCTTAAAAGTGTATCATAATAGCTCTTAAAAATGTATCATAATAGTGCTTAAAATTGTATCATAATAGCCCTTAAAAGTGTATCATAATAGCCCTTAAAAGTGTATCACAATAGCCCTTAAAAGTTTATCATAATACCTCTTAAAATGTATAATAACAGTCCTTAAAATTGTATCATAATAGCTCTTAAAATTGTATCATAATAGTGCTTAAAATTGTATCATAATAGCCCTTAAAAGTGTATCATAATAGCTCTTAAAAATGTATCATAATAGTGCTTAAAATTGTATCATAATAGCCCTTAAAAGTGTATCATAATAGCCCTTAAAAGTGTATCATAATAGCCCTTAAAAGTTTATCATAATACCTCTTAAAATGTATAATAACAGTCCTTAAAATTGTATCATAATAGCTCTTAAAATTGTATCATAATAGTGCTTAAAATTGTATCATAATAGCCCTTAAAAGTGTATCATAATACCTCTTAAAATGTATCATAACAGTCCTTAAAATTGTATCATAATAGCTCTTAAAAATGTATCATAATAGTGCTTAAAATTGTATCATAATAGCCCTTAAAAGTGTATCATAATAGCCCTTAAAAGTGTATCATAATAGCCCTTAAAAGTGTATCATAATACCTCTTAAAATGTATCATAACAGTCCTTAAAATTGTATCATAATAGCTCTTAAAATTGTATCATAATACCCCTTAAAAGTGTATCATAATAGTCCAATTTTGACTTACATCACTTTTGCTCTGAACGGCTCATTTATCTATTTGCAGTTTTTAAATATAATGGACGGTTTTCTTACAAATTAAGTAAGAATATTAACGCCTATCATTATTTCTTGTCATTAGAAAGTCTTGCAACGCTACTGCAATGAAAAGGGGCGGAACCTTGCTGTTCAGACCGAGTGTGTGTGTGCTTTCGTACGTGAGCAGGCGGCGAGCTGTTGCCAATCTACGTAGACTTTATTTCTAGATTGAAGGCAATTCTAAATATGCCCAAACTAAAGAGCAGAAATAGATGTAGGCCTACCCAATATATATATTGCTTGATCCTCTTCTGGAAGTGATCCATCCAGGCGCCTAATCTCTTGCAAGTATCGGGTGCTAGCTTTCTCCACACATTGGGCAGCTGACCGTTGAAGAGGGAATACGCCACGTTGTCGAGGACTGCATCCATGCCAATTTCTCCTGCCAGGGCCTGAAATTAGATACAGCATTAAAATTACTTCAAGGAAAACAGCCACCGGTGTAGCTCTGTCGGCTAACGCTTTTGCCTGCCGATCCGGAGTTGCGCTCGGGCGTAGATTCGATCCCGCTTGAGCCGATTACCTGGCTGGTTTTTTCCGAGGTTTTCCCAACTATAAGACGAATGTCAGGTAATCTATGGCGAATCCTCGGCCTTATTTCGCCAAATACCGTCTCGCTATCACCAATCTCATCGACGCTAAATAACTTCGTAGTTGATACAGCGTCCTTAAATAATGCCTCTAAGTACTCAGCGTAGTCGTAAATTAGATTATTTAAAATAATAATAATAATAATAATAATAATAATAATAATAATAAAAATATGCGTTTCCAATTCATTGTGGGCTAAAGCAAGGAGATGCACTATCACCTTTACTTTTTAACTTTGCTCTAGAGTATGCCATTAGGAAAGTCCAAGATAACAGAGAGGGTTTGGAATTGAACGGGTTACATTAGCTTCTTGTCTATGCGGATGACGTGAATATGTTAGGAGAAAATCTACAAACGATTATGGAAAACACGGGAATTTTACTGGTTGCAAGTAAGGAGATAGGTTTGGAAGTGAATCCCTAAAAGACACAGTATATGATTATGTCTCGTGACGAGAATATTGTACGAAATGGAAATATAAAAATTGGAAATTTATCCTTTGAAGAGGTGGAAAAATTCAAATACCTGGGAGCAACAGTAACAGATATAAATGACACTCGGGAGGAAATTAAACGTAGAATAAATATGGGAAGTGCCTGTTATTATTCGGTTGAGAAGCTTTTATCATCCAGTCTGCTGTCAAAAAATCTGAAAGTTAGAATTTATAAAACAGTTATATTACCGGTTGTTCTTTATGGTTGTGGAACTTGGACTCTCACTTTAAGAGAGGAACATAGGTTAAGGGTGTTTGAGAATAAGGTGCTTAGGAAAATATTTGGGGCTAAAAAGGATGAAGTTACAGGAGAATGGAGAAAGTTACACAACGCAGAACTGCACGCATTGTATTCTTCACCTGACATAATTAGGAACATTAAATCCAGACGTTTGAGATGGGCAGGACATGTAGCACGTATGGGCGAATCCAGAAATGCATATAGAGTGTTAGTTGGAAGGCCGGAGGGAAAAAGACCTTTGGGGAGGCCGAGACGTAGATGGGAAAATAATATTAAAATGAATTTGAGGGAGGTGGGATATGATGATAGAGACTGGATTAATCTTGCTCAGCATAGGGACCTATGGCGGGCTTATGTGAGGGCGGCAATGAACCTCCGGGTTCCTTAAAAGCCAGTAAGTAAGTAAAAGTGATGAGTAAGTAAGTAATAATAATAAAAATAAAATGAAGACAAGTTTAGTTACATGTAATTTTAAGGATAAAACAATTATTTACAGCAATGTCAATCGAAGGAATTATTAAAATAACAGAGAAAATTTATATATTAAAAGTAAAAATCATATATTATAAAAATTACATTTTAAGAAAGATCACAGTCTAAAGACAGTCTCTTTGACAACCGGTTTTTTAAACTAGTTGTCTAATAGCCTCTTAAGGTATGAGATAAGGAGTTCCAATAACGATCAATTGAAACGGTGAATGATGAAGAGTAGAGGGCAATGTTATGATGAGGTATACTCAATGTGCCGGTGATCTGAGATCGAGTATTATCACCTTCATTTCACTCAGACGTTACATAATCACCACAGTTGATAAAGCGTAGTAAAATAAACCAAATGAAAACATAAAAAACATATATTTTAATGGTGGTACAAGAGTAAATAAACGAATACATAAAAAAATGTTCCTTGTACCAAAAATAAATAATTCAATAATACAATAACGATATTAGTACTTACACGCTGTATTCTGAAGTCGTTCCAGGTTTAACGCGAAACTTCTATGCTCGACTGTAAAATGATTAATATGTTATGAACATTTCAACATCTGACTTCAGTTGCTTAGCAACGGCAATGAGTTACGTCACACTATTCTGTCGTCAGTTGCTTAGCAACGGATCATTCAGATATTAGTACGAGGGGGATCCAGGAAATAAAGACCGTTTTGTTGTAATAATTAAAAATATATATTTATTTGAAAAAACAAAATCTGTTACATAACTGAAGCTTCCTTCACTTCTCTACATAATCACCACCTACATTTAAACATTTGTCGTATCTGTTCACTAGCTTTAGAATTCCCGTGTTATACTCCTCTGCCGCCAGTTCATTAAGCCAGGTGTTCACTGTCTTCTTCAACTCTTCATCACTTCCAAAACGCGTACCACCCAGAAAGTCTTTCAGCTTAGTGAAAAGGTGAAAATCGCTAGGAGCAAGGTCTGGACTATAGGGCGGATGATCAAAGATTTCCCAACCGAATTGATCCAGCAATTCTCGAGTTGAAGCAACAGTGTGCGGGCGGGCACAGATTTTGTGGTAGCCAAGATGTTGCGACACAATTTCACCAAGCAAAGAACGAGAAATGTCAGGAAAGGCAATATGCAATTCGTCGAGTGATGTGCGCCTGTCTTGCAAGATTCTGTCGTTCACTTTAGTCTTCAGGTCTTCTGTGATAAGTGATGGGCGTCCGGGTCGAGTTTCATCGTGGACATTTGTTCGCCCATTGTTGAACATTTCGCACCATTTTCTCACATTTCTTTCATTCATTACAGTATCACCATACACTTCTTTCAATTGCCGGTAAATTTCTGCAGCTTTCAAATGTCGGGCATTCAAAAATCGAATCACACTCCTCACCTCACAGTCGGCGGGATTATCAATCACGTCGTTCATTTTGAAGTAACACAAAATGCATAATGGCGACTTGTTGCAACCAGTACTCACAACATTATGAGAACACATGTTAAGGAAGCCAGTTGACCTTCAAACAAGGAAGGGGAGTCAGCTGCGCGGCGGGTATGCGCGAACGGTCGTTATTTCCTGGATCCCCCTCGTATAAGGTATATTTAATAAAGAAATAAATGAAAAATAATCAGTAATACAGCACGTAAGTTGCATTAAATTTATTTCACTCTCAACAATAAATCGGTATATATTTTTTTATTTGGTTATTTAACAACGCTATATCAACTACAGTTTTATTTAACGTCGATAGAATTGATGATAGCGAGATGGTATTTGGTGAGATGAGGCCGAGATTTCGCCATAGATTACTTGAGATTCGTCTTACGGTTGGGGAAAACCTCGGAAAAAACCCAACCAGGTAATCAGCCCAAGCGGAAATCGAACCCACGCCTGAGCGCAACTGCGTATCAGCAGGCAAATGGCTTCTCCCTGAGTTACGTCGGTTGATCACAATCTTTATAAATAAGAACCAATTTCTTTAAAATCTAAATATCACAATAACACCCAACCGAGAACATAACATTTTCACGGTTTTATATGGATCCCATGAATCCCCTGTCAGATTCTGTTATACTTACTTACAAATGGCTTTTAAGGAACCCAGAGGTTCATTGCCGCTCTCACATAAGTACGCCATCGGTACCTATCCTGAGCAAGATTAATCCAGTCTATACTATCATATCCCACCTCCTTCAAATCCATTTTTACATTATCCTCCCTATCCTACGTAAATTATAAAATGTTTAGTTAAACTTGTCTGCTGTTTTTAACGATGTCTGTAATAGATCGCAGTCTTTGTTTGACTCCTTGATTTATATTACCTAATTAATTTTCCACTTCAGTTGTTATTGTTCTTAAGTTGTTATTCCTGCAGGTCATAATTAAATTAAATCGATAATTTTAAACATAAAATATCACGACAAAAAAGACAGAGAATGGATAAATTTCATGGTCGTCCAAGTACAAACCTCTTCATTCCCCTCACGTACTCGAAGGGAGCTAGGTACTACCTGAGAATAATTCAATTAAGGTAGGCTAATTTGGTCATTCTGCCTGAGCTTTATTGTGCTACACCCCTACAACATTGTGAGGATCCTCATGTCAAGAGAGACTTTGTTTGGTGTGATGTGAATCAAATAATGAAGACTATTATTAGAATCATTTCTGATGATATGCATTTTTAATAATTTTTATATATCGCGATATTTTGCCGTCATATTGAAAGTAATAACAAAAATAAAATAACAATAATGATAATAAAAATACACAGGTGGTATTACGACAGTCACCGTTTCTCCTTTCCCAGTTTTCATTTAATTCTATCCAAGCACATGACTTTCTCTAACATCCTAGCCCTCATTGTATCTTCCATGCCATTTCTCGAACATCTTTTTGGTCGTCCTCTTTTTCTTACTTCAAGTATTACCCATTATAGAAATTTTCCTAGGCCTTCTACCCTTATTCATCCTCCTGGTGTGTCCGAATTATCTAAACATTTTCATTTCCATTCTTTCAAAAATCGTGTTCGTCAAATGATTAACCTCTGATTTTCTCATTATTCTATTTAATTTTGATATTCTACATATTCTCCGTAGACAGTTCATTTCTATATAATTAGTATCCAACATCCTGGATCCATATATTATAATAAAATGCTCTGGATAATAATCGTATAATCTAATTTTTGTTGGCATTGTGATTTTTTGTTTCAAAAAATCCCATTCGTTTCTCTAGTCGGAACTCTCCTCTTATTAATCATCTGTACTGTTAGGTTTTTAGCTATTTCGTTATTTATTAAATATCATAGAAAATTGTAAAATTCAACAAATCAATGGGGATCATTAATAGAGTTTTAAAACCTTCATTAGTACAAAAATCAACTCGTACTCGTCTTTATCAAATAATAGCTCGACCAGTCTTATGTTATGGGAGTGAAGCGTGGACTATAAGGACAAAAGATGAAAGCAGACTAACAGCTTGCGAGATGAGATTCATGCGCCGAACAGTGGGATCGGAAGAAAAATGAAGATATCCTTCAAGAACTTAATGTGTCATCAATACTGGACTATATCTCCAGATATCAGTTAAACTGGAAGGAACACGTCTCAAGAATGGTTTCATCCAGGATCCCTAAGGCAATAATGAAGTATCGTCCAAATGGGAAACGGTCACTTGGTCGATCTATGAAAAGATGGCAAGAAAATCGCTTTTTCAGGCCGTAACAGATATTTTGGGACTAGTACTTGACAGGATGATGATGATGATGATGATGATGATGGTGATGATGATTAAATATCACTCGTAACACTTTCATTTGCCCACACCCTTAATTCTCTCCTATCTCTATTCCAAATCCTTTACTTTTTTTTATTTTCGACTACAAATATTCTCATAGGAGAAAAAATGTCAGAAGGAAGTGAAATAGGGTGAGGAGTACAAGGATGTCCTTTATCACCTACCCTGTTCAACATATACTTGGAATATTTAGTGAAGAACTGTTTTCAGAACATGAGAGGAGTGATAGTAGGAGGAAGAAGAATTAAATGCATAATATTTGCTGACTATATGGCGTTGTTAGCAGAAGAGGAGACGGTACTAAGGGATATGCTACTGGAACTAAATGACAGCTGTGAGCAGTATGGGATGAAGACAAATGCAAACAAGACGAACACATGGCTATCGGAAGAAAAATAAATAAGGTAAACTTGCGAATATTAAATGAGGCAGTAGAGCAAGTGGACAGCTTCAAATACTTGGGGTGTGTACTGTAAGCAGTAATATGAGCTGCTGCCAGGAAGTCAAAAGGAGGATAGCAATGGCAAAGGAAGCTTTTAATAGGAAAAGGAGCTGGAAAGAGAACTAAGGAAGAGACTAGTGAAGTGCTTTGTGTGAAGTGTGGCATTGTATGGGGGCAGAAACATGCGCATTACGACGAAGTGAAGAAAAGCGACTAGAAGCATTTGAAATGTGGATATGAAGAAGAATAGAGCGTGTGAAATGGACAGACAGAATAAAAAACAAATCAATAATAGAAAAAGCTGATGAAGAAAGAATAATGCTGAGACAGACCAGAAAGAGGAAAAGAAATTGACTGAGTTACTTCTGGCTAAAAAATAAACTGCCTTCTGAAGAATGAACTGAAAGAAATGGTGAACGGAAGAAAAGTTCGGGTTGGTGAAAGATAAAAAATGATAGACAACATTAAGATACATCGCCTACATCTATGCGTAGACCAAAAGAAAGACGGAAAACAGGAAAGATTGGGGAATGCTGAGTTTGCAGTGAAAGACCTGCCCTTGGGCAGAACACTATGAATGAAATGAAATGTACTGATTTCTGCAATTCATTTTCACTTTCCTGAAGTAAGTAAGGCCATCTGCGAGTAACAGAGAGTTCAAAAAGTATTTTTGTTTATTAACATTCACGGATCTACTCGTACTAGGGGTGTCCATTGTCTAATTGTATTGTATTGTATTTATTAACATTCCATGGTATTCATACATGCTTACAGCTAGAATATGGAACAAGTCAAAAAACTTAATATTATAATACAATCTTAATTTATAGTCACAGTCTAGATGAAATATATACAGACGAGATTTACAATATAGTCTACTAGTACAACACGTAGTTTTAGTATCAATTTCATGAAGTGTTACTGAATGTCATGAATTCACCTACAGAATAGAAGGCGTGAGAAATTAGGTACTTCTTTAATTTGGCCCTAAATAATCTTATGTTTTGATTTTCATTTTTTTATATCGATAGGGGGGCTATTAAAATTTTTTACTGCCATATAACGCACTTCTTTTTGATAGCACGATAGACTTGCCGATGGAGTATGAAAGTCATTTTCTTGACGTGTATTTATGCTATGAACTGTTGAATTAGTTACAAAGTTTTCACGATTACATACGAGGAAGATTATTAATGAAAAGATATACTGACAAGCCATGGGCATTATTTGTAATTTTTTGAAAATAGTCCTACACGATTCCCTAGATTTGACACCTACTATTATTCTAATTACTCTTTTTTGTAATAGAAATATATTGTTACTATCTGTGGAATTTCCCCAGAATATTATTCCAAAACTCATTACCGAGTGGAAGTATGCAAAGTATATTGTTTTTAAGGTATTGATATTTACTATCTTTTGCATAGATCTAATAGCAAAACAAGCTGAATTTAGTTTGGGGATAATTTCTTTAATATGATTTTTCCAATTTAACACATTATCGATTTTTAAGCCAAGAAATTTGGTTGTTGTTGTTTCTAATAGGGATCTATTTTTAATTATTGCGCTAGAAATTTGCGACGTTGAATTTGGACAGGATTTAAATTGAATTATGTTAGTTTTGTTACAATTTAATACTAATTTATTGGCTGAGAACCAGGTACATATTTTGAAGAGAATTTCCTCTGTTGAAGATTGGAATGTGTTGGTGTTATTGGCTGTAATTACTATACTTGTGTCATCTGCAAATAATATGGGATGACCTATATCTTTTATTAGGGGGGCAAGATCATCTATAAATACTAGAAAAAGTAGGGGACTTAATATTGATCCTTGATCAATAATGATCTAATAATTTCATCCGAGACCTAAGTTGGTAACAATCTAATCTACAAACTATTGGCCCTAACGATGAAGTAGTCTACATGTGATAAATCATACACTGAGAGGGGTAATGTTGGACACGGTGAATAAAATGTTTGGTGAGAAAAAGAAAAACATGGTTTACTTGCGAACTAAATAATGTGGAGGACTAGGTGCATGGAAGTGATGAGTTTTGGCATTATTATTCTCACCTGAATTTATTAATGACTTGCCTTTCTCAGCAGCGATAGCGTCCTGCTCATGGTCTGCAGGAGAACATTAAATCGCTCTAATTCCTGGAAGAGCACCGTCAGTGTCGGTGTGATCCCGGGCTCGAAAGGCTCTCGTATTTCACTGATGTTAAACAGATCTGGAATTCTTTCCATGATGTCCTTGGCTACGCTGTCTATGAATTCGTCCCTACTTATTCCTCCGCCAGTTCCACCTAAAATAGGAGTAAAGAAATTAACATAACTTTTATTATTACATTGTAGTATTGGTCTTATCATTACAACTAAAAATTGTTCAAACACTCGTAATGACATCTTGACAATACCAATGCTTTCGTACGGAAGCGCACTCTTTATGTTAGAAAGTGTGGCAGAAAAAGGTTCATAATAAACTAAATGATTTTCAAAGAACTGCTGAATGTTCAAAATGAGATAAAAAGTAACACGGGACTTGAAGAAATCCGTGATTGTGTATAATGTGTATATACTCGTATGACTCAGACTAGGCTAATGGAATAAATAAATAAATAAATAAATAAATAAATAAATAAATAAATAAATGAATAAATGAATAAATGAATAAATAAATAAATAAATAAATAAATGAATAAGTGAATAAGTGAATAAATCAAGAAAGAAAGAAAGAAAGAAAGAAAGAAAGAAAGAAACTAAATGGTTAATTGAATAAATATAAAAAATTAAATAGGTAATTAAATAAATAAGTAATTGATACATTAAATAAGTAAATAAAATTAAATAAATATATAAAATTAAATAAATAGATAATAAATTAAATAATTAATTAAATAAATAAAATAAAAAATTAAATAGTTAATTAAATAAATAAGTAATTAATACATTAAATAAATAAAAATAAATAAATAATTGAATGGATATTAAATTAAATAATTGATTAAGTAAATAAATAATTAAACTAACTAATAAATAATGAATTAACTAAATAATGAATTAAATAAATAAAGAATGACTTAAATGAATAAATACTGAATTAAATAAATAAAGAATGACTTGAATGAATAATTACTGAATTAAATAAGTAAATAATGAATTAAATAAGCGATTGATTAATTAATTAAATAACTAAGTAGTTAAATAAATAATGAAATAATTAATAATTAAATAATAAATAAATAATTAGATAAGTAAGTAAATAAACAAATAAATAAATACAAATTCTATTGCTGTAAAGTTTAAGTGTGTGTAACGAACGGAAAGAAAGAAAAACCCGAATAACAGTGAATCCTCTCCTCAAGGAATAATAATAATAATAATAATAATAATAATAATAATAATAATAATAATAATAATAATCCGCGGCTCTTCAGATCTTTAAGTACTCAAACCGACCAGCCGGCTGCTGGCCTCACGCCCACATGCCGAAGCAGAGGAGGATGATCATCCAACCAGAATGAAGGTATCGTGTGTTTAGCACGATCATTTATGATCCCACCAGCCGTTACAGCTGGCTTTCATAACCGGATTTCGCTACCTATCGTAGCTCCCCAAGTGCATCACAATACGGGGTGGGCACCGGTCCCATACATTTGCCGAAATTTCATGAGAAAATTTATCCCCCTAGGAGGACTCGAACCAGCATAATATTGTAAAATTCCTTTTCACAACGAAAAGTTACATTTCTTCGGATTAAATTTCTGCACATTGAAAGGACAAAACTAAAATTCTTCCAATCATTTATTATTATAATACACTGTTCTTTTAAATTGACTGAGCATATTGGGAATTAAATCAGTGGCTTTCCCAAAACACGTTGTGAAATGTTTTATACAAAACAGTTTTTATCTCGAAAAAGAAGCAAAAACGAGCAAAATTGTATGAAACTTTTTTGTTTGCAATATTTTAAGGAATAAGCCCCTTAAATTAATGATATTATTTACGGTTAATCCTCTATACAGGGTGAATAACAATCATTTCAAACCACTGATCGATATGACCAGCTTGCAACATTGTAGTCAGAAAGGGAGATGAGAGGTACAGTAGTTCAGGTCTGAATTCGTTGACCTTCTACATCTGTATTACGAGAAGAAAGAGAGGTGTGTTAGCGGCGATGTTGCCAGACTGCTGAAACTTCCAAATCAATTTTCTAATTAATTGTGAATTTAATCATAAAACATAATATAGGTCTTCCATTCATTTAAGTGTACCCTATCGTCTCTTTCAATCTGCAGGGTTATTTCACTTCTACCCTGTATTTGCAGTATAAGTGTAATAAAACTTTTTATTCTTCATTGAAAATAAATCTGAACAATTTGTATTTGAACTTCTTATGGACTTAGTTTGCAGCATTTGCTGCACAAGCCACTAGTTGTTTTAATTTCTATCTCATGTAGAGTTCATCCATGCAGTTCATGCTAAAATAAGAAATGAACGAACACTTACAGCATAATAAAGTGATACACTCTTACATATAACAGACCTTTATCAATCCTAGTGCCAACTGAAACAAGAATGAATATTAAGAGATTAGTTATATTACAGTTACAAATTTATATCTACAGAAATAGCACTATTTCTATTGTAAATAGGAAATAAAGAATTGGCAGTGGGAACCTGAGTTCCGAAGAATTTGACTTAAATACATATTTTATTAAAATTACTTTTAGGCAATTAAATGTATAAAAAGTTTAGGAATAAAATTATTACGCCTTATTACCTTATTATGTTGTCTTTTATTTCTAACAACTAGTTTAAATTATAACATATAGTACCCTTTACAATAAGTGATACTTCATCATCATCATCATCATCATCATCCTTGCATGTATTGGGCCTAGTGGCAGGTTACGGTCTCTTGGCAACGCTTAAACGGTCTGCCCAAGAATCTCTTGCCCACAGGATGGTAATTTAAAATTTGGCGTGGAATTCTAGAACGAGGCATTCTGATGACACGTGATCTCCAGTTTTGTCTGTATTTCTGTAGGTATTCCGTAATCGGTTCAATCTGCAGTTCTTTCATAATGTCAAAATTTCTAATGTGATCCATTCTCGTGTATCCCGCTGTACGACGCACAAATCTCATTTCTGCCGCCGTTAATCTTTGTGAATCAATATTACGAATCGTCCAAGCTTCACTACCAAAACAGAGTATAGGTCTGGCCAATGTTTTATAAATTCTGGTGCGTGTGTGTTTTTGTACTAAGGTTGGTTTGATTATCTGATTAATTATCCCCATTGCTCTGTTGAATTTAATAATTTTCTCATTCAAATCCTTTTCGTCTTCATATGAAATTTGGAACCGAGATAACTAAAATTTTTTACTTTTTCGACGATCTTATTACTGATGCATATTTTGCTACGGACTGGTTCCTTTCCTAAAAAAAAAACCATTACTTTAGATTTGTCAGTTGAAACTTTCTGCCATTTGATTAAATTTGTAAACCAAACGTTGTAAATTATCTTCTGACGTTGCCATAAACACAATATCATCAGCAAATAAAGTATCTATTTGGGACAAACGACTTATCGGTATACTTCCATGTGGTTTCAATCTCCATTCCTTAATAATGTGATTCATGTATATTATAAATAATAGAGGAGATAAACTACAACCCTGTCTCACTCCTTGATTTATTCGTTTCCACGATTGTTAAGTGATACTTATTTTTAGTAAATTAAGATAAAACCTAAAAAAATCAGATATATCCGTATGAGCAAAGCTAGTTAACCTGAAGAGATCCAGTATACAATATTATACAGATTACGATCATTTAAATTTTGAGAGAGTAAGGTCTTGACATCACTTAAGTGGTGAAATAATAGAAGAAAGAGATCTGTGGTTTCAACGCCATTTTTTTGCGAAATTGAGATTTTGCGATGTTGTGCATCCTGATAGTAGCTTCAGTATGTCAAAAGATAACACACATATCTCTATTGTTTTTCTCTCTAACCTGATGTATAAAACATGATTCCTATGATTTTATGTACAGTCGTTCAAATTTTAAATGCTCACTCCTGAAGAACTGCAAGAAATTACATATCTCATTTTGCCTTGGAGTCAGAGGTTTAATATACGGTACACTATATTTTCATATGAGGCGTTCAGATCAAGTCAGAAATTTTCATAAATTGAGTTTAATTCATTTTCTGATTATCTGAAGTTTATCTTTTCCGAGCAGTAATGGATCAAGTCTTAATTCTAAGAATTCTTCGGTAGGTGACACCAGTCACTTTTGGCTCAGATTATTATTTGTTCACGATGTTTTCTAGACATTTGTTTGTTATTATTGAACTATGTGTGTTACCATGAATTGTAAGATCTTAAAATAATATTTCATAGCTTTACAATTCTCTCGTTTCTGACAGCAGTAATCTTACAAGGAATTACTACTATAGGAGTCAAGCTGTTATTGACGTGAATGTCTTTAAAATCAGAATGATAATGATAATTTGTAGAAACAAAAGCCGCCCTAAATAAGGGTTCGATAGATCGGCCTACTAATCAATTCATAAAGAATAATAAGTAAACAAAACAATTTTGTGACACTTGGAAAGAAAAAGAAAAAACATTAAGATAAGAAAACGTAGGAAATCATTTACAATAAAAATGTTGTTGGGTACAAATGATTACTAATTATAGCTAAGGATGATTTTAACACGTGAGATCCTATGGCATCAATCGTTGCATCAGAAATTTTAAATTGTTTAAGTTGATTTAAAGTTTCACGTGGGATCGTGCCACGGGCACCGAACATGAGCCCAAAAACTGTCCAATGAGTGATGTGGTATTGTGCTCCAAGATGCTGACAACAAGGCTCATAGATGACTTGTTTTTCACGACACACCTCTTGTGGCTGTTGCTCGTGCATCTCAAAACGGATTGTGGGATCAAGAATGACACCCTTATCCTTCTGCCGATCAATTATGATGATATCAGCCCGTCTAGTAGAGCCATCATAAACCTTATAGGAAGCAATCTGACGGATTGAAGCTGCGATGAGAGAACGAACCGTATTATGTCTGTTGATTCGGAGCAATTCTCCATGACGGCAGAAATCCAAGACGTGAGGAAGTGTTTCTTGCTCTCGCATCTTCTGTAACGGGTTGAGTCAAGAGTTCTACCAGGGAGAGTACGTACAGGTGTTGTATTACAGTTCATCTTAATGGCTTGCGTCCACTGACTGCTCGAAAATCCCTTTTTGGTTGAGGTCCACGAATTACCTTTCTTCCAGTGAGAATAGAAAACAACTCCCAAACCTTTACTTTTCAATTTGCTCCATTGATGAAAAGAATCTTCACGCAATGCTTTTCTTAGTTTTTGAGAAGAAATACGTTCAGAGCAATCGAAAGTAATTGGTAATTGTTTGATGCAATGTTCAATTTCGTTTGGAAGATTTCGAGTGGCTGCTACATGAGGGTTGTCAACGTGTAAAAGTCTTTGACAAATATTTAAGTGCTGAAGGTAAGCTTCCCACTGGGATTTAAATACACCTAAACCTCGCAATAACTTAAATAACTTATGGGATAACATTTTAAAATTCCTTTGAAAAATTAAAAGTTATATTTTTTAGAATCATATTTCTGCACACTTAAAGGACAAAACTGAAAATGTTTCAATCGTTTACTATCATAATACACTGCTCTCTTATATTGACTGAGAATATTGGGAATTAAATCAATGACGTTTCCAAAACACGACATGAAATGTTTAATGTAAAACAATTTTTTTCTTGAAAAGCAAGCAAAAACGAGGAAAATTGTATTAAACTTTTCATATCTGAAATAATAACCCGAAATTAATGACATTACTTATGATTGACTCTGCATAGGTTCAGGTTTTATTACAAAAACACAAAAATGTCTCGTAAAATCTAACTTCAATCTTATTTTACAGAAACAGATACATTTCCCATATTGTACTTAATTTCGCTACTTAATATAAGTTACCTAACGTGGTTTTAAACATAAAATTACCTACGTACTTCATCAGAACTTGGGCACATTTCGCATTTATGGTGACTGCAAAAATTTACCATCTCTGCTAATGATATAACTAGAATTTTATATTCAGAAATCCGTAGTAACAGTAACAATGTTATAGATGCATATATTTTAATTATTGTTAATATTGTTATAGCTTAGAAACAACCATATACAGCATTCCTCACTAGGAAATTTGTCTCATCAGAAAACAAAATGTTTTCGATCTATATTCATTTTGAGAAACGTCCATTCGAAAACAAAAACTTTCGGAAAAACGGATTTTGAAACAATCCTATTATTTGGATGTGATGATTTAATGGTGATTATTTTACTCTGATTTTGGTGTTTAAGTTGGTTTAATTTCGGTGAATATTTCTTAAAAAAAAAAAGCAATTTTGCATATATTTCGCATCCAAAACAGAATTTAAAAAAATAATAAAATAATATTTATTTTTAATTAATATTGAAAAAATCCTTTTGAAACTAATAGAGAAATGACCGTTGTCTGCTTGCGCTGCTCCCTGGAAGTAGTTCCTCAAACTACGCGTACATCGTTGCCAGATGTCACACGCATGTGATGCTGAACGATATAATATGTATAAATGTCCAGGTATATATCAGTCCCCTAACTGCCCATTGTGCAACTCAAACCAAGAAATGGATTCGGAACACCTCAAAATCTGTACTTCAGTGGCTGGCCATGATAATATCTTTGAAAAATATTTGAGTGCAAGAGGTCAAATGACTTTATCGTCAAACGCCTGGCATTAGAAAACAAAAAGAACAACAACATAGTTTATAACGAAGAAAATTTTCAGTTTTATTTTAAAGAAAGTTATTTTTCTTGCTAATCTTTCATAAAATCTGTTATTTGTTAATATATAGTGATTATGATGTAATTTCGTGGATTTCTAACAATTTCGCGAAAATTAGCTGATATATTTCACTTAATTTTGGACTTTGATTAAGGAATTTACATCTTCCAGGCATTAAGTTAAGATTTTAATACATTTCACGTAAATCATTAATTTAAAAAATCATATCCCTGTTTATTATGAAAAATAGCTGTTCGAAATAACATTTGCGGTAAAATTCTTTCGGAAAAATGATCGACGAAGTAAAAAAAGATAAATTATTTGACCGTAGGTGAAAATGTCGCAATTTTTTGCATTGAATGAATTAATTCATTCAGTATTGTAATTCCAGATATATTTGAAGAACAGTTTCTCATATTTTAAGATGCCAATTTTAAATGAATATAGGCCCATATATGCATGTGTATAATTATGTGTATGTGTGTATGTTAATGCTGATTCTCACAAGATCACTTTGGCTGCAAAAGAGTATCTGTCGGATACAGGGGGGAGAGCCATTAATCCTTCCCATTGAAGGTTTTAAGGAACCAACCTGGGCAAGTACCCAATGTCCCATCCCTACCTTCCCGTGGTGCAGCTGTTAGTAAGCATAATTTTACAAGCTGAACTAAAGGGAGGGGCTACTCATCAATTAGCAGTGGTCAGCTTGATGAGTTAATGACTGAATTTGGTATAATTGTTCTTTATTCAATACCTAATTCCCTCTTTACCCTTTCCTATTCAGTCCTCTGACTGAACTTTTACTTTCTTCGACCCCGACAGTATTAGAGCATTCGAGGCCCAGGGGTTCATTTCACTTTCCTTCCTCCTCTTTCTACTTTTCTGTTCCTAGTGCTGACCTGCTATGGCACTAAAATCGTCCTTCAGTGGCTTAAGGAGGGAAAGCTGGTGATCAACAAGATCTCCCAGCTAGGTCCAATGGACCCGTCGCCAACAGCAGGTGTGGTCCTCCAGACATTCTGGGGGTTGTGTGTGAATGAAGTAGCCACCAAAACGTTAAAACATGGTGTTCACTTAAATCGGCTACAACTTGCCATTTTCACTCCAATATGAAATGAGTACCATTAAGGTAAAATTATCCGGAGGTAAAATAGTCCCCCATTCCTCAAAATCTGTGCTTCAGCAGCTGGGCATGATAATATCTTTGAAAAATATTGGAGTGCAAGAGGTCAAATGACTTTATTGTCAAACGCCTGGCATTATAAAACAACAACATGATCATTTAACCTACAGAAGTGTTGTGCAAATATTCAATAGTAGGCAGGGCTGTGAGGATTAGATCATGGCGTGACAAATATGTCTCCACATTTATTTAACTATGAAATAAACTAATATTTGTTATTTTTGGACGCCGAGAAAATATCTTACCTGTCACCGGTTGCAGATCCACCAGATGGCTCCACATCTCCTTGGCGGCCTGCGTGTAGTATCCAATTTCCGCATTCGGGTGCAGTCCGAATACTTCCGGGCTATTAACTAGAGGAAGCTCCTCGATGGCATCTGAAAATATGATACTGTTACGAAAGGCAGTAAACACGTGCGCTAGTTTTCTTCCCTCTCGAAAGAAATTTCAGTCCTTTGCCGCTAATCAACCTTGAACCCACGATAAACAAGTCCAGAGACTAGCAAGATAGCTCATTTTGTAATACCGCGGTATATCGACCGCGTATACGTAATTAGTATTTTAATTCTCAATAGGAATTAATAATTGGACTAAGAATAATTTCATGTTTCATAAGATATTTTGTTTCATTAATTCTTACGTTAGAGTCCATTAACATCGAAAATTATTCGTAAATGTCACTGCATAAAATTAATTGTAAAACTAGCATGAAAATGCAAAAATCGCAGTTGAAACGTAACCCTAAAATGTAAATAATCACAAAAAAATAAGAGAATATTAAAAAAATTCTAAAAACTTAGGAGTTTGCGAGCTTCTGAGTTAATGTTTAATTTTTCGTTCATACTGAATGTTCCTGAAATACTTGTACAAATTTTCGGAGTAAGTTCTCGGCACTAAAATAACATTTAAAGTTCATATAAATATGTGACAATAAATGCCTGCTCTTTTTTTTTAGTTCTAATTGAAAAATTAAATTCAAAAGTGTATTTATACTAACAAAATGAAAAACATCTATTTATTGAAAGGCTATTTCATCAGAAATTGTGTTTAAAACTCACCAAAACAGTAAAAAGGATTTATTTAACCAGTTGATTGGTAAATTATAATATTGACTAGGAAGCCTATTATACAGGGTGATTCACGAGGATGTACCGTCCCTTACGAAGCTTATTTCCGAAGACATTCTGAGAAAAAATATCATATAAACATTTGTCCTAATCTCAATATTTTCAGAATTACATTAATTTGAATTTGTTTTTAAAATACCACTATTCTTGAGTTTTAAGGGTAAAAGAATATTACAGATAAAGAATAAACTATTCAGGAGTATTATTTGTTTAATTAGTAGTATTCTGAAGTTAAAAATGTGCTGTGAATTTCATAGTTGCTTCATACAGATTTTTTTCGATTTTTGACTACAAAATTACATTTTCTTACGCATTTATCACAACAATTGTTACAAATCATGCCACTCTTTTAAATTCTTTAAGACTGTACGTTAGGATGCATAATTAAACTGTAAAGAATCAAGTTCCTAAAGTCGTATGATTTGTAACAATTTTTGTGACAAGTGCGTAAGAATGATGTCATTTTTAGTTTAAAATTGAAAAACAAAATCTGTAGAAAGCAATTAACACATTTTTAGCTTCAGAACACTAGCCAATTAAAGAAATGATACTTCTGAATAGTTCATTCTCTATTTGCAATATTATTTTTTACCCTTAAAAGTAATGAAATAAGGTATTTTTACTGAGAACTTCAAATTAGTGTAACTCTGAAAATATTGAGATTAGGACAAATGTTTATGTGACTTTTTTTGCTCAAAATGTCTTCGGAAATAAGCTACTTAAGTAACGGTAAATTCTCGTAAATCACTCTGTATAGAGTAGTTAACACTAGATTGTCTTAGTTGTATTTGTGCATAAATATTTTCATTCTTTCTTTACGCATGCAATATTGAAATAGGATATTATATAAGGAAATAAAATGCGTTAGTATCTTTATTTTATTATCTATTTATTTATTATTTTATTCATGAAATAGTCTTAATAAATATCACGGGAGGTTTTTCATTTCCTTTGAGTAGACTTTTTAATATTACCAATGATGTAAATTGAATGGATCAATATGTTTTATAACTAAAAACCACGTGCAAATCTAGTCTTTCAGGTAAAGCTTCCTGTAAAGCAGATTTGAATAATTTCAAGGGAAAAATTGTTCCAGGGCCGGGTATCGATCCCGGGACCTCTGGTTGAACATACCAGCGCTCTGCCAACTGAGCTACCCGGGAACTCCACCCGACACTGTCTCAACTTTTCCCTTTATATCCACATAACTCGCGTGGGCTGACGAAACGCCTGAAACCCACATCCAGTGCACACAATCTCTGTGTGACTTGGAATTGTGGTTTTCTGTTAACGTACACAGTGATGCATATATTATGCAAATATAGTCTTTCAGGAAAATCACAATTCCAAGTCACACAGAGATTGTGTGCACTCGATGTGGGTTTCTGGCGTTTCGTCAGCCCACGCGAGTTATGTGGATATAAAGGGAAAAGTTGAGACGGTGTCGGGTGGAGTTCCCGGGTAGCTCAGTTGGCAGAGCGCTGGTACGTTCAACCAGAGGTCCCGGGATCGATACCCGGCCCTGGAACAATTTTTCCCTTCAAATTATTAAAAAACCACGTATTTTCGGATATTACAAACTTTTTTTAATTTGGTGTAAAGAGCTCGCTTCCGAAGATCGTAAAAGTATTTCTAAAACACCCTGTATTTACGTTTATTTATTTTGTTGCGAATGCTTCGATTTTTGTCTGAGAGAGAAAACATGATGATTAAGTTGCGCTGATATTTTGGTACTTACTGACATAGTCTTCCTTCTCGCCATAGGGTGGGATGACGTAATCCACGAACTCGTCCCTGTAGAAGTGGAATGGCTGGAATGTGTCGAATAGGAAGTCCCCCATGTATTCGTCCATGTAGGTCCTCACAATTCGACGATCAAAATCATCTATCACCCGTCCGCCGTACATAACCTGCCACCAACAGTCATCGGCGCGGTTAGTCGGACCAGCAAACTCTATTAACTTTAGTTGCCTCATTTCAAGTGTGGTGACTGACTCAATTATGCATGCGTGTTTGAGACACACCCAAATTAATCGTTCTAATTGCATTGCGAATTTCTGGAATTGCTTTCTAGCTATGATTGCAGAAGCTTGATCCATTTGAGTGATTTAAGCTTGTGTTTTAATGAGTATTTAAGTTTTATGAAACATCATTATTATAAAATAATCTGGGGAAATAATTACTATGAAATGTTGATTATAACGACGAAAAGAAGAGTGCGTTAACATGTTATAATTATTTTCTTTCCCTTACTCTCATTACGTGGTTGATTATGCTACATTTTGTGTGGAACTTTTCCGCTATATTTTCTCTTTCGGAAAATTTTTCTCCGATCATATTGTTGCTTTCTTGTTTACAGCATCGAGAGCTACACGTGTATTGTTCACTCTTTAGCCACCATCTTACCAAACTTAAAACAAAATAACACTTGATGGCTGTGTAAATACTGACTCCACCAAAGGAAGCATCATTGTCACGTTTGTTTTACCATATACAGGGTGTAACAGAGTAACTATTCCTAATTTTATGATGTGATAGAGGACATGAAAATAAACATTTTTTCTTAATAAAGTACTGCCCGGAAATGCTTCGTATAAAAGACAGAGCTCATCACTCACATTATGACTGCATTCATGTTTCAGCTGTTCTTGTTACCATTCTTACTTATTTACTTACAAATGGCTTTTAAGGAACCCGGAGGTTCATTGCCGCCCTCACATAAGCCCGCCATCGGTCCCTATCCTGTGCAAGATTAATCCAGTCTCTATCATCACACCCCACCTCCCTCAAATCCATTTTAATATTATCCTCCCATCTAAGTCTCGGCCTCCCTAAAGGTCTTTTTCCTCCGGTCTCCCAACTAACACTCTATATGCATTTCTGGATTCGCCCATACGTGCTACATGCCCGCCCATCTCAAACGTCTGGATTTAATGTTCCTAATTATGTTAGGTGAAGAATACAATGCGTGCAGTTCTGTGTTGTGTAACTTTCTCCATTCTCCTGTAACTTCGTCCCGCTTAGCCCCAAATATTTTCCTAAGCACCTTATTCTCAAACACCCTTAACCTATGTTCCTCTCTCAGAGTGAGAGTCCAAGTTTCACAACCATACAGAACAACCGGTAATATAACTGTTTTATAAATTTTAACTTTCAGATTTTTGGACAGCAGACTGGATGATAAGAGCTTCTCAACCGACTAACACGCATTTCCCATATTATTCTGCGTTTAATTTCCTCCCGAGTGTCATTTATATTTGTTACTGTTGCTCCAAGATATTTGAATTTTTCCATCTCTTCGAAGGCTGAATCTTGTTACCATGGAAATAATAATTGAAGTTAGTTTGTTGTTGTATGTCACAAAATATCGTCTGTGAGATCTGTTTATTTACTTATTATTTACTATTTAATTTAATAGTATTAAAATGCATACATTTCTCCTTCTATGATATGAAGTCAGGTGTACCTCAAGGTTCAGTCTGAGGCCCTATTCTATATACAATTTATACAGCTGGTTTTCCAATTTCTAATGAGGTATTGGTGGCTACTTTCGCTGATGACACTGTTATTCATGCTTCACATAAAGATCCATCAACAGCATCTGAAAACCTGCAGAATGAATTGAAAGAAACGGAAGACTGGCTAATTAAATGGACAATACAAGCGAGTGAAAACAAATCAGTTCGTGTTACTTTTGGAGCCAGAACTGAAAACTGTCCTCCTGTAACACTGTACAACAAAGAACTTCCTGAAGCAGACGATGGTTTTTAGGTATGCATTTAGATCGCCGCTTAACATGGCGTAAACATATTGAAACTAAACGTAAAGAATTAAATTTTAAAACATCAAAAATCTATTGGTTATTGGGACCTAAATCAAAACTGTCATTAGAAAATAAACTTCTTGTTTATAAAGTCATACTAAAACCAATCTGGACATACGGCATCCAACTGTGGGGGACTGCTAGCAACTCAAACATTGAAATACTGCAGAGGTATCAGTTCAAAACTTTACGTTCCATTGTCACTGAACCATGGTATGTACGAAATGATGTCATTCATCATGATCTTAACATTTCAACTTCAAAAGAAGAAATCTCTAAGTTCAGCAAAAAATACCTGCACCGATTAAATCAACATCCGAATCATCATGCATTAAATTTGCTGGATAATAGTCAAACAACAAGAAGACTTAAAAGGACCAATGCTCTTGACCTTCCATTCATTTTTACTACAGCTATTTAAAACATTGTTATTTTTCTTTTGGAGTGTTGTCATAGGATAACATCTCCACTCATGTCATATTCCTTTATAATATTTATTTATTGTCTATTGTAGACAGATTGTAAATGTGGCATAATTGTAAAAAAAAAATCCATCGGCATATAAATATTGAACTTGCAGACATGCATAAGGCATTTGGAGCAGCTTACGGCAATGTTGATTTGTCAAAGCGAATCTATGAGGAGCAACACTCTCAGCGCCATATTCCTTGCCATACAACATTTTCAAGACTGGATTAACGTCTTCGAGATAGTGGCCAGATGTGGCTACATGTACATTTTTCGGCTAGCGCGTCTGGCCGCGAAAGCAGGTGGCCCGGGTTCGATTCCCGGTCGGGGCAAGTTACCTGGTTGAGGTTTTTTCGGGGGTTTTCCCTCAACCCAATATGAGCAAATGCTGGGTAACTTTCGGTGCTGGTCCCCGGACTCATTTCACCGGCATTATCACCTTCACAACATTCAGACGCTAAATAACCTTAGATGTTGATAAAGCGTGGTAAAATAACCTACTAAAAATAAAAAAAATGTACATTTTCCGAACCGTTGGTTAGGGAGAGCAGGCCCAGTTGCTTGTCCAGCACGTTTCCCAGATATGACTCCAGTTGATTTTTGTGTTTGCGGTTATATTAGATCATTTTTTTATGAAACACCCATAGACACAGCAGAAGAGTTAGCTGCTAGAATTATTCTTGCTTTCGGCGATCTTCGTTACCGACCACATATCTCGAAGGATTCCTCGTTCAATCATACGGCGTTATACCACAATATCATATAGTCACGAAGCTTGAGGTGAATTTTTGCAGTTCTCGGGGTACAGCGCTCCAAGCGGTTAGCAACTGGGAGTACTAGGAATAATAGACTGTACCGGTACTATTTCGCATTGTTGCTTGTGAAGAAAAGTTGTGTAAATTGTGAAATGTTCGTTATCGGTTGTAATAAAATATGTTAATGGCTAAAATACAATAATTGGAATAGTATTATGGGATAAGGAGGAGACGTTACACTCATTAATTCATATTTACTTAATTATTTTGTTGTAATGGTAACTGCAAATTAATATTTTATTAGTTTCGCAGTTTATTATCGTTTATAATCTTGAATGAGTGGAGCGATTATAGTAAATTTCAGTTCGTTTTACATAAATACCCAAAAATAATATTATTACTATTTCTTGTAACTTCGAGTTTATGATGGAATTTAATAGCCTATAATAAATAAATCTTATGTATTTAATATTTCAATAATGGAAGGAAGGTGTCAATTTTTTAAAAAGAACACGATAACGAAAGTAGGTCTATAATATATTTTGTCGTCTTCTAGGGATGGGGTCTGTGATGAGGCGATAGTAGCGATCTTAGTGGCTAGCTACTAGCAAGTTCAATTGTCAATGGATGCATTTTCCTTACGTATTGAGCTTCGTGACTGTATGTACTAGATTATGGCTGTACTTTGTGTGTCAACAGTGACGGTGTCGAAAATTTCAATATCATTATATGAGTTACGATATACAGTTTAAAAATTCTGATATTTTTATTAGATACTGTAATGTTTTTAAGGGGTTAGATACAGCTTAAAGCCGTAAAGTTTGAAAATATTCAACATTTTTTCTCCATTACTGTATTCTGTACAATAATGAAAATTAGTATGTGTAAAACACTGTCCTTCTGCTATATGAAAAAAAAAATATTTTTACAATTTAAAATAAATTATTTACAATTTTTTTTCAAAATTCAATTCACTGTACAAGGATGAAGCGTTTCCCACATAACTCAAAAACTATCCAACAATCTGTGATGAAATTTTTTTTTGTTTGTATTTACTTATGCATGTCATATACACAATATGATGCAAGATCACTTCTCCACCTTTGATAGATTGTCTGATAAAAAATAAATTCATTTAAAAATATGGTCAAATATTAGTATTGTCTTCTAACAAAAAATAAAAAAAATTGTTAAGGAATGTATTTGAAATAGCATGATATTGTAAACATGAGTTTCAGCAATAAAATAAAGGAAAGAGATAACATGAAAAAGTTGACAAGTTTATGAGTTATGAGGGAAACGCTTCATCACTGCACAGTGAACTGCCATCATATTGAATTTTGAAAAAAAAAAAATATATATATATAAATAATTTTTTTAAATCGTAAAAATATTCTTTTCATATAGCAGAAGGACAGTGTTTTACACATACCAATTTTAATTATTGTACAAGATACAGAAATGGAGGAAAAAAAAAGTTGAATATTTCCAAAAATTTTACTGCTGTAAACTGTACCTAACCCCTTAACTGAACCCTGCATGACTTCGAGCAGCCAGTTTTCTTTTAAATATTGAACCATTTTTCAAGCATTTAATTAGATATGTTGTATCTTATACATTTTCTGTATTTTAAACAACATTTTATGAAAGTAATAGGTCGGGTGGAAGAATATTACTGTTCTCATCTCATAAGAAGTAGCCTAAACGTTTTTCTTCAATTAAGGCACATTTACGAAAAGCCAACTGAGGCTAGAATAGCTATTTATGTAACTAGTGACAAAAGTGAAATAAAACCACTTTACATAACGGAAATATAAATGAAACCCATTACCAAGTGGGATATAAAATAGGAAAATGCGTATTTTTTTTGCTGCCATACCAAATGACAGGCAATCTTATGCATTGAAGAAGAATATTGGAATACTCACCTCTCCAATGAGGTACTTCAAACTGCCCCACGGTATCCTGGGGTCTCTAGCTTCCTGGGATCTTTTCAAATACGTTTCCAGGATCTGCACGCACACGTTGAAATCTGACTCGTTGAAGTCATAACACACATTCCAACCAATCTTGTCGTACTTTCTGCGTTCCTGTCAACACATCGTAATTTTCTCATAAAAGTAAATGCAAAATATTTCACTTAGCAAAAGTACTTACCTTATATTCAACGATAATTTTCTGTGGAAAAATCTCTAAAAGTCCGCTCCCATTTAGCGGAGTCGAATCGAATCAAAACGAAATGTTTGTCGCTCACATTTAGTTGAATGGAGCAGAGATGAAATGTGTTGCAGATTAAATGGATCGCAATAGTAAAATTTATTGAGAAAATGTAGTTTCTGTGACTGGATACTTGCAGTGTGTATTTATATTAAAAGAAATAATTCCTGGATATGGTTGCTTTTTAAGCTCGTACTACTTCCCGACAAAAGGCCATGTCCTATGATTAAGGATGTGCTTTCTTGGTTTTGACGATATACGTGAAATGTACGTATTAAAACTTGATTTTAAGCATGGAAAATGCAAATCTCTTATGAAAGTCTAAAATTACGTGAAATACATCCGAGAATTTTCGCGAAATTGACAGAAATCCACGGAATTGCTTCATAATCAAGACATTTTCAACAAGAAGCAGGTTTCATGGAGAATTCGCACAAAACATGGCTTTCTTCCAAATAAAACGTGAAAATTTTCTTCATTATACAATATACATGAACATTCCTACATATCTGATCGTTCAACATTACATGCGCGTGACATCTGGCAACGATGTACACATAGTTTCAAAGACTACTTCCAGGGAGCAGCGCAAGTAGACAACTGTTATTTCTATTAAATATAGAATATAATCTAAATTTAACAGAAAAAATACTAAAATCAGAAGTAAACACTGAAATACTAAAACAATTGTCTTTAGAGACAATTAATATTAGGTACCCCCCACAAAACTGGCTTCATTTATGCACTGACGGATCCTTGATCTCCAGAGAACAAGGTGCCGGTGCAGGTGTTACGTGCTGTCTCTTCTCACTTTATAGATCTCTTGGATATAGAACAACAAGTTTTGATGGAGAAATCATTGCAATAAGTGAAACTCTCAGGAATCTTCTGTGCCACATCAATAAATTTAAAAATGCAGTTATATTGTCAGACTCCAAAGCAGCTATTCTATCAATAGTCTCTAAACACACACCTTCATCTCAAACAGCAGAAATAACTAAAATGCTCTCTCAATTAATATCACTCAATAAAAGAATTGTATTCCAATGGATACCATCCCATTGTGGAATCCTGGGAAACGAGAATGCGGATGCTTTAGCAAAGAAGGACAGCACTGCTACTTACAGACCTGTTACTAAATCTACGTATTACTGTGTGAAAAGATTTATTAAATCTACATACTTAGACTTCAACAAACAAAACTTGATAACACAATCTGAAGGGAAGAAATGGAACTCTCTGCATCAAAATCCACAGTTAATTTCCGATTTACCACGAAAATAGTCTGTAGCTGCATTTAGATTGGCAACAGGCCATGATTGTTTGGCCAAACACCTGCATAGAACTGGAATATATCAGTCCCCTAACTGCCCATTGTGCAACTCAAACCAAGAAATGGATTCGGAACACCTCAAAATCTGTGCTTCAGTGGCTGGCCATGATAATATCTTTGAAAAATATTGGAGTACAAGAGGTCAAATGACTTTATTGTCAAACGCCTGGCATTAGAAAACAACAACAACATTTCTTTTTCCCGCAACAATTGCCTTCGTGAGATCAAGATAGTGACGCCATCCCCTCAGAGTCAAATGGAATTGAATTATGTATTTAATTAATGACACAAACAATTTTCTGTTACTTGTTTCAATAATAATTAAAAAACTTTATTTCATTATTTTGAAGTTCCTTTACAGTGGGAAACATGATCGAAATTGCTTACTTTTTACAAATTATTCACAAAATTAAACCATTTTAATCGCCAAAATCATGCTAAAACAATCACCATAAAATCACATCCCTACCTATGATTATTGGAACCAACGTTTATACTTGTTTAAATTAGAGGAAATACGCGTGTATTTGGAAGTAGCCTTTTTTGTCGTTTTTAAACAGAAGTTATGAAAATATAAATACTCGAAAAAATCCTCGCAACATTGGCATCAACTACAAATATCATGTTCGCCGGAGCTGTGTATTAAACCCGGAGCCCAAACTTTAGACGTGAACCATCAAGACTGCTTATTTCAATCCATAAAAGTAACAGCACAAATGTATTCATCATATTTGAATGGTTGTCGTACCTGAGTCAACTGATGGCGCCTCACTAAATGTGACTGATATTCGATTCCAGATAGGTTATATGATTTTTGTGTTTGACGGTAAGTTTGTAGATAACTTTACACAAAGTACCCTTCTGATAAAACCGTTTTCCATTATCTCCACATCGTCTGAGGCTTTGAAGTCTGAAAGACTGCACAAACGAGGAGCGTTCCGAAATTAATGTCTCCTATTTATTTCTATGGAAATTGTGCAACAGATACAACAACACATTTAAACAAACTAAGATTTCAGCTACATAGTTATTTTTCCACATAGTCACCACCATTCGTTATGCATTTTTGCCAGCGATGAACGAGAGCCTGTATGCCGCGCTCGTAAAAATCTGAACTAGCAGAGGCAAGCCACATTGTTACATTCGCGATGACAGCATCCTTGTCTGGAAATGTTGCCCACGTAGTCCATCTATCATAGATTCAAAGAGATGGAAGTCTGAAGACTCGAAGTCTGGACTATAAGGTGGATGTGATAGAACAGTCCAGCAAAATTTTGCAACGTGCTCTGTGATCGCGAAACTGGTGCGGGGCCTAGCCTTATCGTGTTGCAGGCGAAAGGTTTTTTTATCTGGTCTGACTCTGGAAATTCAGGCTTTCAGCTTAGCCAGAATTGACAGTTTCTCCAGGCTCCAAGGCATCCGTCTATCACAAAAGACTGTCATTTTCTCCACAGTTGAAACGGACTACTCACGACCTCACTGTGATCGCATCCACTGTATGGCCTCCGCACACCTTCAGCAAACGTCGATGGATGTCAATGGGTGAAATTTGTTCGGCAGTGAGGAATTCAGTAACACATCTCTGTTTCTTACGCATCTGTATTATGTTAGATGCCATTTTGGTAGATTGCCCTGCTGCCACCGTCTGTTGCACGACAACCAAACTAACAGGACAATAGTGTGAAGGTTCAGCCTTTACTACAACGCCACTGACATCGGGCTCATACGTTACAGGTCAACAGAAAAAAATAGGCATTACTTTCGGAACGATCCTTGTATTAAATAGGACATCACAATAATTGCATTTGAGTTTGTTTTAGAATCCCAGTTATACAATCTGATCCGTTTGGGTATGGATAATTTTAATTTATTATTATGAAGCTATTATGATAGCAGGAAAAATTTCTTGCTGGTTATATTATGATTAAAAGATGAGAGTTTCCATCAACAGTGCATAATCTGAAAGGACAAATGAAAATCGTAAATGATTAAAATGACTACTACAAATCAACAGCGGGCACATTGTGTTCTTCGGTATGCTAAATTCTAGAGTGTTAAAAGAATTCAAAGGGAATTTCGACGTGAGTATGATGTGCGTAATGTATCTAAATACGAGTCCATAATGGTGTGGTATCAAACATTTGTAGAAATAGGTTGTGTTAAAAAGCATGCAGGAGGTCGCAGGCGAAACCCAATACAAGAAGCAGCTATCTCTTGGCTTGGTCCCCAAACTCCCCAGATCTAACCCCTCCTGACTTCTTCGTGTGGGGTTTTGTTAAAGACATTGTCTATTCACAGAAACCCAGGAACATTGATGATCTGAGAGTAAAAATTACTCAAGCTTTTCAACAAAATCACCTCTCTTATGTTGCAACGGACATGGGCTGAATTGCATCACCGTTATGAGTTGTGCAGTGTGAGCAATGGGGGTCATGTTGAGCTCTGAGGAATCTCCCATCTTTCAGTGTTATATGCACAAAGTTTCAACAAATAAAGTTCAGTAGTAAATGTTTTACGGTGTTTTTATTTTATCCATACCCAAACGGATCATCCTATAGTTACCTGGACGACGGCATGAAAAAAGGCCAGCACGTATACAAGAGATCTATAGGCAGGATGGTTACAATTCTCAAGCGTTTGGCTTCTTAATTTGAAGTACGTATTCCTCAAATTCAGCTTCAGTCCATTCGGAGGCTCCGTCACCACTGCAATGAATAATGTAAAGAGTGTGAAAGATTTAAGCTGTCAAATTCATATAAGCACAGAGGGGGCTTCAGTGGGATATCCCACTTTTTAAAGCTAGAACTTTTCGTCCATGTGTTACTTTTAAACTGTAAGTACAGGGACATCATTTTATTTTTACTAACATTTCTAATATTTACCTCGCTATACCTTTGGATCAACGGTTGCTACCCCCTTCCACAACTGGAGTTCGATGATACTGGCTTAATATACAAACAAATCACTTCACTAGGTATAGGAGGGAAGAAAAGTAGTTCATCCATTCACGTAAACTAGGAAATATCGCGATTTTGAGCTCAATAATTTTCATTAGGTTTTTGTTTAATCAAAATACAGTACAGTATTAACAATAAGTGTTTTTACTCACGAACTGAGCTGTCCATTCGGACGTATTCATTATGCAGTGTATATTATACTGTCTACGGCACATTAGCGTACACTATAGAGAATGAAGTTAAATTGAAAAATAATCATAATATGGATATTTAAACACATTTTTCGAAATGGTGGCCGTTCATTTCGATACAGGCTTCAGTTCTAATGTGTGTAATTCCTATTATCAGTTTCTTCCTTCGTACTAGTAACTCATTTTGAAATAATTCTGTACCTACTCTGTAAAAGAGTATCTTACGTATTGTAAATTCAATCTTCACTTCTGCTCGATCCGAAAAGATAAAATTACTCAGACATGCTATCTATTGTCTAAGTGGTTTTGTCGCAAGGTCGTAAAAATGGGGGAAATCACGTGACAGTTAATTACTTAACGAGGCCCTTTCATTTAAGCTATTTAAGCAGTTGTATAATATTACATAGACGTCCAATTCCTAATAGAAATTAATGTTCTCAGAAAAGAGCTAAGACAGCCCAGCCGCTAGCCTTTACAGAGAGGCGAATAGAAGCTAGTGGGGAAAACCGGAAGGCGACGTAGGCAAATGGACGACAGTACCTGTGCGAAAATGATACAATATTGAAAGCACTTTCGTCATTGGAAAACCCGAACATGTTTTTGGAACGTACTGTTTACTATGACCGTAAGGCTACTATGACTGTATATGCGGTCTTGGATCTGTGTGGAGGACGGTTGAACTTCATTAGTAGAAGGGATGGGAGTGAAGTACATTAAAAAACTCAGGTACAATAAAAATTGAAGTAAAAATAAAATGATATCCCTGTACATTAAAATGATGCACAAAATCAGGAGTTTTAGTGGATACTGGTAGAGGCAGATTACCTTCGATACATCGTTATAATTTTCGTTGTTGTCACATAAACATTCATCTCTCTGGCTATGTAAATTTCTCAAAAGACAACGATATAGGCGTCAGAAAATATTTACATCCAGAAAAAGTAACGGTTTACAATTGTTAAAGGATTTAAAGTCTACTGACTGCGCTGTGCACTCCAACTTCGAGCTTGAAATGTTGCAGCAGGAAGATAATCACTTTCTTGACTGTGTTGTGTTCAGTGATGAATCAACATTTCATATTAGTGGAAAGTTTAACACGCACAATGTCAAACTCTGGGGATCTGAAAATTCTTATGAATTCGTAAAAGTCGAACAAGACGCCCCAAAACGTAATGTGTTTTGTGCTCTTTCCCAACGAAAGGTTTATGGACCTTTCTTTTTCGTTGAAGCTACAGTAACTTAACTAACTTATAACGTAAACTGGAGATGTTACTCATTTAACATGAGTTTTGTTATTGTCATAGTTAAAGTCCGAATGACATGCTATATGCTCCGAAGCATCTTCGTAGCCTTGGTTTATTTAATGCTGAATGGGAAGTACACCTCCAACACTATAACATTGCCAGAAGTCTTTTAAAAATAAATGACGAACATCTCCATTTCTGCAGGAATCTTGAAACGGAAAAACAAGAAGCTCTTTCACAATTGAATATTCCCAACAACGCAGAAGCACATTCGATGACAGGCCGAAGTTTAAGATCTGAGTTACGGCGGAGGTCGTTTAATAATTGGTGCCTTCTTCCACAAAAAGGCAAAGGAGTGGTGACTTACAGTGAAGATCCAAAAAACAACTCTTGGATTAGTAATAGAAGAGAGATATCATCCTCAGAGTGGACCAATGCCATAAAGATGTCCACAAACATCGCAGCTGTACGATCGGTGCCAGATCGTTCCTTTCAAGATCAAAAGTATCGTCATCCAGGATGCAGCGAAGTAGAAACCCTTGGGCATGTTTTGGGTTATTGCCCTAAAGGAGAACTACTGAGGAACAATCGCCACCATAAAGTGAGAAGCTCCATCGCAACCACTCTTCGGAAGGCAAAGTGGGAGGTTTACGAAGAAGTGCACTGCTTGGCTGAGAATGGGTCAACGAGAAGAGCAGACATTATAGCCATCGATCGCCGGAATCAAAGAAGCCTCATTCTTGACCCCACTGTCCGTTTTGAGAAGGATGATCAACAAGCCAATAACGTTAACGATGAAAAGAAGTCTATTTACAACCCATGTACTCCTCACTTCAGTGAGAGATACAAAATGAATATTAATACATGGGAAGTGAAAGGACTTCTTTTTGACGCTAAGGAACTTCATTTAAGTTAACCGAAACCATTCTCCTTTCTCTTAAATTTTCTAATGAGGACATTAACAAAATTTGTCTAATGGTATTGAGAGATTCATGATCCATTTTACACAATAACTTGTATAATACTATGTAACTATGGTGTTCACTTAAATCGGCTACAACTTGCCATTTTAAAAATCTGTGCTTCAGTGCCTGACCATGATAATATCTTTGAAAAATATTGGAGTGCAAGAGGTCAAATGACTTTATTGTCAAACGCCTGGCATTAGAAAACAACAACAACATAATACTATGTAATTTTTTTTTACTTCATTTCATTACTCTTCAATGTATTTTCATATCATGTTTCTCCGAAATGAAATTGTACTTTATTTTTAAATTTATCATTGTTCCGTATTCTCTCCACAATCATATTGTATTTTTAATTTAACCTCTGCTTTGTATTCTGGATCCTAGTGGCCAGCCGTAGATTTCGGCCAGATGTCCCAAATTGTGGAATTTGTGTGTAAACACTTTTAAAATAGCTATATTCTTTTATGCTCGACCATGCCGAAATGTACTAATTATACATCTGGTAGCAGTCCTTTAATGCATGTCATTAAAGTACACCTACTCATTAAAGTACAGGTCTTCAGCCAATGATAACTCATCTTACATGTGTTCAGCCAATGAAAAGTCAGCTTTGTACCGTTATAAAACCGCAAGTATCGATTATTCTCGGATATGCAATCGAAAGAGAATTAGTGAAAAGTCACGGAGGCTGGAAATCCAATACTGTCGCAGAAGGTTATGTTCTGTTACTATATTAATTAGCGTTAATTGTAAATAATATTCAAATAAATTCAATTTGTCATCTCGTTTTTCAATGTCGAATTCAATAATCAAGGTTATAATATTATAATATTATCAAGTTTAACGGGACTACGTCAAGGTCAATGACATTATTGTTCCTCGGAAAAAATCAATACTTTCGCGTCTGCGCACATCTCACAATTCACGACCTAGAACAAGGTCACTTCCGATCTTGTCAGTTACAAATAAAATGTATACATCTGAATACCGGTAATTTCAAGTTAGAAATATGGTCGAGCATAAAAAGTCGTATGAAACTTGCCTATAATGGTAATTAAGAAGCTCGTATGAAAATTATGAAACTCGCTTGCGCTCGTTTCATAAATATCCATACTCGATTCTTAATTACTATCATTATAGGCTCGATGCATAATGTACTATTATATACACCCTGTATTTTGATACTTAACATTTCTGAACTGAAACGGTCACTATTACTGTTTACAAGAAGTTGGTAAAAAGGCGAAATAATAATTTAATAATGACCGTGCTGAATCTTACGACGTGTATGATGTGAATGTATATTTTTTCCATAAGATACCTTTCAATGATCGCTGCAAGATACCGATGGGAAATGTGGGCGTCGGATCTGTAGTGATCCACAGCCTGAAGTCAGGATGGGGTTTGGTAGCCTGCTCCAGCTCCTTCTCCAAGACTCTCAAGAAAGTTATCAGTAGGTGGCAGTTCTGTAGCATTAGCCACTGTCCTCTATTGGCAGCTGTTTCTAGCATATTCAAGGCAATCTGACAGAAAGTAAAATAAAGGGAACATAAAAATATAGCATAACACTCATTAATTAGTTGGAACTTAAATTCTTCGTGATGCATTTTTTAACTCCCCGATAAGCAAGCAGATGTTCCTAGAGTAGTATCCTAAAGTTTTAATTAGTTAATTTATTCACTCATTCATGTATCTACATATCCACCAACCCAACCATCATACAGGAGTGAATTATAAGTAATGTCATTCATTTCAGGGAGTTATTATTTGAGGTATTTCAAACGAAAAAGTTTAATACCATTTTGCTCGTTTTTACTTCCGTTCCCAGATAAAAATCGTTTTATATGAAACATTTCATAGCGTGTTCTGAGAAAGTCAATGATGTATTTCCCAATATGCTCAATCAATTTAAGAGAGCAGAGTATTATGATAATAAATGCTTGAAAGAATTTTAGTTTTGCCCTTTAAATGTGCAGAAATTTGATCAGAACGAATGTAATATTTTAAAATTCATTCTCAGAACGAAAAGTTACATTTGTTCGGATCAAATTTCTGCTCATTTAAAGGGCAAAACTAAAATTCTTTAAATCATTTACTATCATAATACATTGCTCTCTTAAGTGGTAAGGTACAGCTTACAGCAGTAAAATTTTTGGAAATATTCAACATCTTTTTCCTCCATTACTGTATCTTGTACAGTAATGAAAATTGATATGTGTAAAACACTGTCCTGTTATAAGAAAAAAAAATTACATTTAAAAAGAAATATTTATATTTTCTTTTTTTCAAAATTCAAAATGGTGGCAGTTTACTGTGCAGTGATGAAGCTTTTCCCTCATAACTCATAAATTTGTTAACTTTTTCATGTTCTCTCTCTTTTATTTTATTACTGAAACTCATGTCTACTATATCATGCTCTTTGAACTACATTCCTTAATAAATAATTTTTTTATCCATGACCATAACGAAAAACATGCCTTTACTAAATACTTTTGCGTTTGTAAAGTAGGCTTTTATTCAACATTACTTTATTTCACTAGTGAGATAAAGACTTCACCTCACAGTTTGAACTTTATCTCACAGTTCATTAGTATTTTCCTAGTACCCGGGTACACACGTATACTTTTCCATCGAACTATTACTCAAGAAGTTAATATATTAGTTACTAGATGTCACTACTTCTACTTCTTCATTACCATTTCTTAAATATACATACACTCAATCTCCTTCTCTTTTCTCTATCTGCTACGTCGTAATTTGTACATTACATCCATATCTAATATGCATCTTTTTAAAATTTTGTAATAATTTAGCTTTTGGGATGCGAGGAGACTTGAACTACGAAGTTGGGTTTATAGGATTTTAAAACAACACGCGTTAGCCAACTGAGCTAAACAGACACGATGATTAATTAAGTTTTAATATTCCTCTTAAGTTTACAGTAAGTAAAATGTGAAATTATTTTTATCACATTAGTTCCGCGAACACGTCTAAATAATCCCTGAAACTTCAAAAAGACGAAAATACACGTTTAAAGTGAAAAAATATATATTAAAATTATATAATTAATTATAATTTGTTATTTATCCAACGCCTTAGATACCATTCTTTACTAATCATGGCCTCCTACATCATGACCTACCTAGTAACGTATTGATTCTAAAATCCATGCCATGGTATGTGATTACATGAGGACTTATTTTCAACATATTTTCTTTTATAAAACATAATTTTTCGTTATGGTCATGGATAAAATTACGTATGGTACTTGTGAGCGTGATCTTTATTGCACTCGTGTAATTTAAGCACGAGGCTGACGCCTCGTGCTTAAATCTTTCCACTCGTGCAATAAAGATGCACTTACCTCACAAGTACCATAAATAACTATTATTTTGTGTTGGAAGAAAATACTGATATTAGACCATTTTTAAAAAGAATTTATTTTTTATCAGACAATCTATCAAGGATAGAGAAGTGATCTTGCATCATATTGTAGATATGACATGCATAAATACATACAAAAAATTTCATTACAGAATGTTGGATAGTTTTTGAGTTATGTGGGAAATGCTTCATCACTGCACAGTAAACTGAATTTTGAAAAAAAAAAATGTAAATAATTTTTTTTTAATCGTAAAAATATTTTTTCATATAGCAGAAAGACAGTGTTTTACACATACTAGTTTTCATTATTCTACAAGATACGGTAATTGAGGAAAAAAATGTTGAATATTTCCAAACTTTTACTCCTGTAAGCTGTACCTAACCCCTTAAATTGTCTCTGCATATTGGGAATTATATCAATGACTTCCCTAAAACACGCTGTGAAATGTTTTATATAAAAACTTTATCTCGAAAATGAAGCAAAAACGAGAAAAATTGTATTAAACTTTTTTTGTTTAAAATATCTCAAAGAATAACCCTCTGAAATGAATGACATTAGTTAAGGTTCACCATGTATGTATGTATGTATGTATGTATGTATGTATGTATGTATGTATGTATGTATGTATGTATGTATGTATGTATGTATGTATGTATTTTTTATTGAATAACATGCTCCATTACAGAGTAATACTACATGTTTTGTATGTATGTATGTATGTATGTATGTATGTATGTATGTATGTATGTATGTATGTATGTATGTATGTATGTATGTATGTATGTATGTGTGCAAGTATGCACTGTAGAGATTGAATATGAACATATATTATTTACACAACACAATAGTTAAGGGAAAATCGCTGTACACTGATTGAAGACGCAAACTGACCAAAGCTACTCTTTCGGGATCAAGAATGGAAGTAACATTTTATTTCTTGAAAGTCTTTTAGTTCGTGTTTTCTTCCTTCACAATTCTTCCTCGTTATACTACTAGAGATTATGTCACTCTTTCGAATTTTCAATTCTTTTAAGTTTTACAAAATGTTCCTTTCTCGGAGATCCAGTACTATTCTTTCTTACTTGCATTTGTCAATATCAAATCTTATTGTTTACATGCACGTTTGAAAACATAATTATGAAATGAAATTAGGGACAAACAAAATATATATTAGAAGTACCGTGTATGAAACACGCTATTTCAGTTTTATGTAGGCCCTATTGTGCACTTACAGGTTCCTGTCCTTGGCCTAGGGAGAGGTAGCGGAATTTGGTTCCTCCAAATCCCGAACGATCTGCCAATTTCATTAAATCACTGGTTGGATCAGATCCTGGACTCAGAATGAACACCACAGGCATCAGAGGTGTACTTTGCTCGAATATGACATCCAAGCTGTAAATGATAATTAATATTCTATGTTGTAGCGGTACTTAGCTACGTATTTTATTAAATTCTGGTGTTATTTAAATGTCATAATTACGATATTATTAAAAGTTTGAAAACAAGTTTACACAAGAAAACAAATATCATTTAAATCTTAGACACATAAGATTTATTTCTCAAAATCGAATAATATCAAATTAAAATGTTGTTGTTTGTTGTTTTCTAATGCCAGGCGTTTGACAAAGGCGTTTGACAATGAAGTCTTTTGACCTCTTGCACTCCAATATTTTTCAAATATATTATCATGACCAGCCACTGAAGCACAGATTTTGAGGTGTTCCGAATCCATTTCTTGGTTTGAGTTTCACAATGGGCAGTTAGGGGACTGATATATTCCAATTCTATGCAGGTGTTTGGCCAAACAATCATGGCCTGTTGCCAATCTAAATGCAGCTACAGACGATTTTCGTGGTAAATCGGGAATTAACTGTGGATTATGATGCAGAGAGTTCCATTTTTTCCCTTGGGATTGAGTTATCAAATTTTGTTTGTTGAAGTCTAAGTATGTAGATTTAATAAATCTCTTCACAGAGTAATACGTAGATTTAGTAACAGGTCTGTAAGTAGCAGTGCTGCCCTTCTATGCTAAAGCATCCGCATTCTCGTTTCCCAGGTTTCCAAAATGGGATGGTATCCATTGGAATACAATTCTTTTATTGAGTGATATTAATTGAGAGAGCATTTTAGTTATTTCTGCTGTTTGAGATGAAGGTGTGTGTTTAGAGACGATTGATAGAATAGTTGCTTTGGAGTCTGACAATATAACTGCATTCCTAAATTTACTGATATGGCATAGAAGATTCCTGAGACTTTCCCTTATTGCAATGATTTCACCATCAAAACTTGTTCCATATCCAAGAGATGTATAAAGTGAGAAGAGACAGCACGTAACACCTGCACCGGCACCTTGTTCTCTGGAGATCAAGGATCCGTCGGTGTATAAATGAAGCCAGTTTTGTGGAGGGTACCTAATATTAATTGCCTCTAAAGACAATTGTTTCAGTATTTCAGTGTTTACTTCTGATTTCAGTATTTCTTCTGTTAAATTTAGATTATATTCTATATTTAATAGAGTTAAAGGGTTTGGTTTAATTTGTAAGTTTTCTTTTAAATTCGGGATATTGATTTTCTGTTTTAATTCTTGAACAATGGATATGAAACTTTTTTGAGTTTTCAATCTACAGAGAGGACTGTATGAATGCCAATTGTTTCGTGGTAATCTGATAAGTTTTTCATATTGAATCAGTGCTTTTTCTTGTATTGTCATTTTGATGCTGTTAATATTAGTGAGGAATCTCATAGAATCTGTTGGAGTTAAAATGTGATCGCCATCTTATTTTCAGTCATTGATATTCTTCACACCCATGCTGTCTGCAGCAAAGTGATAAATTTCCCGGTTCCCTGAGTAACTGGTAGCTTCAATTTACAAGTGTTTTAAGTTTTTAATAATAGTAGATAAAACAAATTCGAGTGTTCTGAGATGAAACTATTATTTCGGAGCATAAATGTGCAAAAAAAGGAGTAGCCAAATGAGTTGATTTGTTACATTTCAAATTAAAGTTTGCTAAACCAAAACGAAAAGTGTCAGTTGATAAATCTCATTATTTCACGAGTGAAGTGATGTTTCTATGCAAAATAATTTTAACAAAAAAATAATTTGTAGAAGTACCTTGATTTCAATGTGAAACGCTTATGCTGGAGTGTCAATTGAATAATATCTCACGAAAATATTAACATCTGATGTCAATTGCTTAGTAACGGCAATGAATTACTTCACATTATTCAGACGTCAGTTGCTTAGTAACGGCAATGAATTACTTCACATTATTCAGACGTCAGTTGCTCAGTAACGGCAATGAATTACTTCGCATTATTCAGACGTCAGTTGCTCAGTAACGGCAATGAATTACTTCACATTATTCAGACGTCAGTTGCTCAGTAACGGCAATGAATTACTTCACATTATTCAGACGTCAGTTGCTCAGTAACGGCAATGAATTACTTCACATTATTCAGACGTCAGTTGCTCAGTAACGGCAATGAATTACTTCACATTATTCAGACGTCAGTTGCTCAGTAACGGCAATGAATTACTTCACATTATTTAGACGTCAGTTGCTCAGTAACAGCAATGAATTACTTCACATTATTCAGATATCAGTTGCTCAGCAACGGCAATGAATTACTTCACATTATTCAGACGTCAGTTGCTCAGTAACGGCAATGAATTACTTCACATTATTCAGACGTCAGTTGCTCAGTAACGGCAATGAATTACTTCACATTATTCAGACGTCAGTTGCTCAGTAACGGCAATGAATTACTTCACATTATTCAGACGTCAGTTGCTCAGTAACGGCAATGAATTACTTCACATTATTCAGACGTTAGTTGCTCAGTAACGGCAATGAATTACTTCACATTATTCAGACGTTAGTTGCTCAGTAACGGCAATGAATTACTTCACACTATTCAGACGTCAGTTGCTCAGTAACGGCAATGAATTACTTCACATTATTCAGACGTCAGTTGCTCAGTAACGGCAATGAATTACTTCACATTATTCAGACGTCAGTTGCTCAGTAACGGCAATGAATTACTTCACATTATTCAGACATCAGAAATAGCCTTCTTTTCTATAAGGCCTACTCATTTCTTACACATGGCCAGCTACATAAAATTTCACTTTAAATTTCTTATACTTGGATCTCTTATGGCAATGTTAATTTTTTATGTAGGCCTCCTACTAAATTTTGAAATACACATGATATATTGTTGTTGTCGTTGTTTGCTAATGCCAGGCGTTTGACAATAAAGTCATTTGACCTCTTGCACTCCAATATTTGTCAAAGATATACATATGATATGTACACTCATATAACTTATTATATAAATGTTGGAATGTGTTTTGTTCCCGTAAGTTGGCCATACTGTTTATGACTTTAATGACAGACTTTGTGGTATATTTTTAAAAATATATTTAGTATCATGTGTTTATATATAACTTATTATATTTTCTTTACATGTTAGGAAGGAATTTCTGAAATTATGTTCTGTTTTGAATACTTCGATTATACTCTTAAAGTCTTTAAGAGCACAGTGCAGAAAGACTTCCGCCCGCCCTTAGGAACGTACTATAGGCCTATGTGCTGTATAGTTGACGCACCTTATCACTGGAGGGGTTATGTACTCCTCTCCCATGATTTCAGTGATGTAATTGGTGACAGCACGGTATACTCTGTCCACACGGAAGCATCTAAGCAGCATCAGTTTCTGGAAGGCATTCGTCTTCTCAGAGTACTTGTCAGGGAATTCCACAGCCTCAGGATTGTCCAGGTCGAACCACTGCAGAGTGAACCAAAATTAACTAATTTTACCAAATAAAAATAAGATTGAGATTATGATCAGTGTTCTTTCACGGTAAATTTACGTTGCTTTCATACGAAAGTTAAACTTTCACCGAATAATTTAGAGGTTGTGTTTATCATTGAGGTGCATTCACGTTCGCGACTATTAGCTCACTCTGCCGACCATAATAACTACTTACTGAAAATGTTCACATTCAGCTGTGATAGTAACTAAATACAGGGTGTTTCAGGAGGAATAGTAAATATTTTAGGGGGTGATAGTATGGACTGTTCTGGGTAAAAGAGTTCATATGAACTTGTGTCCAATTTTTATTGGTTACAGAGATACAGCTGTTAAAATGTAACCCAAGAAGGTGTTAAGCAAAGACAAATGATTATGTTCATAGTTGATTTTCATAAATTCCACCACCGACTTCATTGCACTTTCAACTTCTCTTGACAACACCACGTTGTCTCTTCTGAGGTCGTCTTGGCGTTCTTTTATGAGGGCAGCATTATTCATAATCCGAACGATTAAATCGACTCTTGTGTTTACTTCCTCTTTGTAGACTTTGCCTTTCAACCATCCCCACAGGCAAAAATCCAAAGGGGTAACGTCCGGGGACTTTGGTGGCCAAGCGAAGTGACCATATTTGCCGATCCATCTTCCGGGGAATGTTAGATTTACATTATGTATCACCTGACGACTAGAATGTGCAGGGGCTCCGTTATGCTGGAAAAACATACACATCCTTGTAGCCAAAGGAACCTCTTCCAATAATGCTGGAAGCTCGTTTTGAAGAAAGTCTAGATAACGATGTCTTGTAAGACGATGCGGTAACACAGCAGGTCCAAAGAACTGATTGTCTATCATACTACACTACACATTTGCAGAGAAGCGTTCTTGAAAATGTGTTTCCACAATGGCATGTGCGTTTTCTTCGGACCACTGATGTGAGTTAAGAGTATTATTGATACCGTCACGAGTGAAAGTGGCTTCTTCAGTGAAGAGTAAGAATGGGATTACTCGGCGATTGAACGTAATGATTTGCCTTTGCTTAACACCTTCTTGGGTTACATTCTTATAGCTGTATCTCTGTACCCAATAAAAATTGGACACATGTTTATATGAACTTTTTTACTCAAAACCATACTGTCAACCCCCTAAAATATTTACTATTCCTCCTGAAACACCCTGTGTAGTTAAGGCTACAATAACTTGAAACGATTTAATATTTTAATACGGTCATGTTATCTTCATAATTATGGTCATAATAATATTTTTTGTGTTTTAAAACAATATAAATGATGAAAGAAATTAAAGCAATGAAAGTAAATGAAGACATAGGCTACTGTCATTGTAAATAATTTTTTGTTTCTTTTTACATCCTTATTGCAATTGCTACAGTTTGTGATAGCATTCAATCAACATTCTTAGAGGGCATATATTCTTATGTAGAATACGTCAAATACAGTACATTTGTGTCTTAGAACTTAAATATTCAGGTATTGTAGGTGGTATCTTTGTACAGATATACCTACAGGGGCCGGCGGAGGAAGGGCGATTTTAAGGAACGTATATCTCTCACAGCACAGTTAGGGGGCGACAAACCGCGCGCACATTCTTTTACTACTACATAATATAATATAATTTAGTCATCATGGAAATGTGGAGCGGTTCACAATGTGCTTTTGCAATTAAACGCTTTGCAAGAATAACAACAGTTTTGGGGCTACTAGGCGTTAATTTCGTCATTTTAATTTATGCGCCATGATCCTGTCTCATCTTCTCATGCGACTTACATTTTCATGCATACAACATTCAGGCGGTACATCGCGATATTCTCAACTGAGGACGTTTTGTGAGGAGATTTTAAATCGTATGGATGAAGATGAATACTTTATTGACACTTTGTGAATATCTGACGAAGCACATTTCCATTGACATCCTTTTGAAGAAATAAATGAGAGACTAATTACTTCATGATCTAATATATGTCAATTTGAAAAGAAAATTAATTGTTGAGTCAATAAGCAACTATTTATAATCGTCCATTAGGCCTACTCTTCCGGACCATGTAATAAAGATCGTGTGATCTGTGAGATACTTCAAGGGAAGATCGGTTATGATGAAGGTTTCATCTAGTAATTTTACTTATCTAGCCATTCTCAGTTCATCAGTTCATAATTAACTTACCTTTGAGTGGATGAATGGACTTAAAGCTGGTAATTCGTTTAATATAGGCCTACTTGTAATAGTAATTTGCAATTCATTTTTGTGTTCAGATAAGTCTAGTAATATAATGAAAAATATGTAAGTTCAATCATAAGACTTATCTCTTTGCAAATATTTATTTGCTATGAAGGTATAAAATATATAGGGTAAACTAGGGTCTGTTGGACAGTCGGGCATGTTGGACACTCCGTATTTTAACGTGTTACTACGCCACTTATGGGCACCACATTCAGCTAGAAGTCAATGACGGAAGTAGCCCCACTCGTGGCTACTTCCGTCATTGACTTCTAGCTGAATGTGGTGCCAATAAGTGGCGTAGTAACACGTTAAAATACGGAGTGTCCAACATGCCCGACTGTCCAACAGACCCTAGTTTACCCTAAACGTTTTCGCCTTATTGGGCATCATCAGATATAATAAAATACGTGATCTGGAACTTGAGTAAATTGACAAATGAACAATATAATATATATGGCATATGGATCTTCATGAGTTTTATGTATGGAGTTATAAGTAAAGTTTGTTAGAACTAATTTCAATACAGTGTGAGCTCGAAGGAATCGAAAAATAGTTGCGTATACATATAACTCATGTTACAAGTATATATACATGGTAAATGATGAGTAGTTAAATTATGCAGGTAACAGCGATGTTAAAAACTTTAATTAAAATATGATTATAAATAAAAGTAACAAGATGTCATGGATTTAAAATTTACGAAGAATAAAATGTTTTAAAATTACTAGGTGATCAGTTATTATTAATACAATGTTGCAATTAATAAATCTTGTGCTTTATGTTGTCAATTGATCATTATCGAAAATTATATGCTTGTGGAATTTGCTGTGTGATGTGGTATGTATATGCCTGGATTTACATATGATATTCTATCTGGATTAATGCGTGCTATAAATGGTGGTCATGGGTAGTTTGCTATGTGTAGACATAGTTAACGAGAGCTATATATGTAGATAATTTGTGTGTGTATGTCTCTATTTGTAGAAGTGTGTTGCTTGGTGGTTTGATGCGTAAATATTTGCAAAGAGAGAAGTCTTATGATTGAACTTACATATTTTTCATTATACTTGTAATAGGCCTAGTAGCTTTTGTTGGTAGATAAAGAATATTGAAGCATTTAATTTAGAATCGTCTTACCTCTTTCCACATATCAACGTGGAGTTGAATATCGTCTGGAAGATGGTCAAACTGCTGCGGGAAATCTGTGGAGAGTTTTATTATGTCTTCCCATCCCTAGAAAAGTAAATGTAGAAAAATTAACATGTTTAGTTTATTTGTAACTAACTTATTAAGAAAAATGCGGGGAAGCCACCGGCGTAGCTCAGTAGGCTAAGGCGCTTGCCTGCCGATCCGGAGTTGCGTTCGGACGCGGGTTCGATTCCCGCTTGGGCTGATTACCTTGTTGGGTTTTTTCCGAGGTTTCATCCAACCATAAGGCAAATTTCAGGTAATTTCTGGCGAATGCTCGGCCTCATCTCGCCAAATATCATCTCGCTATCATCAATCCCATCGACGCTAAATAACCTCGTAGTTGATCAGCGTCGTTAAATAACCAAGTAAAATAAAAATGAGGGGAAGTATTTAGAAAATTGCTTACAGTAAAACTGATCAGAACGGCATTTTATATTCGAAACTGCATTGTTTAAAATTCATAAAGATAGTTCTGAGTGGAAACCATAAAAATAGTTCTGATAATTGGTAAAGCTCCCATATTTTCGGTAAATTTTACTAGATGGTGAGAAGGTGTGCTTCTGTAGCCACCTTCGTATTGCGTCATTTAGATTATGAACGCAAAGGGTGCTATTCATAGACATTTCGCAGCACGCGCTACGAGCGTACTAAGCTAGCCCCGGCTATCCACTTGTTACTTGTACAGAATTCAAATCATATCCTGTCGCTAACACTGGTTTATGAATAAGAAAAACGCTGATCATCCACCGAAAGCCCGCGCTAAAAATGTCTATGAACACGGCCCTTAGTGTTTCCCTGATTTTATAATTTAGGATGAGACCTAATCTTGTTATTCCTGCGATGGATCTGAGATTTGAGATATCTCATTTCATGAGTTTGGATCTTACTTTCTTCTTTCCTTGTAAACGTCCAGTTCTCGCTCCTATAGAACCCACAAGCCATTGCCATTGCCTTACACAATTATAATCATAGTGGCTATTTTTTAATTTTACTTTTTCAAATTTATTTCTATTTTTCCACACATTTGATTACAATTCTCAATTTTATGACTAATATCTATTTCACAGAAGGGTAATAAGTGACACTGCAAACGTTTAAAACTTGTTACTTGTACTATTACCTGTTCTTCAAAACTATCTTAGTTTTAAGTGGGTCTTTACTACAAAACGTCACGCCTTTGTTCCCTTCTTCCGACGTTATACAATATTATGATTTTTTACTGTATTATTTATTTATTTGTTTATCTGTCTGTCTGTCTGTCTGTCCATTCATTCATTCATTCGGTCGTTAGTCATATCGTCAGTTTATTTTTTATTTAATTATTTATTTTATTTTATTATTATTTATTATTTATTTATTTTATTATTTATTTATTTTATTATTTATATTATATATATTTATTTATTCATTCATTCATTCATTCATTCATTCATTCATTAGTATTGAAAGCACAACAATTTTATAACACATGCCGAATTGCTGACCTTGTTTTACAGCAAATTTACGACACCGCTGACGTAGAATCTATGAGGATGAAATACGCGTATGTGGAATATTCCGGGGTTCCCACTTGGAACAAGAGCAGTAAGTAATATACCTACATAATGTAAGACCCGAACCTGCAAACATTACTAGCTGCACGTCTTAATTCCCTGATCTAGTATGACAGGCATACTGCTGCCTTTTGCATTCGAGATATGATTACGAATAGGCTACTGTGTTTACAGAATTGAGTGTGAAGGCTCATTCACAATTAAAATTAAACATAACGTAAGCGTTAACTTAACATTACAGTAAAATCAAGAAGCGATACCATCATTCACGATGGGAACATAAACATAACAGCAAACATACTTGGTAACCATGGAAACATAACAACGACGCCATTTCCTCATATTCTGTCGTATGCTTCAGCGCTCCACGTTTGTGTTCTGTTTGAAAATCACGTAAGCGTAAGAATGAAAGTTTGGAGTTTGTAAACTTTCATGTTAACGTCTTACGGTAATGTTTATGTTAATGCTTATGTGAATCTTTGTGAATGATCCCATTTGGTAGCCTGGGCGCAAACTTCTGTGTTTATGTTACGGTTATGTTTAATTTTCATTGTGAATGAGCCATGAATGTGCAAGATTGTATAACTTCGTATAAATAAGGGGCAGGTGACACCGGTAGACAGTCCAAATATAAATTACACATAATCGCCAAGTTCAGGCAGTATCGTTAAATAAACTGTTGCCATTGCAGAGGTGAGACAAATTAAAGTCAGATCGAGGTCAAATTTAGGAAAAACATTCAAAATTTGTTTTTTATTCCAAATGATTATGTGGACTTTTCTACGTAATTATGTATGTAATTTATTTTTAAAATGTTAATTATAAGTGTTTTTAATTACGTAATACGTTTTATGTGTCTAATTACTTTTTGTCTCATCTCGCACTATTACATAATAATAGAAATATCTCTGGAACTATTTGGCACAAAAGGTTGTGGTGTGACGTGTTTTGTAGCGGAATGTTTTTTTGTCCTAAGTTGGCAGTACTGTTTATAACTTTAATGGCAGACTTTGTTGTACATGTTCAAAATATTATATTTAGTACCACGTGTTTTTGAAAATGTAAGTTCTTCTAATGTTTACTTTGTCGCTCATTTTCGGGGAAGTTAAAAATTCACAACATAGAAACCTTTTCCTCAGCTAAAAACCATGAAATTTCTATAGCTTATCTACATTATTTCATTGATGCTGAACTCTAGTTTCAAGTCATTTGTATAAAAACTTTGTTCTGCTTAAATATCGTTATAATTTTATTTCTTTTATAGTAGTCTGTTACAAAAAATGAAAAGTAATTATTTTCTCAAAGCACACTTTCTAAACAAGAGCTCAACACATTCATGATAATAGAGAGAAAATAGTGACTTTTCATGGAGATATCTATACCGTACCACTTTTTGAGATTAAGGTATTAAAGATGATTAATTTAACATTGGCAATAAAGAGCGTCCGATCTCTTCTTAATATTAGGGGTAACAAAATGTGTTGAAAACTTTCGCTCGCATTTTGGCGATTTGATTGAAGGAATTTGGATGAAACTCACGTTGGGCGTTATCCACTTGGCCGGGCACTGCCTCTCCGACTTGACCAGGGAGACGCTCCCCTTGATGAAGAAGTCTAGTTCCTCCTGGAGCACAACCCCACGGCTCTGTTCCAGCTTCATGGTAATCTGGAACGAGTACAGCAGCTTGTGCTTCTCGAACATGCCTGAAGACAAACCATAATACAGTGAGTCCCAGAGAAACTTTCCCGGTGTTTCTGTTGACCACCTAGCGGCAGGTTCCTCCAAGCTACAGCCGTTGCTTGCATCCACGAACACACGGCGCTTCGCCGGATTAAAACTTAAGGTTGGTTCACAATAAGCCGGAAACGGAAGCGAGAACGAGAACGGAAATATTGTTAAAATAAATGTATTTAAATGCGAGCATTCACAATTAACTTCACATTTAAATGCTCACATTTAAATGCATATATTTTAACATTATTTTCGTTCTCGTTCTCGTTGTATCCGTTTCCGGTTTATTGTGAACCAGTCTTTACGTGCTATTATAATATTAAAATAGGCAGGCAAACAAAGCAATTAAATATGAAGAAAAGGCGCTGTGAATCCAGAAAATGCACAATTATTGACACTGTAAGTTTAAGAAAAGGGATAATACAGTATATTTTATCCATGACTGGTATCTAAACTGGTCTTCATTTCATCGTCGTTAGCAACCTAAACAATGGCTTTATTCACAGCCCCTGCAGTGAATGAAAAACGTTTTTTTGTATGATCGTGTTTTTGTTGTATTTAATAGCAATTGTTGTTAGGCCTTGAAAGTTAGAATTCCCACACAGAAATTTGTTGCTATTTAAATATGCATCGATTAAATTCCAAACGAGGCTTTTGAACTTCATTAATATGTGTTGGAAAAATGGACATTTACCAGAAGAATGGAATATTGCATTGATATGCCCAATTTTTAAAAAGGGAGATCGAACTAAATGTGATAATTATAGAGGAATCAATCTTTTGAATTCTGGTTATAAGATTTATGCAAAAATTATAACACAAAGAATTGCTCCAATCTCAGAAACTATACTGCATGATTCACAAAATGGATTTAGAAAGGGGCGTTCCTGCAATGATTGTATCTTCACGATAACACAACTTATGGAGGAACGACGAGAATATAACCTACCAACTCTAATAGCTTTTATAGATTATGTAAAAGCGTTTGATAAAGTTAAAAGAAATTTGCTATGGGAAATAATGATTAAAAACGGTTTTCCTCAACATCTTATAAGAGTAATACAAAGTATGTATACAAATACGAAGTTTAAATTGGAGAAATCCATAGAAGAGGATAATTTAGTAGAGATTAATTAGGAGTACGACAGGGGTGTCCACTATCGCCTACCCTATTTAATATATATATATATATATATATATATATATATATATATATATATATATATATATATATATTTATATTTATTAATGACGCAGTTGTACGATGGTAGACTATGCTTGAAACACATTTTAAAATAAAAGAGAGAAACATTGATACACTGTTGTTTGCTGACGACCAGATCTTAATTGCAGATTCGGAAGATAATTTACAAAGAGCCATACATGAATTAAATAGTATTACAAGTGAATATAATCTTCAAATCTCATATGAAAAAAAGAAAATAATGGCTCTTAAAGGAAGAGATCTGTTAAGAGCAAAAATTTGCATAAATAATAAGCCCATTCAACAACAAAGTGATTTTAATTATCTTGGTTACATTGTGTCATACACCGGTAACAGAGATGTGCTAAATAAATTAAACAAATTCCAAGCACTATGTGGTACAATAAAAAGAACTTTTAAAAATTGTAATAGAGCAACACTGTTAAAACTTTACAAAGTAATGGCGATCCCAACCTTGCTTTATGGTTGTGAAAGTTGGGTCTTGACTATCTCACAACAGAAGAAAATAGAGGCTGCTGAGATGAAATTTTTTAGACAGGTGGCAGGTTATAAAATCATAGACAAAAAGAGAAATGAAGATATTAGAAAAGAATTGGAAATTCAGAGTCTAAATGAAACAATCATTGAATATAGACAAAGATGGCGAGATCATATACACAGAATGGATGAATATCGTATACCACAAATAATGAATAAGTATAAACCTGTAGGTAGAAGAAATGTCGGCAGGCCACGGATGAGATGGTCGGATCAGTTTTCTTGAAGACGGAACGAGCCACAAGGCTTATGCCGTGATGAAGATGATGATGAAATTTGTTGCTAGGGAAACCATTCTTCATAACATAAAACTATACCCATTATAGTACACGTCTTATTGTTACTTAATTACCATTACAGTAAGTTTTGCGAAAAGAAATGTATACCCTTTTCTTCTTGTGCCCAGACTTTATGAGAAAAAGGACGTGGAAGACGAGTAAGAAGAAAGAAAATAGAGGAATCAAGAGAGAAGTGTGTAGAAGAGAGCTGACCTGTACATCCGTAATCGTAGACGTTTTTGGTTAGCGTGTTGATGATGTTGACGAGGCGTTTCTTAAGAATGGTGTCTGGCAGCGACTTGCGCAGGGAGTACACGAACACCCCCATGTATGCGGACAGGGAGTACTGGTACATGGAGTTCACTCCTGCCATATCCGAGAGCACGAAGAACAATATGGCTCCCCTCTTCGCGACGGGCCTGTAGCCGTCTCTGAGCTTGTCGATGTCTTTGGCTGTGGAGACGGCCAACTCCAGCTTCGTCTTCACCTGACGACATAGAGAGAATATTACAGTGGTTTTTTTGTTACTTAACGATGCTGTATCAACTACTGGGTTTGTTAATGACGGAGAAAAATTCGCTCCGGCGTCGGAGATCGAACCCGAACGCACTTGGTGCTCTACTGCTGAGCTACGCCGAGGCTCATCCACAGCATCGGTTCCAATCTTTTTCCTTTGGTTCTTTCCTTTTGTGATATTTTATTCGTCATTAACAAAAATCATAACAGAGAATTTATCCTCTGATTGAGGTTTTGGCTGATATGTACATCTATTATCAGGCAGTACATCTCACTTGACGATATACTCGTATATCATAGGAAGAACAATTATTGTTTATATACATCTGAAGTCTGACTAGTGTAGGCTAATATATACCTAATCGGCAATGTATATAATGGAGGGAGAAAGGAACTGGCCATCCTACCCCATTATCTCCTGGCCTAGTTGCCTCATGAGTGGTGCCTTCGTGTTAACACTTGTGAGGTTCAGACCTGTCTTCTGACAGTTGACTAAACAACCAACAACAGAGAATTTTGTAGCACCAAAAAATTAATATACTTCACATAAATTACTGGATTATTTAGCGCCGATGAAATTGGTGATAGCGAGATTGTATTTGGCGAATTGAGGCTGGGGATTCGCCATAGATTACCTGATATTCCCCTAACCGTTGGAAAATCGAACCCACGCCCGATCGCAGCTCCGGTTCAGAAAGCAAGAGTCTCTGCGGACTGAGATACGCCGGTGGCTACATTGCGGTGTTAAAATAGTTATGCGGCAATACAGTTTATATCTAACATAGATTAATTGTACAGTAGATCCCTTATTTATTTATAAATATTTAAATATTTACCTATCTATTTAAATATTTATTTATATATTTATTTAAATATTTATTTATTTGTTTAAATGTTTACTTAAATGCTTATTTTAATAAGTATGTATGTTTCTATTTAATTCTTTCTTTATGTCGTTCTTTATTTCTTTATTTTTTATTTCTTTGCTTCTTTCTTTATTTCTTTCTATATTATTTATGTATATATTTCCTTTATTTATTTATTTACTTATTTTATTTCTTCATTTCTTTCTTTCTTTCTTTATGTCTTTATTTCTTTGTTTATTTATTTATTTATTTATTCATTCATTCCTTTCTTTATTCATTTCTTTCTTTCTTTCTTTATTCATTTCTTTTTTTCTTTATTCGTTTCTCTATTTATTTGCTTATTTATTTCTTTATTTCCTACTTTATTTATTTATTTATTTATTTCTTTATTTATTTATGTATTTATTCATTCATTTCTCGTTTTTCTTTATTCGGTTCTTTCTTTCCTTCTTTCTTTATTTCTTTCTTCCTTCCTTTATTAATTTCTGTCCTTATTTATTTATTTACTTACTTACTGATTCATTCATTCATTCATTTCTTTCTTTCTTTATTCAGTTCTTTCTTTCTTTATTAATTTCTTTCTTTCTTTATTTCTTTTTTTCTTTATTCGTTTCTCTATTTATTTACTTATTTATTTCTCTGTTTCCTTCTTTATTTATATATTCATTTCTCTTTTTTCTTTATTCGGTTCTTTCTTTCCTTCTTTCTTTATTTCTTTCTTCCTTCCTTTATTCATTTCTGTCCTTATTTATTTATTTACTTACTTACTGACTGACTGACTTATTAATTAATTAATTAATTAATTAATTAATTAATTAATTTATTTATTTATTTATTTGAATACAGTATTCTGATGAAATTTTCTCGGACATATACATGTTCAGATTTCTAAACTGTTGTTTTATTACTTCGGTTTAGACTATCGAGAGTTACGTTATAGAAGTTTTGTATTCAATATTACATTTATAATGACGCCATGATCAAAATATAACAACGAAACACAAAACAATAAAACAAACACGTGTTCATGCAATGATCGGAATTCTGTGAACCCCTGTCACATTTTTCTAATTATCTTTAAGAGTGTAATTTACCTCGGCAGCTTTGGACTTTGTTTCCTCTAACGTCGTAACTAACTCCGTATTATCTAACATGTTCCCAGTGGTGGTCGACAGTTCTCTCAACAAGGAATCCTCTAAGTCTTTCAGCAGATTCTTATTCTGGAATGTCTCTTCTATTAGGTTTTCCCTTTGCTCTTCGAGGTCCGATCTCTCGTTGCGCACCACCACACTCAGCAGCTGATCTTCTAAGCCCTATGCACAATAAAATAATTATTATATACCATATTTTTAACTTTATTCACGTGGCATTTCTTTTTTTCACTGACGTAGTTGAAAATGAGCAACTATATTGTAATATGAGCACTGCAGGTGATTCAGAAGTGTATACAGATGGGAGTAAGGGGGTCCTGGACTCTCCGAAAATTCAATTTCTATTAAAATAGAGAATTATGAGTAAGTTGACCAATTTCATAAATTTTCTTACCTGGATGATTTCATCGGAACTCTACAAGAACGATTCCAGCCACACAAAGAAACAATTATTTCTCTTCCGAATGTTCTACCACAGCTGTCAAAAACCTGTTCCTATTCCGCACTATAGCCAGCAGTAGTCATTTAAATATTTTTGTGCAAAGTAACATAAAGAATGTCTACCAAGATGCACACACACACACGAATGTGACATACATTTACTTGTGAAGTTCTTTTGTAAACATTGGAGCCGCTGGAATTTATTTAGGGGTCAAGGAAACCGTGGTTTCATATTATATTTCCAAGTAATACTGATCAACAATATCACCTCTATAGTTAAAAAATTGAGAAATAGGTTTGGCTTTATAGAATATTACTTACGGTACGAAAAACAGTATGAATCTCAAATATTTATATTATGAGAATGACATTTTATGTATTAACGAAGACAGTATCGTGCGTAATGTATGTACAATTGAAATAAAAACCAGAACAACTCAGGCTATAGAGAAACATTGCATCAGTACATCACACAGGAAATGCGTTGAAATTAAATCTGAGGAACCATCTACATCATCATCATCATCATCATCATCATCATCATCATCATCATCATCATTTAGTTGTGCGGGTCTAACGCCACTTGCAACATGATGCTCAGTACAAATATTCCTCTAAAGAAATTGAGTGATCCCCATTTTAGAGGTTTTCTTCAGAAATTCTCTCGATACAAAAACTGTTTATGCGATAGGCGAAGACGATTCAGCTTCGACAACTTACGAGAATATATCGTCGTTTACTGCAACGCTGGTAATTTCATCGATGATGACGAGGACTGAACCTTTCAAGGTATGTACTACAGTACGTTATTTTTCTTTTCCTTCTGACTGTACGGAGATACAGTAGCATGTTGACGTCGTCTGTTTACGTTTAAAACCTGTTCAGCCAATGGTCTGAATGAAAAAAATGTAACATATAGTAAATGTGCACTTACATTCAACAATAAGTCATCCCGTATCCACTGTCTAACTATTAGTAACTAATATCTCCCTATTGGCCTATAGGGTTTCCAATAAACTTTGGGACACTCCCGTAACTAGAGTATTTTAGTGCATCTAAAAGATGTAAAAGCTTATATAAGGGAAAGTATCTATGAAATATGAACATCAGAAGTGATATTTACATTGGATTAAGCAATTTTGATATGACAGACTTACCGAAACTGTGACAGTGTAATTGATGACTGTAGCTTTGGCGTACACAGCCGGGTTGAAAGCAGGGTTCGACAGCTTGGTTGTCAAGTACATCCGGAAATTCGGATCATAATCCACTTCCTTGTCTCCCAGAACTATGAACGCGCGTCCGCCTTGAACTGAAAAGAAAATTCGTTTCGAACATGTGTATTTTACTGCTGTTGGGACAGTGTTGAATTCAGACATTTTCCCAGGGGGATTTATAGTTTACCGGAGGGAGGTGAGACAGATACCAAAAAATAAATGTACGAAAAGTAAATAAATAAATAAGTAAATTAATTAAATAATCAATTAAATAATGAGTAAATAAATAAATTAGTAGCCTAAATAAGCAAATGAGTAAATATGTAATTGAGTAAATAAATAAATAAATAAGTAAATTAGTGAATAAATGAGTAAATTAGTAAATAAATAAATAAATGAGTATATAAATGAATGGGTAAATAAGTAAATAAATGAGTTAATAAATAAATGGGTAAATAAATGAATGAGTAAATAAATAAAAGGAAAATAAATGAGTAAATAAATAAATGGATAAATAAATAAATGAGTAAATAAATAAATGAGTAACTAAATGAATAAATGAGTAAATAAATAGGTAAATTAAATAAATGTGTAAATAAATAAATGTGTAAATAAATATATAATTAAATGAATAAATAAATAAATAAATAAATAAATAAATGAGTAAATAAATAAATGTCATTGCCCACGCCACGCTGTCTTTGGCTCCGCCCACTTTGTCATTGCCCCGCCAAATATGTGAATGGGCCCGCCCACTCTTTCATTGGCCCTGCGCACTTTGTCATTAGCCCGCCCACTTTGTCATTGGTCCCTCCACTTTGTACTTTCCCCATCGGTGATTGGCCCCGCCCAATTTGCCATTGACCCCGCCCACTTTGACATTGGCCCCACCCCTTTGTAATTGGCCCCGCCCACTTTGTCATTGGTCCCTCCACTTTGTAATTCCCCAATCGGTGATTGGCCCCGCCCACTTTGCCACTGGCCCCGCCCCCTTTGTAATTGGCCCCACCCACTGTCTTTGGCCCCGTCCCCTTTGTCAATTCCCCCACTCTGTGATTGCCCCGCCCCTCTGTCATTGACCCCGTTTAATGTCATTGGTCCCGCCCATTCTTTCATTAACCCCGCCCACTCTTTCATTGGCCCCGCCCACTTTGTCATTGGTCCCTCCACTTTGTAATTTCCCCATCGGTGATTGGCCCCACCCACTCTGTCTTTGGCCCCGCTCCCTTTGCCATTTCCTCCATTCTGTGATTGGCCCCGCCCCCTGTCATTGACCCCGTTTACTGTCATTGGCCCGACCCTTTTTGTCATTGGTTCGGCCCACTCTTTCATTGGCCCCGCCCACTTTGTTATTGGCCCCGCCCCATTTGTAATTCGCCCCGCCCCCTTTGTCAGTCTCCCCGCCCACTTTGCCATTGGCCTAACCCACTCTGTGATTGGCCCCCGCCCCTTTGTCATTGAACCCGCCCACTCTGTGCTATATATACATATAGCACATATACCAATTGGAAACATTTGAACGTAAGACAAGTTATGAAATGTTTTCTTTCGTTGCCTGATCTACAGCTGTTTTAAATTGAGTTAATCCTTTCAGACATTTGGCTAAGAAGTTCATTAATTCATGTAAGTAACGTTATGTAAAGGTTCATCCTTATGGACCAGGAAGGCTCACTAAAGACAATTCGTTTGGTTGTCTATAGTTGGGTTTCTGAGATTTCCGAAAACTTTAACAACCCAGTTTAGCTAGAAAAGAAGTAAAAATTACAACCCGGGCAACGTCGAGTGCTTTCAGCTAGTAAGTAAATAATTTAATAAGTAAAATTAATAAATAAGTAAATAAATAAACCAACAACATGAAAACATCAAAATCTATTAGAAGTTATTAGCGGTGTCATAATAGGAAAACGGTGGATGCACTCATAATTTATAATATTATAATTAACTCATACAACGCTATATATAAAGTCGCTCCGAATATGAACTAGGAATACTTGAAGTACTTAGGAAGGTACAATAGTTCTCTGCTTACCCTTGATGTTTTTCTCCAAAACGTTATCGATGACAGGATCTATATAGTCATCAACGTCTTGGAACAGTACAGGGAATCCATACTTAATTGCCATCTCCACATGTTTAAGGAAATCAGGATCGTTGAATGTAATGGTCTTCAGATTGTGCTTTTCTTCCTTCTTCCTGATCCAGTGCAGAGCCTGAGGAAGATGAACATTCATGGGCGGATTTTGAAATGTGACGAGAATTACCTATTAAAAATATTGTGTGATTTGAAATTCACAGTATAAAACTAATGTACTCCTTACAGCTACCTCCTAATCATATTTTTATGATAGGAAGTACTGTGAAAAGTAAGGTTCAATGTGGACAGTTAACGAAATTAAATCAGGGAATGGAAGAACACCGGGAAGGACTCTCCCTCATTTTCATCTGATCTTGTCGAGCACAGGAATTACTCCGGTTAACGGGGCCCAAATCTGACTTCACGGAATGACACCTTGCGCTCTAGCTCAAGCAACTGAAGGTGTTGTTGTTAGCTACATCTTACCTGTTGCTGTGGATCTATGCAGAGTGGAAAGCGACTGGCCCGTGTGGTCAAAATGCCATTCTGAACAGACAACTCATCTGGAGGCAGTCCTTCAGATGTCCATCTGTAATATCCGTTTGTGCCTTAGATATTGATTACAGTTGCATTGCAATAGTGTTATGCTATACAGGGTGGAAGTAGTATAACTGTACAAATTTCAACAGCTTTATCCCTTTGGAGAGCGTGCAACAAAAAATTCTAGTACTACATAATAGTTCCAAATGAATATCTTTCTCAAGTGAAAATAATTTTCTTATAAATGTTGTTGTTTTCTAATGCCAGGCGTTTGACAATAAAGTCATTTGACCTCTTGCACTCCAATATTTTTCAAAGATATTATCATGACCAGCACTGAAGCACAGATTTAAATGTTAACACTGCTTTACTCGATAAGCAGGCCTACTATCCGTATGATTCTGATTTTTACTATTATCATTAGAGAGACTGATATGGAATGATTTATCTCTTTGCAGTTTTTAAATAAGATGGACGATTTAATAGCAAATTGAATAAAAATATTAACATTTCTCGTTATTTTCTTCCGCTAGGAAATCTGGCAACCTTACTGCTGTGACTAAGGCACGGAATGCTACTTTTTATGCCTGAGTTCGTGTATGTATTCGTAGGAATCAGCGACACGCTGTTGCCAAAATACTCAGGCTTCCAGCCTACTTTTCTAATTGACCATGCAATTAATTACTAAATATATTTGGTTTTTTATTTATTTTAATATATGAAGACTCCACTGCAAGAATGATGGATGTCACTTTCTTGTCGAAAATGAACCAAGACTGTCAATGCATGGCTTAAGACATATAGAATGTGCATACAGAGTTATATGGCATTAACACTGAGAGTCATTGTCCAGTAATGATCGGAAAATCACAGTTAAGCTTTGAGCGCTAAGCATTTCAGACTTTCAATTGCTTCTCCTGCAAAATGTATTCCAAATGACATCCATCATTCTTGCAGTGGACTCTTCATATTCTATTGCGCCCTTCAATGAGCATACATATCAGTTTCAACCTGTATTACAATTTTGCCAAATATTAATTGAATCGGTAATTTTAGAAATGATATGGGCCACAAAAAGCAAAAACTTTTCAGGAACAGCAAACAACCGTTTCTAAGGTTAACTATTTAACACTGATATTTTTCAAAAATAATATCAATAAACATACTCGGTGGGAATAGTCTGCGTACTGTAATTTCAAATTTGACACCTTAGATTTTGAGAAAAAAAATTGACTCATGACCTTTCTGCAATGAATATTATTTTTTGGCAAAGAAAATGGGAATATGAAAAAAAGAGAATTACATTTTATGGATTTTTGAATAGGATAATAGCTTATCGTTTTGGATCTGTAATTATTGTACAGCTGGAACTTTGTTCTGAACTAATACGATTGTTGAAGAGAGATAAAGAAATTAAAGCAAACAGAATTAAAGACGGGAACATTAGCTCTGTTTCATCATTGATACATCCATTCATAGCAGATACGGCACTAGTCATTAATAAAATTATTGATTTTTCTGCAGGGGCTGTAAATTTACAAGCTGTAAAACTGTGAGTACTAATTCGTGACTGAATCCCTTCGTTTGCAAAATTGTAGATCTACCTTTAAACTATAAGTTTCAATGAAAGTATATTTTCGCATAAAAATCTTGACTCATATCCTTTCTGTAATGACCCGGTTTGATTTTCTATGTTATATGGAAGGATTTCGAGAAAATTTGTGTATTTTATCATTTGAAAATAGTGAAAAAAATACTGCAAAACTTTAAAATGTTTACTGTATTTTCCGTTATTCCATTTTAATTTTAAAATGATTGACGTTTATTTTTCTCATTGCTTCTCCGAAGTAGTGCAAACTTAATTAAATATTCCCAAAATTCACAAAAATTAATTTCTCTTAGATCTATAATTTTGTGGTTTTCCTACCTGCTTACTTCCACGTCATTGGTGAGTGACTCCATAATTCTGTATGGAGAGGTCAAAGGAACATTTCGACCAATCAGATCCGGCAACCAGTCTTCGTACACCATTTCGCGCCGGAACTCCCAGCTGAATGCCCCCGTGTAGCTGAGGAATGATGCCGAGATTAAACAGTCGCCAATCAGTCGCTCTCTCTCGGCATGCAGATTCTCTAGCTCCTGTGTCCATCTAAATCACAATACGAAAAATGTTTGCAAAGAGTCTTCACTTATCTACGGACATGTCTTTTCAGTTATTTTTTACGTAGAAATAGGGGAGAAGTGGGTGCAGTAAGACAGGGAGGACAGTGAGACATTTTTTATTAGATGGTAAATTTTGATGTTGAAATGCTAGTAACAGTGGCGTTGTATGTTGCATGCGTAAAGTGACAGTATTTTAATACTCGATTTTATTCTAGTTATAAAGGTGAGTGATGAAAAAATAATTCGTAATTTTTCACTCTAGAAGTAAAATTTTGGCTTGTGTTTAATGAAAGTTATATTGGATATACAAATTAGATATACATATGAATGTTTTGTTACCTAATACTATGGTATTTGAGGTTATGTTTGGCAAAGTTTCGTCTTTCTTGTTTTAATTTTGAAGTGATGGCGTCATTTTTAAACGAACTATGCGTAAAGGGAACAGTGAGACATGCCATTGAAGGGTACACTGAGACGTCTCACTGTTCCTATGTACCAATGATTTGCAAAAACAAACTGTAATTATATTACATTTACTAGTAACTAACATTAAAAATGAACATACTAGTAACCAATTTAGGAACTGTAGCTTAAAATAATGGATACATTACATTTTAATGGTTTCATAAATAAAAAATTATTCACAACATTTAAGAAAACGTTAAAAAAATAACAAAGAATTAAATTAAATTCTTATAATTATAAGCTTTGTTGTCACAAAAAATTAATTTCATTTTTTCGAAAAAGTTCGAAATATCATGAAAAATTCACTTTTCCAAATGTTCCAGATGTTTCAATGGTTTCGAAGTCAGACATCAAAATGATACTAAATAAGCCTACAGAACATGTCAAGATAAAGAGACAGCAAGCTTTCCTTTCTTTTGAAATAAATGTAAATCATTTCAATGTCCGTTAATAGACACTGTGGTGTCTCACTGTACCCTCCTGAATGGGAACAGTGAGACATTTTCATTTTTTTTTTTGACAAACACGTATTGTATATTATGCCCTTTATCTATTAAAATTTTTGTTTATGTATTATTGTACTCCATGTTTTAATGTCTATTTCTATTGCACTTGATTTTAAAAATACTTGAATTATCACTTGCATACATATGTCTTAATATTTTGTGTCTCACTGTACCCACTACTCCCCTACATCTTAGTTTCAGATCAGTATAGGGTGAGAGATCGTGAAATCATGTGTGACGAATACAAAATAAATTTAAATCACTAACACCCAATAACTAAACAACGTGCAACAATGAAACTAGTGTCAATCGACAGATCTAGGATGAAAGTTTAGTGCATGGTGGAAGCGATCGGTCGAATAATCTTAGCTTGATGGTACCATGCTTCAATAAATAATGCACTACAATTTTTTTCTCTGCCGCCATTCATTGGAAAATAACAAAATTTTATATGCAAAATCATGAAGCATTTCTGTCCAATTGCATGTAGTTTCATTATTTTCCGTTAAAATGTGTAAGGCCTGGCGATAACTTCAGTCTTCTGGGACTCTGAAGGGATAATTTTGGGACTCTGAAGAGTATTCAGAAAGGATCATTCTGATGACACATTGCTTGCTGGTGAAAAATTAAACTCAGAAGTTTACGTACTGATTGTAAAGAAGCTGAACAGAAGATTATGCGTGTTCGTTTCCAAAAGATATCAAAAGAATTCTCCCCCAAAGTGACAATGAGAGGCTTTTCATATCAGTGAGGCATTAAGAAAAAATCTTCATGTTTTATCTGGAATGAAACAATACATTGAGTGATGTATAAATTGACATACCTGTGTACATTTCAAAGTTTCTCACCTTAAAAAAAATAATTCTAGATGTGCAGCAAACACGATTTTGAGGAAAAACACGTTTTCGAGAGGGAAGTACACAACCACTGCTGATTGAATTTTCTGTTCCACCACTTCACTCTTCCACTCTTTCGAATTTAAAATCTCAGCCCTATCTTCAGACACGTCATTTTAAAAGAGATGATAAACCCTAACCGTCTACAAAAAATAATAATACTAATTCGGGCCATCCGTTTTTGACATAGAACCAGAAAAATCCGTTTCTGAGATAGAACCAGAAAAGTCCGTTTTTGAGATAGAACCAGCGAAGTCCGTTTCTGAGATAGAACCAGCGAAGTCCGTTTCTGAGATAGAACCAGGAAAGTCCGTTTTTGAGATAGAACCAGCGAAGTCCGTTTCTGAGATAGAACCAGAAAAGTCCGTTTCTGACATAGAACCAGAAAAGTCCGTTTCTGAGATAGAGCCAGAAAAGTTTGTTTCCGAGATAGGCCTAGGACCAGAAAAATGAAATTGAATGAATAACAACACAATTACAGGGGTTAAAAATGAATACAAGCCATTTATAACAAAGGACAATAGAGATAATCACAGCAATAGTTCACGGCCTACTGATAAATACTCGAAAAACCTACAGAAGTGATATGACCTCAGATGTTAACGCGTATATGAATAAAAGAAGACCGCCGAACAATTCCACGACAACAAGAACTCCAGTCATACGAGATAAACAATATATTATTTTGTTTTCTAGTACACACGGTGAAAGCACAGTAGGCTATCTCATAATACTATTTAATATTAACTAAAGCTCGTAAAAGATTCTCCCTTCTAAAAAGACTAGCAGGAAAGAAATGGGGATGATCTAGAAATACTTTGAACACTACATACAAAATGTTTATACAGCCACTGCTGACATACTGCTGAGAAATTTTAATTACTTCACCTTTCATAAACGAAATAGAATATGTTCAAAACCAAGCTTTCAGACTCATTACTGGTGGAATCAAAACAACGCCAATAGATTCTATGAGATTCCTCACTAATATTAACAGCATCAAAATGACAATACAAGAAAAAGCACTGATTCAATATGAAAAACTTATTAGATTACCAGGAAACAATTGACATTCATACAGTCCTCTCTTTAGATTGAAAACTCAAAAAAGTTTCATATCCATTATTCAAGAATTAAAACAGAAAATCAATATCCCGAATTTAAAAGAAAAGTTACAAATTAAACCAAACCCTTGAACTCTATTAAATTTAGAATATAATCTAAATTTAACAGAAGAAATACTGAAATCAGAAGTAAACACTGAAATACTGAAACAATTGTCTTTAGAGACAATTAATATTAGGTACCCTCCACAAAACTGGCTTCATTTATACACCGACGGATCCTTGATCTCCAGGGAAAAAGGTGCCGGTGCAGGTGTTACGTGCTGTCTCTTCTCACTTCATAGATCTCTTGGATATGGAACAACAAGTTTTGATGGAGAAATCATTGCAATAAGTGAAAGTCTCAGGAATCTTCTATGGCACATCAATAAATTTAGGAATGCAGTTATATTGTCAGACTCCAAAGCAGCTATTCTATCAATCGTCTCTAAACACACACCTTCATCTCAAACAGCAGAAATAACTAAAATGCTCTCTCAATTAATATCACTCAATAAAAGAATTGTATTCCAATGGATACCATCCCATTGTGGAATCCTGGGAAACGAGAATGCGGATGCTTTAGCAAAGAAGGGCAGCACTGCTACTTACAGACCTGTTACTAAATCCACGTATTACTCTGTGAAGAGATTTATTAAATCTACATACTTAGACTTCAACAAAGAAAATTTGATAACTCAATCCCAAGGGAAAAAATGGAACTCTGCATCATAATCCACAGTTAATTCCCGATTTACCACGAAAATCGTCTGTAGCTGCATTTAGATTGGCAACAGGCCATGATTTTTTGGCCAAACATCTGCATCGAATTGGAATATATCAGTCCCCTAACTGCCCATTGTGCAACTCAAACCTAGAAATGGATTCGGAACACCTCAAAATCTGTGCTTCAGTGGCTAGTCATGATAATATCTTTGAAAAATATTGGCGTGCAAGAGGTCAAATGACTTTATTGTCAAACGCCTGGCATTAGAAAACAACAACATATCAACTAAACTTTAATTCATTAAATGATACGTTTCTGGCTCTATCTCAGAAAGAAATGGACGAAATTATTTTTTGATAGATGAGTAGGGTTTATCACACCCTTTAAAATTGTGTGTCTGAGGATAGAGGTGCAATTTGAAATTCAAAAGTGAGAGTGGGAGTGAAGGTTTATAACAGAAAATCCAGTCAGCAGTGATTTTGAACTTTCCTCTCGAAAACTAAATCGACGTGTTTTTCCTCAAAATCGTGTCCCTTGCACATCTAAAATTATCCAAGGTGGGAAGTTTTGGAAAGAACAAACTGTGTTGGTGTGCTTAATGTATGACTCATTTTTCCCAGTGTTAAAATACAGCTTTACTTTTCTACTCAGTGAAAATAAATGCGAATATTCACCGGGTGTTTTCAGAACTGAGTCCAGTGATGAGTTTGTCTGCTGCAATGAGGCGACGCATCATGATATCCGTCTCCTCTTGCAGGATCTGCCTCTCTCTCATAGCGTCGTCGTATTTAACACCAAGAGCCTTCAGATCTTCTTCCAAGTTGTTTATTTCTGCATACAACTTGTTCAGATCCTTCTTAGCCTGTAAAAGTATGCGGATGAAATTAATTAGGTTGATGCATAAATTCGTAACCTTTTTTGATTAATCCTAACTTATTTATTTTACATAAACAAAATATATAAACTAATCAACAATATACAGGATTTTCAAAAGTAACGTTTGATGTGTTTTATAATTAAATGGAAGATTTTAAAGAAAACGCAGACACGTCGAATCATATTTCTTAAAAGGATTTATTTTGTAAATGTTATTCTTTTCTGTAGTCATTGTTGCATGACCTATGACGTCATCGAATAAATTTTTAAATTAGAACATATGATTGTTTTTTCACATTTTCTGAAAGAGCGAATTTGAAATTGTACATTCTAGAAAATCTCACTTATATAATTGAAGTTGATGTCTCCCCACACAATAAGAAAGAAAGATGATACAATTTCACTAACTTTCTCACAAACACGTGCATGAGGCAATTAATTTTACTAACAGTAAACAATCCATGTATTGTGGGTCCCTATCACCACGGCATGGCGCTTCCTCAGGTTGCGGATAGAGGAAACGGCCTTCAGATATGGAGGGTAGCTGCGAATATATTGAATAAGCAGTCGTGGACAGCCGATAAGAGGTGGGCCTCCAGTTTGGGGGTTGGGCGAAGGGCTAACAACCCATCACCGTAAAAAAAAACAGTCTGTTACGAATCCATACGATAAGGAGTGTTAGTTGGGAGGCCGGAGGGAAAAAGACCTTTGGAGAGGCCGAGACGTAGATGGGAGGATAATAATAAAATGGATTTGAGGGAGGTGGGATATGATGATAGAGACTGGATTAATCTTGCTAAGGATAGGGACCAATGGCGGGCTTATGTGAGGGCGGCAGTGAACCTGCGGATTCCTTAAAAGTCATTTGCAAGTAAGTAACAGTAAACAATAAATAATTAAATGTATTTAATTAATTGTTTAAAATGTCCTCTACTGACAATCTGGCAACGACTAAGGCGCAGTACAAATTCCTTTCGAACATCTTTTATCATAGCTGGCGGTATTTCTCTACATTTCATTCTTATCCTGGTCTTCAACTTGTTCATGTCACTAGATTGCGTGGCAAAGACCCTGCACTTAAAATAACCCCATAAAAAGAAATTACTAATAACCTTCACTATTATTAAAGGAGATTGTCGCACACTGTTGGAAAGAGAGCGGAAAGGATGAAAATCTGACGGAGCAAGATCAGGTGATTAGGCTGATCTGAAATAACCTCCTAATCCAGCTCTTGGATAGTCGCTTTTGTAATGTTAGCTGTATGAGGACGGTTTTCTTTATATTTTTTATACATGCTTTAACATCTAGGTGATATCGCGTGTGTAGAATCTTTGGATAAGTTATATCAGTAGGTCGTGAACTATTGTTGAGATTGTTTCTATTGTTATATTCTATTATTAAAATTTGTATTAATTAATTTTTGTATTTCTGTATTATAATGGAACTACACCCAACACGAGCTTTGCTGATTCTTTATTTTCACGAACCTTCATTGTACTTTTGGTCAAGGGAAAATACTCGTCTTTATTTCCTACGGACTATATGGAGGGAAATATCTATGGTGAATATTACCAGCGCTGCAGTGCTCGCTTCTCATTGGGTATCGCGGCAGATTGTTTCGTACATGGCAGCGATCATGGTCGCACCAGCGAATAGGGATTATAAAGAATGGACACTGAGCGAATTTTCCTGTGTTTTTTTTCTCTGTGCGCAGCGTTTAGTTCCACTTTCAAGCGCTAGAGGTTGGTGTAATCGAGCATAGGCTAAGATAATAATTGAGAATAGAGTTGAGACACAGGATCCAAACATCGCCTACCTTATTGCATAATCCAGTAACGCTTTGCTTCAAATAAATTCAAGTTAACAGCTTTTCCCTTATTTCTCAGTGACAAACTAATTGTAATAATAATATTTTATATTTCAGATATAATAAATTATATTATAAAATAATATAATAAATTATAAAATTAAGTATCGAATTCGTTTAATATTTGTATATAATATAATACAGGTATATGGTTTTACTTCTCGTAAGAGTTTTGTTTTTTCCATTTTCATCGCTATCAAATCATTACATATTTTAATTGTTGTTGGGGTCAACGTCTCAACTCTCATTATAAAGGAACTCTAGAGTCTATACATTACAGTTAATGACGGATTTATTATTTTATGGATCCAATTTATTTTATTTGAGTACACAATGTACCTAGATGTATTAATTATATGTGTTATATTTCCGCTGTGTCGACTGCTAGCTGGTGTGATGTCAGCGCCAACTCTAGGGAGAAAGCAGAATCTCACGCTTTAGCTGGCTTGAAGGTCATTGAAATCAGTCCGGCTACATCAAGGTACCGATGCGAAGTGTCCATTCTTTATAATCCCTATTCGCTGGTCGCACTGTGTAATAAAACGAAGAATAACGTACCTGTTCAAACTCTTTCACAAGCATATCGACTCTTTCTCTCTTGGGTTTCACTTCCCTGAAAACTGCACAGTACGCCAGCACGGCTTCCACGAACTTCAGCAGGCCGTATCCTGCCTTGCTGATCAACGCCATCTGATCCAGCTTCGTAGATTTCTAGAAATAGTGAGAAAAAGTATTAGTAAATTAGTTGCACGAGCAATGAAATGACATTAAGTATCTAGATACTCGTCTGTTTGATTCTTCAATTTTTGAAACTGCTGTATTTTTCCTGTGAAAGAAATCTGTCAGTAGACTATATGTATTACCTTCATGTGGGCTTTAATGTTTCGGATCTGAGTTGATGTGATTAAATCACAATTGGTTTCTTGTAGCGTTCGTAAGAAGTTGGGGTCCATCATCATTCCTTTCGCCGTTTTCCAGTTTATTTCTCTGTAGCCCCTGATTATGGCCACACACTCGCACACTATCATTACTGGCTCGGGAGGAGTGGCGAAAGATCTGAAATGACAAAAAAAAAAAACACCCATCACCTTACTCATATTTACAGAGTTAAAAGTAACCGGACAGTATATACGAGGGTTGATCATTAAGTGAAGTTCCCTCGACAATAGTTCCTTGCTTCCTAGGAAGCGTTCCGATAGCAAGACCCACTGAACACAGGAACTATTATACTGGAATATAACACAGCAGCTCATTACATCCCGAATTTAGTTCCATCCGATTTTCATTTGTTTGGACCACTGAAGAAACGTGTTGCAGTAAGACTATTTATGGATGATGTTTTCTACAGCGTGCGAAAACAAATTCAGTAACAATAATATGAATATTCTTAGGTAGACATCTTCGAACTGACCATCTTTCGCATCCTTCCTCGTGGGTACTCATCTTTTCGTAGTGAGGGGGCTTAAACTTGTTTAAGCTAACAAGTAACAAAGAGGTGCCCACAGAAGCCGAAATAACACCAACGCAGTCACACTATATTTTTCACTATGAAAAACCAAAACTGAATAGATTACAGTGGACTATAGTCGACTTTATGTTGTCAGCAAACAGCTGGATACATTAAGAAGATTGATTGATTGATTGATTGATCTATCGCATCGTTGGACTGCACTCGGAAATTAGGGCCCGGGTGAAATTTTTGGAAATAATAATTTGGACATAGTTTGCAATGGTAAATTGCGTGGTGGCTTGTATATGCACGAATTATGTTTCACCCTGTATATATATATATATATATATATATATATATATATATATATATATATATATATATATATATATATATTTAAGCAGTACTGTCTATAAATAAGCTGTTACCTTTATTTTAGTACTAGAGATGATTTTTTTGAACAATTAATTAAATGATTTCAGTTAACTATACATTTTGAATAGCAGTTAATAGTTATCAATTATTATAAACACATATACCTTACCAAACCGTAACAAACTACTTGAATTGTTGATTATGAAACGAATAAAACTTATGATCGTGTAGGTCTACGTCTCACCTTCGTGACAATTCATTTTCAACATGGCAAGTGTTATCATTTCATATTAATACTAATACCTAACATAAAAGCGACAAACATTACCTGATCTCGGTGATATCGCCCTTGTCCAGTTCGCTGAGGGCGAGACGAGCCGCCTCCAGGGCTGGCAAAGCCTCGGCCAACGCTTCTTCGGCTTCTGCCTTCTCAGCCGAAATAACTTTGCTCTTCTCTTCTATCTCGATGCTCTTGATCGTAGCTGTTTCCTTCTTCTCAGAAGCCATGGCAGTTGCTGCAATTAACAATGGCCGCTGGATTACGCAACTTCACTTAATGCCTTCTTAAATTATATCAGCTTACGTCTAATGAATACTCGTTCTCAGGTTGTGAATAACGCAAGTTACTAGTTTGTGGTACAATCACTACACACACTCACGCTTTAACTCTTTCATTCTCACACACTCTCACTCTATCTCAGCCACTCTCACTCACACTCACTTGGTGGCATTGGGAGGAAGAATTGTCTGCACACGGGGAAACCAAATTACAGTCCATATCAACTTACTTAATACCTTACAATTCATCTTGGGAAATGTTCAGCTAAGCCTCGTGTTAATAACATATATCAACATATGATTGATTATTTATTCCGTCAATATGGCTTAAGCAATGAATTACATATGAAAGAAAAACATATTGTGACAGCGACGTGAGATTCGAACTCACGACCAGCGTCCCGCAAGAGAGCAGATCGCGCGGGCTCCACGGAGCACTGACGGACGGCGCGCGGCGGAGAGAAGAGAGGGGAAAGGGCCTACGCGGCGAGGGAGTTTGCGCGCGCATCTTCTGCTTGCCTAGAGAGGCCGAGAAGTCCGTCGAAGTGGAAAAATCGCGAATTCGAACTTTCCAGGCTACGTCGCTGTGGTTATAAAAGAAGAAACGCGAGTGAACTCGGACAGTGTGATTCATGATTAGTTCAGTCAGTAAGCCCGTGAACAGAGCAAGCCAGCCAGTCTTGTGTACCGGAGTTCGACTTGAGTGTGCGTCCGCAACTGTGTCAGCATCCGAAGGCCTGAGTTCGAGTGCAGTGGACCGCAGTTGGAGGGACCTGAGTTCGAGTACAGTGGACTGTCTCTGAAGGTCTGTGGTTCGAGATACTGTGAACTCGAGTGACTGTGCTAGAAGAACTGTGAACTGAGAACTGACAGTTCTGATTTGTAAATAGTGCTTTGTAAATATTAGTTAAGATTAACAGTTATTGTTGTTCAGTATAAAGACGTTACAATATGAAAGAAAACTATTGATCTATTACATCCTATTTTATCTTGATACTAACGTTTTCGCCCCTAGTGGGGCATCTTCAGGTACAAGATAGAAGTATCATCTAAAATCAATTGCAAACAAGTTTTACTTTTGAAAATGCCATGACTAGAAAAAATATGACATGGTGACAATATTATCCATACCAACATTAAATGTCATCATAATACGTTACACTTGGTCAGTTGCAAATAAACATCCAAGCCCACAACTACATACGGTTCTATTGCTCTGTACGTAAGTAAATCTTTAGACATTTCTTTGACCCCCCTTTTCAAATCTTTCATTTTATAATATAAAAACGTGTTTTTCAGATTAAAATGAATACAAACAACTTGTCATCGAATTGCAATTTATTTCATTAGACTGATTACGGGCAAAAACACATCCCTTCTTTTCAACAACCCGTGTATGATGATTAGACTTGCAAGATGTTGTAAGTAATTTCATACCTTCACATGGCATTTCAAAATAATCTCTATTTCACCTACCATAGATATATGTTTGTTTTCAGATACGAGTGCATTGAACATTTAACGAGAATTCCACTTGCTCCATGAAATTAGTTATACACGCTTTTATGACTCCACATTTAATAATATAAGGTTTTAATTCTGTATATTTTTAGTATTTTTATTGATTTTATTGTGATCATCACCTTATTGGCAACAATATATTTTAGATATCCATACAAGGGGATCTACTTTATATAACTATGTAAATTCACACTGTTTTAAATTAAATTTGTTTTTAACATTTTGACAGGACATTTAATTGTCACCATATCATATTTTATTCTAGTCATGGCATTTACAAATGTAAAACTTGTTTGCAATTGATTTTAGATGATACTTCTATCTTGTACCTGAAGATACCCCACTAGGGGCGAAAACGTTAGTATCAAGATAAAATAGGATGTAATACATCAATAGTTTTCTTTCATATGTTTTTCTTTCATATGTTTTTCATTGCTTAAGCCATATTGACGGAATAAATAATCAATCATATGTTGATATATGTTATTACTTAATACCGTAAGTGTGAAACCTAACCATTTTTCCCCTATTACTACATAATGATAGTAAATTATAGTGTTTTTCTAGATGTCAGGTTGAATTTTATTTTACCAACTTTCTTTCAAATTTTGAATACTCACAAATACAGCTGGCAGTTATTCTATTTTGTTGGCAACAATAATTTTGGTTTGCAGTAAAGGAAGCTGATGAAATGGAAGTAACTAAGCTTGTGAAATTTTAACGTTATTATTAATTAATTAGTAATACCGATATTAATATTAATATCAATACATAATTCAGTTGTGTGCAGCACAATCGGGCGAAGAAACGTCGTAATATTCAGTGCTCTCATTTTACGAGGAAAGTAGATTACAGCGAAACCCTGCGTGCACTTTACTACGTGTCGTGCTTGCCGTTTCAGGCTGTTTCGGTCCATATTTTTGGGTCACTTTTCATTTTTGGTACTAGGCCATTTAGGTAAATAAGACATTTCGGTCCCACGAAATTTTTGGTACAGCATTTTCGGTAATAGGCCATTTCAGTACCACGAATTTTTTGGTACAGCACTTTGGTCACTTGGGTCACTTTATAATTTGTCATTGCTTTGTTTCAGTCATGTTGCATGGTCATTACTTATGAAATAAATGTAATTTAAATTACATTTCCTAGCAACGGGAAAAACAATTTGCACTGAGTGGAAGTAAAATCATTTCCTAGCAACGGAAAAAAACTATTTGCAAAGAAACTTAAGGCATCTCCTGAACTTAACATACATCAAGAACCAGGAGCAAATCATGTCCATTGTGGTAAGAGACCAGGACTACAAGACCAGAAGTCAGTTGGATGTTTATTTAAGGGCACTGGCCTACAAACTGAAGATCAACCCCAGTGAGCGTGCGGCTGATAATGGTAGTGAAGAGGACGAAATGAAATAGTACCACTCGGACAGTAAGTTTCTGTGCATTTGCTACAATAAAAGTAATTATTCCTTCCATTTTATTATATTTTGTGTTTATAATGACCGAAGTAGGTACCAACTTGCCATAATTACCCAAAAAATCATTATGCCGGTCCGGATGGCTCAAGCGGTAGGGGCAAGGCATGTCCCTATCGCTTGGTCGGAAGGGTTGTGGGTTCGAGTCCCGCCTCGGGCATGGGTGTTGTGTTTGTATTAGTGTAAGTAAAACAAAGGAAAGAAATGAAAACGAAAACAGAAAACAAAGATAACTTTGGTAAAAGGCCTCTGGCCGGTCTAAATTAAAAAAAAGTCGAAGAAATGAAATAGTACCACTCGGACAGTAAATTTCTGTGCATTTGCTACAATAAAAGTAATTATTCCTTCCATTTTATTATATTTTGTGTTTATAATGACCGAAGTAGGTACCAACTTGCCATAAATACCCGAAAATCATTATCAATATGCAGGAACCTAAAGATACCTATGACCGAAAAAGCGTGGCCCAAGTGTCAGGTAAACATATATCTGTTACCTATCTGTCTGTTTACCGAAAACGTGGGACCGAAATAGCCGCTAATCCTTGCTTTCACCGGTGGAGAGCGTGTTCCGTTACCACCGGCAAATCAAGCCATTTAGCAACTGCAGAATAAAATAAGTCCACAAATGTAAATCATTATTAAAAATACATGTATACAGGTTCAATCAATCCATCTTCCTAATGTATCCAGCTGTTTGCTGACAACATAAAGTCCACTATAGTCCTCTGTAGTCTATTCATTTGTTGTTTTTCACCAGAAATGAGGGCTATTTTGATCGGTGTTCATTATAGACGCCTGTTGCTAGTAGCTAGAGTTGGGGTGTAGTCAATATATACTGCAGGGCTGTGTCTTCTGCAACTGGTACTGATGATTTTAATTTACTTCTTTTGTGGTTTATGGATGGACAGTATAGAAGAATGTGTTCCAGATCTTCATCATGATTATTACACACAGACAAGTAGAATTATCAGAAATGTGAAATCGGTGTAGGTACAAATGAGTAACAATGTGATCTGTTAAAAATGTTTGAACATGTCTGAGCAAATTTTTGTACATTTCCACGTAATTTGGTTTCTTTTGCACAGACTGTAACATTTTTCCTTTGTCAGGAGAGAGCCAATTGTCGATCCATAGGTTTGTAAAATGAGACATTACTGAAGCAAAATCACTGGATAGAGATATTACTTGAAGAGGTGTTGGTTCCAAATATGTTGACTGTTTTGCAATATTATCGACTTTCTCGTTTCCATGTATACCACAATGATTAGGTATCCATTGAAATGTTATTTCCCTTTGGAGTTCTTTTAGTTTACGTATGTATACAGGTTAATCACCAACCATTTATTTCAGATACCGTTGAAAATGACCTCCTTCCGCAGTGAGATATACCTCATATCGATTAAATAAATTATTTGCTATTTTCTTTAACTCCGCTTCGGTAACAGACTATATTGAACGTGTTATTTTGGCGTTCACTTCTTCTATAGTAGCCTATGGGCATTATTTCCGTAAACTTATTTTTAAACGCTCCCGAATATCCCAAAGTTTATCTTCAGTTCTTTTCCGCTTCCTCTGTATATCACAAACTGAACCTGTTGTACTCCACTTTTTCATAACTTCGAAATACAAGTTTTTTTTTTTTTTTTTTTTTTTTTTTTTTTTAAAGGAATTCTAGAGCCAGGATGTTTACGAGCAAATCTCCGAACACATCTTCTGTAGTCATCTTTTTTAATGTAACATTCAACCAAATAAATTCGCTCTTCAACCGTATACTTCATTTTCCCATCGGTTACTTAATACACAAGCAACAGTCACACACACGTTCCGGCACAATTCTCAGAAGAAACTAACTGCTGAGATGTTTTGTAGAACTGGCTTCCTACGCTGCGGTCGGGAGAGCAGGAAGTTCGCCGGCGGAGGAATGATGCGAAGTTTCCTCGTAAAATGAAAGCACTGTATAAGCCAATACATTCAGTGGCGGTGCGTCAATAAGAGCACAAGAGCACGTGAACACCTTGTTTCCATTAATGCACGACTAGTTTTATTATTTAATACCGTATTGGCGTAGTGGGGATGTATAACATCAGGATCGAGTATTTTAAACTTCCCGCAGCCTGCATAAACTTCTTATGTAAACTTGGCAACATCCTTTCACGTACAAGCCGTGCTCTTTTAAAGAAGGTTACAGAAATTTCACGCATGCGCGGGAGAAAATTGTCTTTCGCTGGCCGCTTATGACTCGTCAAGAGCACAAAGCATTAAGTGAACAGTGAAGCTATCCTACAGATGTCAAGTGCATCGATGCCTATCATTTACGTGCTATATCTCGAGGAGAAAATTTAATAAGTCTGTATTTTAGCCTGCATGTGTCAGCATTTCACTGTCGGAACGTTTACTTTATGTGGATGTGTATCTAGTGCTGCTACGAGAGTGTAGTTTGTGAATTACTATACTTCAGTGTCGGCATATAGCATAGTTTGGCTTTGAATGACGTGCTGGCTGAATGTGATGGTGGTATGAATTTAAATATCTGTATGGTGGTGTAATCATTTGTACCCAACAAATTCGTATTGTAAACGATATCCTATGTTTTCATATCATTTATCTTAATGTTTTCTTTTTCCTTTCAAATTGTCACACAATTGGTTTTCATGATTATTCTTTATGAATTGATTAGTAGGCTGATCTATTCGAACCCTTATTTAGGGCGATTTTTTTTATTAAAAATTTAAGAATAATATTTACTGGCATGTATTTATAGTAATCAATCTATGCGAATGGGATTGCAGTACTGGTATAGGCTATAGTGCATCAGTGTGTTGTGAATCAAAATACAGTATATTACTGAACACACGCTTTTGTAAATTGTTTTATGTATTAATTTTTAACAAAAGTAAACAATGAACTCTGTTCAAGTAATTTTGTAGAGTAAAGAACTGGGTAAACTGGCTTTCCAGGAAAAATTGGAAATAAAAAGACTAGGTTTCATTATTATTATTATTATTATTATTATTATTATTATTATTATTATTATTATTATTGTTATTATTATTTATTATATGTTTTTTTGAATTTATATACGATTTTTTCGACAGTGAAACATTGGAATCATGACATTTCATATTAGGCTAAAAACGTACGATTTCAAATTCTCTTCGATTTTGGAACACAAAATTGTGAACACACATAATATTTTATCACGAGCCGCCACTGTATACATTGAAACGTACCGCGTCTTTTCGCAGTGCGAATGGAAGTCGAGTAAACTCGCGTATGTACCGAGAGTAATATGCGAGAGCCAAGCCAAGATTCCTATTTCGAAGAAGTCTGTTTGGGAAGGGGATGCCAAAATTCTGTTGGGAGGAGGATGTAGAAACACCAAGAACGTATGCTGGGACTGTTATATTTAAGTTTATCATTAGTATGAATAATTTCTATTATGAAGTTGCTCCAGGGTCTAATTCCATAAATGTCTATGTTGTTTACCTTCCTTAATTTCCGCCAGAAGCTCTTCGCAAGCCCTCGTCTTCTCGGCTACTGCTATTTTCTGTATCTCTAGTTTCTTGTTCAGCTCGTTCAGCTCCTCTGACGCTTCCAGGATTTTGGCCATTCCACCAGCCAGACGCTCGCACTGTCAAAGAAAATATAAATACGTTGAAGATTGGAGATATGAATTGGAGGGCATTGTCAGTTGCAATGATTCCTGTGAGAAGACTTTCCCTTTTCTTCTTCCTACTTCAACATCTCACCAGAGAATAGGGATTATAAAGATTGGACACTTCGCGTCGGTACCTTTGATGTAGCCGGACTAATTTCAATGACCTTCAAGCCAGCTAAAGCGTGAGATTCTGCTTTCTCCCTAGAATTGGAGCTGACATCACACCAGCTAGTAGTCGACACAGCGGAAATATGGCACATATACGTAATTAATACATCTAGGTACATTATGTACTCAAAATAAATTGGATCCATAAAATGATAAATTCGTCATTAACTGCTATGTCTAGACTCTAGAGTTCCTTTATAATAAGAGTTGAGAAATTGACCCCAACAACAATTAAAATATGTAATGATTTGATAGCGCTGAAAATGGAAAAACAAAACTCTTATGAGAAGTAAAACCATATACCTATATTATATTACATACAAATATTAAACGAATTCGATACTTAATTTTATAATGTATTATATTATTTTATAATATATTATTTTGTAATATAATTTATCATATCTGAAATATAAAATATTATTATTACAACTAGTTTGTCACTGAGAAATAAGGAAAAGCTGTTAACTTGAATTTATTTGAAGCAAAGCGTTACTGGATTATGCAATAAGGTAGACGATGTTTGGATCCTGTGTCTCAACTCTATTCTCAATTATTATCTTAGCGTATGCCAGAGTCCGTGGATATCCAGAGTACCGCAATCGTTTGAGCCGGCAAATGCCGACAAATCCGCCATTGTTAGTCCAGCGCGCGCTATGCAGTATACAGTTGCATAGGGAAAGAATGTAATTTAAGTGCGAAAAAATGCAATGCTGCTGTGTTCAGAACTGTTCACAGGGAACTGAAAAAAGCGCACATTTGTTTCCTCTGTGACAAGGTGAAAGAAATAGGGAAAAAAGGAAAGAAGTGACTATGAATATAAAAAAGAACGATCCACTACCTAAGCGAGCATACATTGTGAGATTAATGAATGACTGTATTTCGATATTTATTTATTTTTTTTAAATTGGGCCCCAAAATATTTTTATTATAACTAATCTAGAATTTAAGTTGTTTCAGCAATGATATTTCTACATAAAACAAATTAAAATCATGTTACAATTAGGATCAGTGTCAAATTTTTACCATCTTCTCCCTTTCAAATCAAGCATTTCTGAATTTAATCCCATTTGCTATTTGCAAGAATGACATAATATATTTGTGAAGTTCTGAATTCATTCTTGAGACAAGATTGTATTGTTTGACTCGATTGGAAAATGTGGAGACCGTAGAAACTAGAAACCCTGATAAGGTTAGACTGATGTGAAATTTCAATTTTCTAAACTATTCTAGGTAGATTTCTGAAATTTTGTACTTTTAATTTGTAATTTTAAATTGTGTACATTTAAGTTTTCAAAAATTGCTACTATTATGGCCAGAATTTTTGTCTACATACTTGTCAGATCTTCAGAAACAAAACTTACTATACAATTTTCCTTTTATTTTACTAAAAAAATAATTAAAAATATTTAATGCACTAAAAGTGTAAAAACAGGAAAAAAATCAACTCGTGCGTAAAAAAATAGTATTAAAAATACCTTTTATTGATATTCTGGCTGATATGCCTATATATTATCAGGCAGTACATCTCACTTGACGATATGTGTCAGAGGAAGAACAATTGTTTGTATGCATCTGAAGTCTGATTAGTGGAATATGTAGTTAATCGGCGAAGTATGCATTGGAGGGAGAAAGGACCTGGCCACCCTACCCCATTATCTCCTGGCCTAGTTGTCTCATGAGTGATGCCTTATTGGTGGTACTTATGAGATTCAAACATGTCTTCGGACATTTGACTAAACAAAGCAACAACAAAAAATATGAGCGTTAGGTATAATCCTGATAGTAAGTTTTGTTAAGAACAAATTCAAAAACCTCTAATGATTATTGTAATACAGTAAACTCTATGTAAACTGTAAGAATTGTTTATGTATTTTCGCGATATGACTTCCTAAGCTAAAACGACATAAAATAAATAAATTAAAAAAAAACTCTACAAAAATTCATGCACGAAGTACAAAATCTGTAGAAAGAGTTGAATTTTTAGCAATGCAAAATTTACAGTAAATTAAAGTTGAGAAAATTCACTTCAAAGTTTTGGATGATAATAATGAACCAGGTCTCTGTCTTTTTTTATTTTCTAGGCATTTTGAAACATATAGACCTAGCATATTATATAAAGAACTTGCCCTTATATACACTACCATGCTGTGCACACCTAACCTACACTAGTAAATAAAGGTGACTAAAAAAACTATGTAAACTTATGAAAACACGATGATAGATAAAGATTATTTACAAATCACTATAGACAGTAGACACTATTATAACACTAACAATAAAACTATTAGAAACTTGCAAATATTTCTTGTATCACAAACAAAAACCAAGCATGGAAAACACGTTGTTATGGCTACTAGCAACAAGCGGAATTTTCCTTTAGATAAGAGTTGTGCTCTCCTTTGTAACTGAATGGTTTTTAAAGGAAAGCAGCCTTTGAAGTAGGCCTAACACCTGTTGGATTCTTTGAAGAAAAATTTCGAGAAGTCGAGAAGCTACACTGGCTCAATCGGAAATCTAATATAATAAATAATGTATGAAATAGAGTGTAATTTCCTAAATGGTCACATAATTCAGAGTGGAGGGCGTGGACGGAGCATTTAAATTAACAGTCAGAGCCCGCATCCTTTTAAAAATGTGACCCTAAATAGCTGATAGACCGGTCGTATGGTCATGAAAATTGGGAGAGGGCAACTTTAGACCAAAATTGAGTTTTTAAAGGTAAAAACAAAGAAACGATTTTTTGGCCAAAAATGACAAAACCTCACGTCAGTGTATCTATCGTTGGGGACATTATACTAAATTGCTAACTTCCATATTTTTAAAGCTAAATTCACAAAATGTTTATCACTAGTATATCTGGTTGATAATAACACATGTACAAGATTTCATCTCTCAATAACAAGTGGTTTGCATTTTATTAATAACTTACTAGAATAATATTGTATTGCTTCATACAAAAAGTCCCTTGCGTCGCAATTTACATTATTTTTAATTGATATTCACTTATATGATTCTTTATATACATTGGAACAAACATTACTATTGGAATTTTCTGGACAGCGAATGGGTAAATTACTAGGAAATTTTATGGCTATTAATTTTTTATTTTTATAATAAAAATTCTAGTAATTTACTGATTAATTTTACAGCAAACCCTATATTAAGCTTTGATTCCACGTATGTAAGGATCCACATAAGTGAAAATCACTTTAGAATAATGTCAATTGTAGTGCAAGCGCCTTTTTATATAATATTTTAATAAAATAATTAATAAAATGCAAACCACATATCATAGGCGGATGCAATTTTATACACTTGTCACTATTAAGCAAATATATCATTGATAAAAATTTGATGAATCTAGCTTCGTGAGTATGGTAGTTATGAATTTCACTGTTGTGAACTCTTAATACTAATGAACTTCGCGAAATTTCAGTATAGTGTTCCCTTATATGCGGAAGCCGGAGAGTTCGCACGAGGAGTGTAATTGCAAATGTTTAGATTTATTGTTATTTTATTTGAAACATTGTTGTTTTAATTTGTTACTTGTAATTTATTAAGTTCTTGTTGCTGTAATACCTACAACTGTGACGTTTATGAAGGAGTGTATTGAACACTTTAATGTACGAGTATATTTATGCTATTATAATTATTAAATTAAGTTTTTTTTACATTAGTATGTTGACTGACAATAATGTTCTATAATGTAAGAAGATTCTTTAGACGTTTTTGCCCTTCAAATTAAAAATATCTGAGTTTTACTTTAAATATTCCTATCCCTAGCGTGTTGAAAAGGACTAACAATGGCGGACGACTCGGTGATTGCGCTACTCTGGTATATCCACGGATTCTGGCGTATGCTCGATTACACTAACCTCTAGCTTGAAAGTGGAGCTAAACGCTTGCGCACAGAGAAACAAAACACAGGAAAATTCGCTCAGTGTCCACTCTTTATAATCCCTATTCGCTGATCCCACCTGACAACGAGATTAGATACAACTTTTAAAACGTCGCATATACATACTTTTAATGTATGTTTAATTTATTTATTAACTTAGATTGTTCACGTCCACACCTGTGGAGTAACGGTCAGCGCGTCTGGCCGCGAAACCAGGTGGCCCGGATTCGAATCCCGGTCGGGGCAAGTTGCCTGGTTGAGGTTTTTTCCGGGGTTTTCCCTCAACCCAATAGGAGCAAATGCTGGGTAACTTTCGGTGCTGGACCCCGGATTCATTTCACCGGCATTATCACCTTCATTTCATTCAGACGCTAAATAACCTAGATGTTGATTCATCGTCGTAAAATAACCCAATAAAATAAATAAAATCTTTTTTACCGATAGGACTGTTAAATCATTTTATAACCAAATAGGTCAGTAGTAATTACCTACTGAATAAGTGAATAACAGTGAAGTTTTAGTTTTATAGTTTGGAACAGACTCTAAAGTCCATCCCTCATTCCACTGAAGGCTTCACTTCACACAATGGAAATAGTATAAAATACTTGATAACAGCTTAGTTTAAGTGAGGACTTTGACCGCTACTGTTCTTTTGTCGGTACGAGGGTGTCTTTAGAATTTATGTTTGGAAGGGCGGAAACTTTCACCATATCCTGGACAGGACGTTGTGTCCTCAACATGGTTTGGAAGAGATATTTACTGTAGTAGACAGTATTTTTAACACAACGATTGCAAGAATGCACGTTGCGCCCAAAATTTGTTTTGTCATTCACACTCCCCATCTGGAAGATCTGGTAACAAAAGTGAAGAACGGAAGGAGGAGAGACTTAGAATGAAGACACTGACATGGACCACCCCTGATTGAAACACATTGTAAACCCTCAGCCATTGAAACAAGGTGACTAATTTTTAAGAAGTTGTGGTGCGAGTACGGTGAATAATATTTAAATGTAATTTTCTTTTAATTTTATGTCATTTTTGCATTAGTTTAAGGGCATTTCAATGATCATTTTAAGTAGATTTTTAGGTCATCAACATCCGTCCCCTAATAATTACATATGAATGAAATTATCAGAGAATTCAGGCACATAGGCTAAAACATTGTCAAATATCTATAGATCCAAATTTATCTATTGATGTTCAGATTTTCGCAGATAAATTGTCCTTATTAGTTATTTAAGAATATTGTTTACTAAGATCAAATTATAAGTCAAAATCTCGGACAAAATAAAAAAATTAAATAAATTCATGGGCATAATAAATATTGCCATGAAACATATTTTGCCAAAGGCATATTCACTCCACTTTTACAAGACATTAGCAAGACCTCTCTTTTGAGAAGCATGAAGGCTACGGAAAAGTGATGAAATTGTAATACATTATTATGAGAAGCGTGATGAGGCTTATGTGCTGAACATCAGGCTAAAGTAAGTGGAGCCATAGTAGACGTGTGAACAGGATGACCAGATCCAGAGTCCCTAAGACAATTTCGAACTCGATCAAGTAGGAGATCAATGGGAGATCTCATGAAGAGATGGATATTTCTTGTAGACAGCAGTATTACCGTACATGATAAAGATGATGGTGATTTATTAACTCAGATTTTATTTTTAAACACTGAAAAGAACAATGTACAAAGTGTATAGGTACCAAATGCTGCAAGTGAAGATAATGGAAGACACGTTTCACAAAGAAAATGCTGTCCTGTGTAGGCTATCTCGCTATTATCGACTCTTCCAAGTCCATTTTACTATTTTTTTTTCAGAAGAGCTATTTTAAGCTCCTGACATTCAGAGCTTCATGAAACAATTTGGAATAGCATCATAGCAACACAAACTCAAGGGAAAAAATGGAACTCTCTGCATCATAATCCACAGTTAATTCCCGATTTACCACGGAAATCGTCTGTAGCTGCATTTAGGTTGGCAACAGGCCATGATTGTTTGGCCAAACACCTGCATAGAATTGGAATATATCAGTCCCCTAACTGCCCATTGTGCAACTCAAACCAAGAAATGGATTCGGAACACCTCAAAATCTGTGCTTCAGTGGCCGGCCATGATAATATCTTTGAAAAATATTGGAGTGCAAGAGGTCAACTGACTTTATTGTCAAACGCCTGGCATTAGAAAACAATAACAACAACCTTATGGAGAGGAATATTTACAATTTTGTTCGATTCATATATGCAGACAAGAACTGGAACACAATGAAACACAGATTTCTTTCTTATAAAAGTTGGACTTAGAACAGTCTGGTACTCAGCCATCGATATGTAGTTGAAAATGCATCTTTCTCAATAAAGCTCAGACTGAGATTGACAATGTAAAGTGCCGGCTTAGTGTAAACCATTAATAAGGAAAACCAATGCATTATATCCCGCGCCGGGCTTAGAGGAAACAACTACAGGCTGATTCACAATAAAACGGGAACGAGAACCAGAGTGAAAACGAGAAGCGAGAACGTGAATATGAAAATTTTTTATTCACAATAAACCGAGAATGTAGATGACTATGCATATCGATATGCATGTCAATAACGATATGTAAAGTCGATATTACGCATTCTGATGTTATTTGTGTATAATTGACCAATGGCGTTTTCTCATGAGTAGAAGGCAGCCTACATAAACACAGGTTAACCAACTTCAAAATTTCAACGGTACTATAAATATGCCCATGCATCTTTATAATCACAATCTATTTTAAGTCTACCATAACGTAAAATAATAATTAGAGAAGAAACATTTGTAATAGGACAAAAATGTACACAACAGTAGTTATTGAATTGAAGCATGAATATCTAGTGTGTAATACAACGAATACAGTAATAAAATATGATTTTCTTCCGATCGGTGTTCAAAGATGCAGCTATTGAGAGCCACGTATTCTCCTTCATTTTCTCATCTTTATACGAGGCGCGCCGCTTATCGTAAACGCGAGGATTTTCCTCAACAGTCAATATTAGAATGTCATCAAATAAAACTTGCTCCATGATGCACAGCACACAACAAAATAATGCATAGGTTATGTCTCGGTCTTCTTGCTACAAAATATACGACGACAAAATAGCTTTTAGATGGCAATAGAATGAATCTAGTGGGCTGTGATCGGAAAGTGAACGCCAAAGTTGAAACTTGGCCAACTCTCCGTTCTCGATCCCGGGCTCCGGCAAGCTTTTCGTTAATTGTGAATGCTCACATTTAAATGTTCACATTTTAACAATTTTACCGTTTTCGTTCCGATTCTCGTTTCCGGTTTATTGTGAACCAGCCTTAACCTTAAAAATCCAACGTGCTTCCGTCAAAATGCAACTTCGTAGCTCGGTAAGGAAATGAATAATTTAGGCTTGACTCGCTCTGTAGTTTATTTTGGTTTTAATAGTTTATATTTTCAGTGAAAAGATATGGAGATTGAGACAGGCAGATAAACAAACAGAATTTAAACTTACGCTGCTAACCGAAACTTCTGTGAATGCCGGCCCTGATACTGACCTGCGCTATGATGTAATTGTTCTTTTCGTCTAGCAACTTGAGGTAAACGTGTATAAAGTCGAGATAGTGCTTCGGCGTGACGTAGTTCCTTCTTCTTAGCTTCAGGAGGAATTCTTGTGTGTACCTGCCAATACTGGAGTGCACGTGTACAACGTGTGCCACTATCGGTTTTCGGAAAGGCTCAGGAACTTTAGGATTCTGAAATAATTAACCAGTAACAAGTTTATTAACTTAGCTAAAACATTTTCATTGGTAAAATTGTAAGAGAACATTAAATGTTATTAACAAATACGATAATAATTAGTTGCCATTATTATAAAAGGAGAAGAATATGAAAAGAATGTAAAGCCTACAGATATTATGAGTTCTAAAGAAATTAAGGTTTAACATAAATGTTACGATGACGAAATTATTAATGGTGAGTAAAACACCGAATCTCTTGATAATTTTCGAAACTGGAAATTTTTAATTAAAGAAGTTAATTAGTTCTACTGCTTAGGCAGCTTTACTACAAATAGACTAATAAAAAAAGTAGAGTGGAAATTAAAGAAAGAGCGTTTTAGTTAAACAAACCTTCATGCATTATTGACTTCCCACCACATAAACATTTAAATAAGGAAAAGTTAAATGATATAGAACTTTTACTTGAAATGTTTCCTTATATTGAGGAGAAAGTTCACGAATTGAAAAAAAACTGGGGAGTTAAAGAATTGCATGTTAAAGTTTTAAAGAGGTTAAAATTAAAGCAGAGCATTATTGAAGAAATCAGAGAAAATGAAATTGGTTGTTCATGTAGTGACAAATATTACATTTTCATTAAATATATAGCAGGAGAAAATATTGGTAAGAAAGAGAAAGACTGAAAAGCAAGTAAATCGAAAACATGTTCAGTAGAATGAAGTGCAACAACTATGAAGAATTTTAAAGAAGGAAAATGAAACTAGGTTGAATCGACAATATTATTATTATTATTATTATTATTATTATTATTATTATTATTATTATTATTATTATTATTATTATATTATTACTACTACTACTACTACTACTACTACTGCTACTACTACTGCTACTGCTACTGCTGCTGCTGCTGCTACTGCTGCTGCTACTACTACTACTACTACTACTACTACTACTACTACTACTACTACTACTACTACTACTACTACTACTACCCCCATACTCATGCGCTTTGTTGCACTTGTTAAAAATAAATATAAGGTAATTACATAATTAAAATAGGACATTTGGTGCAGGGAACATCCGTGTTTGCTAGAAAGATAAATCGTTTAACATGTTACTTAATTGGAATTGTATTTAAATAATTAAAATATGATCATTTTGGTCCAGAGAGCACGCATTTGATGCAAGGATAATTCCTTTAATATGTTTTTTAATTGTTATTACATGCAAATAATTAAAATAGGATCATTTGGTTCAGAGAACATCAGTTTTTGGTGCAAGGATAATTCGTTTAACATTTTTCTAAATTAGTATTGAATGCATACTTTAATAAATCACTCCAAATTAATGTCAATATAAAGAGGATTCTGTACGAAGATAATTTTTATGTTAGCCTTACTGTGCAGCTTTTAATTTTACGAGGGCTGGATCAGGGATGGATCCTTGCATTCAGACTGTTTTAGGCCCATTGTACAACCTATATGGATAATTGAGGCATTGAAATGGGAAAGCATATAAAAAAATCGAAAATCCGTTTTTTCACGAATAAGATAGTACGAACCCACGCCAGTGGCATGGTAAAGCCAGGATGTCGCTAGAAGAAACCGTTTAATTTCAGCAGCTCATCAAAGATGGCGTTAGCGTTAAGTAACGTCCTTTGTAACAGACCCACAAACGTTTTTTGCTTGTCCTATAAAATTTCGTTTTTGTGACTTACACGCTTTCCCATGTCAATGCCTTAATTGTCTAAGTCCAATGGATGACCCATATCACATTCATGGGGAAACGAGAATGCGGATGCTTTAGCAAAGAAAGGCAGCACTGCTACTTACAGACCTGTTACTAAATCTACGTATTACTCTGTGAAAAGATTTATTAAATCTACATACTTAGACTTCAACAAACAAAATATGATAACACAATCTCAAGGGAAAAAATGGAACTCTCTGCATCATAATCCACAGTTAATTCCCGATTTACCATGCAAATCGTCTGTAGCTGCATTTAGATTGGCAACAGGCCATGATTGTTTGGCCAAACATCTGGCATAGAATTGGAATATATCAGTCCCCTAACTGCCCATTGTGCAACTCAAACCAAGAAATGGATTCGGAACACCTCAAAATCTGTGCTTCAGTGGCTGACCATGATAATATCTTTGAAAAATATTGAAGTGCAAGAGGTCAAATGACTTTACTGTCAAACGTCTGGCATTAGAAAACAACAACAACATATCACATTCATGAATCCAACGTTAACAGGCGGGCCAACCTTCCTGGAACCTGCACGTAAGACCCCACCATCTACTGATCAGTCTGAACCCAGAGTCCGAAATCCCAAGCCCTTAGAGCCCAGATCAGCATCGGAAACCCGTACTACCCTCACCCAATTCAATTTTTACTATTACAGATGATAGATGAAATGAGAGGGAATTTGAGAGTGTTGATGGAACGGAAGATGCAACGTCTCTTATTTCTAACATAAATCTCACACAGACCTGATCGGGGATCGAACCCAGGATGTCTGGATGGAAGGCCAGCGATCTAGGACTGTAGTCACAGACGCGGTTTCAAAAGTCTTACCGGCGCGGCGTAGCGAGGAATCTTGCTTGTATGGGACCTGCTTATTGGTTCGTTGCGTTGCTTAAAAATTGCATTTTATTTTACATTTATATAGTTTTATTCTATTTTGACAATAAGATGATTGTGTTCACTTGCACTTTGAAGAATGAAATAATCATTAAAACATGTTTACATTAATCATTCGAAATTGTGTTCATCTGCTAATGGCTTCATTGCCAAATGCAAGGCACTAGACAACAACAAATTGTGTTCACGACATCGCTTCTTTCTGTTTCAGGTGTTGTGCGTTATCCAGAAGACTGTGGTAAGTAGAAAGTGACCTTGATTCAATAGTTACAAACTCTAGTTATTTTGTTTTATAGCGGTAGTGCAACCTTTCAATGGGTATTACAGTTTATAAAATTTTTAGTTACATCATACTTCATGATTATTAAGCTACTTAATTAACATTGATTTACAAAGATTTCGTATTATTTTATCTTACAAAATATTTACAATCGGGCTTAAAATTACTTTAATAGCTAATATATTATACAAGATTTTGCAACACGAATTACTTTTATTCAAATATCGAAAAAAATTACTGTGCTCCAAAATGAAATATATTTCATTTTAGTTTTCTAATTTGTTATAAGAGATATATGTGATAGGTAAAAGTAGTTTTTTTTTCAACGCAATTTGTAACTTCGTACTTCAACCTGAGAAGTTGAGATCTAGTCGGAAGAAGCTTAATTATTTTTACAGTGAAATTTTCACATTTTAAGACACCTTCTAAAATGATATGAATATGATTACCCCGAACAAAAAGTTCAATTAATTATTTTCCAGGTTTAATCCTGAGCTCATGAATAATTTCTTAGTATGTGAAGAGCACATTTATAGGAAAAAAAATAATGTTTTTATGACCTTATACAACAAATCTTAGGATGTGATGGATAACGTTATTCTGAACAAATGAAATTATTTTTACGATGACTATTACACTTTTACTACGTCACACTGCTTTTGACCAATAAAACGGTACGAAAGGACGTCTTTCAACCAATCATGGCTGCTTATCGTACAATTTTATCGCGTCCCTAGCATTTGTTTAATTTTATCGCGTCCCTAGCATTTGTTTATTTTTATCACTACCCTAGCATTTGTTTCTTTGTTTGCCAACATTTCAAAGTGCACTGGTCTGGACGTCAAAAAAACAGAAAATTACAAACCACTCCAGTCGATGCACAGCACTTTCAAATATGACTCGCATTGGCATTCAAGAACAAGAATTAATAAAGATCACTGGTCATATATTATGAAGAGCACCATTCGGAAATCCTGAATAAGTTGAGGGATACACCATGTACATCAACGAGTTCACTTCTTTTACGCACACGTCCAATATAACATCAACTGAACCACCAACCACTAAAACATTCAAATTTGAAAATTGTACTTTCAATAATTGTTTCTTTTAAAATTATTCACGTTTATTTTTTATTTCATCATCGTTAATTAAAACGTTTCTTGTTTATTTCATCATTCCTAATTAAAACTTCTCTAAAAACTTGTTTATATTATTTAGGTTATGTTTGTTATAGCTTCTGCTATATGATGTTATGGATAGTCACGTATCAGAGATTGTTTAATACTAAGAATTATTGAAAATTATCTGTCAAGTGACGTTGATTACTGGGATCCGGATGATTGAAGTGGAATGCAAATGTTTTAATAAAAATGAAACTGAATCAACAAAGCCTTCTTGACTAGTAACCGTCCACAGAGTTCAATGAAGATTCCATAGTTGGCACAACTGATAAGAAGAAAACATAATTATAAAATACTACTGCCATCTAGCGTAATGTTGAGATGGTACAATAATACATTTGAAGACAGTTGTATTTTCGTAAGCCAATTAATATTTTATTGTATTGGAGTACTTCGTTACTTCCAATCTTTATATACTTTCTTCTAACCGTGTAATAGTCAATTAAATCTCACTCGAGTTTTCATTTTCTCTAGATAAATCAAAACCTCTAGTGAGATTACTGTTGATAATATGCTTTGATACAGAGTCTTTTCGGATAAGATGGGTGAAGTTAAATAATTTCGAGGGAAAAATTGTTCCGGGGCCGGGTATCGAACCCGGGACCTTTGGTTAAACGTACCAACGCTCTCCCACTGAGCTACCCGGGAACTCTACCCGACACCGATCCAGTTTTTCCCTCTATATCCACAGACCTCAAAGTGGGCTGACAACAGTCAAGCAACCAACATTTGAGTGCACACTAACTCTGTGTGACTTTAAATTGTGGTTTTCTGTTACGTACAGTGACGTGTATTATGCAAATTAAGCTTTCAGCTTAAAGTTAATTTGAATAATTTCGAGGGAGAGTTAGTGTGCACTCAAATGTTGGTTGCTTGACTGTTGTCAGCCCACTTTGAGGTCTGTGGATATAGAGGGAAAAAAATTGGATCGGTATCGGGTAGAGTTCCCGGGTAGCTCAGTGGGAGAGCGTTGGTACGTTTAACCAAAGGTCCCGGGTTCGATACCCGGCTCGAACAATTTTTCCTCGAAATTATTCAAATTAACTTTACAGGGAGTTATTCCTGAAAGCTTAATTTGCATAATACACGTCACTGTACGTAACAGAAAACCACAATTTAAAGTCACACAGAGTTAGTGTGCACTCAAATGTTGGTTGCTTGACGGTTGTCAGCCCACTTTGAGGTCTGTGGATATAGAGGGAAAAATTGGATCGGTGTCGGGTAGAGTTCCCGGGTAGCTCAGTGGGAGAGCGTTGGTACGTTTAACCAAAGGTCCCGGGTTCGATACCCGGCTCCGGAACAATTTTTCCCTCGAAATTATTCAAATTAACTTTACAGGGAGTTATTCCTGAAAGCTTAATTTGCATAATACACGTCACTGTACGTAACAGAAAACCACAATTTAAAGTCACACAGAGTTAGTGTGCACTCAAATGTTGGTTGCTTGACGGTTGTCAGCCCACTTTGAGGTCTGTGGATATAGAGGGAAAAATTGGATCGGTGTCGGGTAGAGTTCCCGGGTAGCTCAGTGGGAGAGCGTTGGTACGTTTAACCAAAGGTCCCGGGTTCGATACCCGGCTCCGGAACAATTTTTCCCTCGAAATTATTCAAATTAACTTTACAGGGAGTTATTCCTGAAATCTTAATTTGCATGGGTGAAGTTAGTTCGAAGACAAAGAAAGTTGCTTCGTTTTTACCATAAGTTAATATTATGACTTCGGAATACAGCATCCCTTGGGATGTGACGGTTGGAATTATTTACTTCCGTGTCGCTTCAAACCTCAAGAGGTTTATGGCCTCATTCACAGGCTTCCTCCATTCTGTTCTCTCGTGTGCTTTATCTTCAGTTCCTCCTACGCGATCTAGGTCCAAGCAAACTTGATCTTTCCAGCTCAGATCTATCTGCCCAATGTTTACGTCCAGCGGGATTTTCCTGCCATTCGGTTTTTAATAAGAAAGCACCTTCTCTCTTCAGCACATGTCTCAACCAACGGAGTCTTTTAGTTTTGGCATTTGCAATTATATCTGGTTCAGAAAATAAATAAAATCTAAAGCGCCCAATGGACAAAAGTCCACATGACTCTAGTCTAGAAGGTTGTTTAGATGTACACTGTCACACTGTTCACTATACTGACTCTAGTGTGTACAAAATTCAATCAGCGATACTGATCTCTTGTTACAATACAAGGCATGGTAAGTGTCACACTGTTCACTGCACAGAACACATATACAATCGTGGCAGGCCTGGTGGAAAGACTTCCTGGTGCAGATGCGATGGTGGAAACCATGGATCGCAAAACGCGTCACTACGTGCCTCAGTTCATATTCTGCTCGCATCCATTCGTGATTTACCAAGGCATCAGTATTGTAGAAGCTTTCACTTATGGAGTCACTCTTCATTCGGAGCTCTCCTGTCAATTCCTCACATGCTGGTGTAGATGGTTCAGAAATAGAACTCTAATAACTGAATTTTTTCTTGCTCTTCAAATACCATTCTCTTTGACTGTGCCACAAATTTTACTCAAAATCTTGTTTTCAAAAACAGTGTTTTTTGTTTTAGTTAAGAGTCCATGTTTTTGCAGTGTACATTAGAACTGGCTGAATTATTGTTTTTATAACAGCTCACTTTAGTTGCAGCAGAAAGAATCTGGGAAAGTAGTATGGAATTCAGTGCAAAAAACCCTTCGTTTTGTATTTATTAATGTTTGAGAAATTTATTTATCCATCGCATTCTGAGCTGTTAATACGTGGCCTAAATATTTGAATTTTCGAACCGCTTTTAAATCTAAAGTTCCAGTCGTTAATGAGGAGCTGTCTTGACTGTTTCTGGATACTACCATACACAGTGCATTTATTTTGCTAGGGCCCGCTCTCGAAAGCTCAATATATGCGACATTCAACAGCTCACAAGCAAACATTCTGATGTGGGCAGATAAAAAAGTTAAATTTTTTTTCTTCCACCATGTTAATAATGTTAAAAGAAGTGCTTATACAAATTTGGGCCACTCGACCGCAATTACGAGGCCGTCCAGAAAGTTATTTTGTCTGGGGCCGTTTATAGAAAAATCACAATTTCATTGAAATATTTATTGAAACAGATACAGCAATTGTTGCGCTATTTGTCAACATATCCCCCCCTGGTATGAAGACATTTGTCATACCATGGGATCAATTTTTGTGTCGCAGAAGTCAGCCGCTTCAGATCGGAACCTGCGTTTGACTGCGTCTGCTCCTCTCTTTGTCGAGCCTACGATACGAGAAATGTCTCATTTCCGATTGGAAATATGTTGAAAAATAGCTAAAAAAAATTGCTGTGTCTGTTCCAATAAATTTGTCCAATGAAATTGTGTTTTTTTTTTCTGTTAAGGCCCCTGGCGAACTTATTTTCTTTACGGCCCTCGTAATTGCGGTCGAGTGGCCAAAATTTGTATAAGCACTTCTTTTGACATTATTAACATGGTGGAAGAAAAAAATATAACTTTTTTATCTGCCCCCATCAGAACGTTTGCTTGTCAGCTGCTCACACGGTGCAGAACTGGCAATCTTTTATCCGGTTCATTTTTTCGAATATAGCGAAGTTCGATATTCGTTGGTACACATTATCTGGCATTGTGTTGTCTTTTTACTTGGTGCGTGCGTACATTAACCTTCAGTCAGATTGTCTTAAGTCCAGCTGTATGCTGTGCTGGTTAAAATGGAAAGAAACTAGACAAATTCCGCGTTCCGATATTTTGATTACCAGGCAACACTTTCATGTGCATAAAAAACTGCATACTTCGTCCTCATTCGCAGCAACTTGCACAGTAGAATTATAAGATGATTTATTGTTAATTAGAACTAAATCTTGACGAAGATTGTTTCCTTCCTGTCACTTTGTAAAACTTTCTCAGTGTAGTCTTGAATTAAACAATATTATTTAAGTCCTATATGAGGGTTGCAAGGGGTAGTGAAGTGCATTCCATAACCTCTCCTACCCAAATCCCATCCTCTCCTGTATACGGCGGTATAACTGTTACATCTGTATGGAGGAAATGCCATACCATGCCTGCCTGTCCAGAGGCTCTTAAGGTGGCAGCCCCACCACTGGACTTGCCTGGCGACAGTCTTGTAAACTGTCCTGGAGTCTATTTTTTTTACAGTAAAGTCTCAAACGGTAGATAGCCGGCTTAGTAAAAGTAATGTGTAGCCTTAGATCAGTGATGTCAAAGCAAGCGCATTTTTCTGACCTTGACGTCGTGCGCGGGCATCAAGCGCTAAGTATGGAAAGAGGAAGGGTTGTGTATATGAATAAGCAACCTGTTGGATTAAGAAAACAGTGGTGCACAAACTTCAAACGGAACGTGAAATTTTATGTCGTTATTTTTATATGGCTTCTTTCTGTTTAATATTATCTATATTGTCTGTAAAACAAAAGTACTATCACTGATTTCTTAATATTGCAGTTGTGTTTTAAATCTTAATAACATAATAGAGAGTTAAGAAGGAATATTCACTTAAATTCCATAGAAGTATAATATTATACTGTATTAAGTGGATGAAACACATCATTCATAAAGAAAGTGATATTCCAAAGAAAGAGTTTGAGTATGACATGATAAGTTGGAATTTATATTGATGGTATCTTTAGCCTCACAAAAGTAATCAATAAACTAATCAAAACAATATTACAGTACAAAGCAAAGTTACCTAGGTACTGTACTTATTATTTCTGCTGCTACTACTGCTTACTTAGACTATTTACAAATGGCTTTTAGAGAACCCGCAGGTTCATTGCCGCCCTCACATAAGCCCGCCATCGGTCCCTATCCTGAACAAGATAAATCCAGTCTCTACCATCATATCCCACCTCCCTCACATCCATTTTAATATTATCCTCCCATCTACGTCTCGGCCTCCCCAAAGGTCTTTTTCCGACCTCCCAACTAACACTCTATATGCATTTCTGGATTCGCCCATACGTGCTACATGCCCTGCCCATCTCAAACGTCTGGATTTAATTTTCCTAATTATGTCAGGTGAAGAATACAATGCATGCAGTTCTGCGTTGTGTAACTTTCTCCATTCTCTTGTAACTTCATCACTCTTAGCCCCAAATATTTTCCTAAGAACGTTATTCTCAAACACTCTTAACTTTTGTTCCTCTCTCAAAGTGAGAGTCCAAGTTTCACAACCATACAGAACAACCGGTAATATAACTGTTTTATAAACTCTAACTTTCAGATTTCTTGACAGCAGACTGGATGACAAAAGCTTCTCAACCGAATAATAACAGGCATTTCCCATATTAATTCTGCGTTTAATTTCCTGCCGAGTGTCATTTATATTTGTTACTGTTGCTCGAAGATATTTGAAATTTTCCACTTTTTCAAAGGTGCCGCTGCTACTAAACAAATACATATTTACGAAATTATCTGGAATCTGTAAATTCCCTGCCCGTCACTTTCTTGCTCCTTACAAATGTAATTTCTAGAACAAGCATATAAAAGAAGAACCAGCAATTGAATACTGTGACGTACATCTACCAGGAAGACATTGGCCACAGCGAATAGAGCCTGCTCTGGCCAAGGGAAGAACCAGTCGATGCTGGTGTTGTTGATGAGGCCTGGGAAACTCCGACAGCGGTTACGGAGGGTGTCTCCTGTGGGGGACATGCACAGCCCCACGTGCAGGTTCACGCTGCACATGTGTGAGAAGTACTGCCATACTGCTTCCCTGCAATTATAACGTTGGTATTAGCCTACTTTATTATTTCATTTTTTGTCGTTATCTAACATTGTAATAGCATATTAGGTAAGGAAGTGTTTTTACAAAATCGAGATAAAGTTTGAAAAAGGAGCAGAGCCAGTTTTTCTATCTCCGAGACTTTGTAATTCACTTCACAAACGTGTATTGAACAGGATTTTTTTGCACGATAGTATATTTTTAAAATTATATTTTAGAAAAATATTAATATACAATACCTACGTACGGGCTATTCCATCTCAAATCGACCGAAATATAGAGAAAATTGACCTTGCAATTTTTAAATACCATGAAACTTTTTCTGTCCGTAGACAGCTATGATACAATGCTTTGTGCAAAGTTTGAGGCATCAAAACTTCATAGTGTTTAAATTAAAAATATTTAAATTTATCGCATTTTCATAAAATTAGCAACTTTAAACTGTTGTGGCTCCGAAACCCTTTCACCCAATGATCAAAATCATGGTTTATTTTGATGCTGAAAAGTTAAAGTTTATATTGACATATAAACAGTTTTTCTTGCTTTTTATGGAAATGGAGAAATTTAGATTTTTCTTAATTAAGACACCTTTGCCCACGAAAAAATATTTTAAAAATATATGGTTAGATTTGGCATTGAAAGTAGAAATAAACACGTATTTTTTACTGGTGCAACGTTAATAAGATAGTATTGAAAAATCAAATAAAGAGTCCACACCTGTAGAGTAACGGTTAGAGCGTCTAGCCGCGAAACCAGGTGGCCCGGGTTCGATTCCCGGTAGGGGCAAGTTACCTGGTTGAGGTTTTTTCCGGGATTTTCCCTCAACCCAATATGAGCAAATGCTGGGTAACTTTCGGTGTTGGACCCCGGACTCATTTCACCAGCATTATCGCCTTCATCTCATTCAGACGCTAAATAACCTAAGCTGTTGATAAAGCGTCGTAAAATAACCTACTAAAAATCAAATAAAGAAAATAAATAGTACGCGCGTGAGCTAACCAGCTGACTGTGAGGCGGGAGCTAGCCTAGGCAAGCAAGGCCAGGAGACATAAACACGTAATGTTTCGTCTAATAGCGCATAGCTGGACTAGCTTTATCACAGGTTTTCATAAACACAGGAGTAAAATGACGCCCAACGCTCGATTATCTTCATTTCTCGGCCAGTGTGTGCTGTGTTGCACCTTTCAAGTCTAGGCGTGTGAAAATAATCTATTTAATACCCTCGAAACTTATTGCCGAGCCACTAAGCAAACAATGCCGAATCCCTCTTAATAATGCAACGTTTTTTCTCAATATGTTTTTACATTTTTACAAATTGGCAAAACGCCTAAAAGTAAGTAAAATCAGATTATCTTTCTCTCTGTATACAATAAAAATAAAGATTACTTCTTATCATAACCTACCAAATGTCAGCTTCAAAATGAGCTCTCGTTCAATGTTCTGCAATAAATGGTTCCAGAGTTCTGGACGCTGAAAGAGGCTTGTTTTTCTAAAATACGCTAAATTTGTCGCTCAATAGTACGAAAACCGTTTGACTTTCGATAGTATATTTTTGCAAATGCACTCTCCTCAGCACCTTGTATAAATAGGGAAAAAATTAGAGTATAAAAAATGCGAGGTTGTTTACTGATCGATTTCATATGAAATAGCCCGTACGTTGACTACGAACAGCTGATTGATTCTCAGCAAGAAGTTTGTCTCAGGTGTCGGTAGATGGCAGGAGTAGTTTTAATTACAACCCTAGGGCAGTTATTTGTAATATTTCAACATACTTATCTAGGTTGGCAACTCTGAATTCAGTAAAATCAACTTCCAATAGTGGCGGCCGTTTGGTTTAACGATAAAAAAAATACACTGTCGTGCAAAAAATTTATTTTCAAAACGAAAAGTTACATTTACTCGGATCAAATTTCTGCACATTTAAAAGACAAAACTAAAATTCTTTCAACCATTTATTATCATAATGCACTGCTCTCCTAAATTGACTGAGGATATTGGGAAAAGAATCAATGGCTTTTCCAAAACGCGCTATGAAATCTTTCACATGAAACAATTCTTATCTGCCAGAAGGAAACAAAAAACGAGCAAAATTTGTATTAAACTGTTTTGTTTCAAATATCTCAAGAAATAACCCCCTGAAATGAAAGGCACTACTTACAGTATAAATTAATTCAGAATTATACGTAACTGATCTGTTACGATTTTTAAGTAGTAATTTTAATAGTCGTGTTTGAATTGTACGTATTTTTGATCGCTTTGAACGTAATACAATTTAATTTCACATTATTTATCTTATGACTTGAATAGGTTTTAATCATTTCCTGCAAACCTTGAGATTAGATGCGGGATACGGTTAACATTAAGCTATGTGAGCACATTTTACCATCCACCATTGATGTATACCGAAAATTGTTGGTGACCATTTTTCTCTGTTTTTGATCCTGTCAAAGTCTAAATATTTTAAGAAAAAAATCATTCCAACAGTTACAACAAATGGTCGCGAGTGGATTGAAAACCCTTTTCTGTCGGTATGATGAGTCTTAAGGGGAGGGGATGGTACTTTTTGGTGAAAATGAGTAAATTAGAAAAAATGTTTAAAACACTCTGTGATATGTGTGGAATACATAGCATAGCATTCTGTGGATATTTGTGCACTTGCCGGGTGTTGAGACGCCATTTTTAAACTTCCTGCGCTATGGATTTTTAAATCACACGCCCTCTTTGATCGGTTTCCGGTAACTTCATTTTTTTGCTACATTGCCAAACAAAAATGGATATAATTTCTGAACTATTAAAGATACATGCATGAAATTTAGAACACACATTATTTAGACTATTAGGAAACGTTTTTTCTATAACAGAATTTTTTTACTTGATTTCATTTTAAAATATGTCCGTTTGTTTGGAAAAAAGGAAATAAAAAAGTTTTATAAAATTTTAAATCCTTATTTTAGAAACGTAGGGACTAATATCAAAATTCTGTTACAGACAGTTTGTAGAGCATGCGTTTTCAAGTACATTTCAAAAAACTGTTTGAATTTATCTTTAAAAATGGTTAAGATATATCGGTTTTAGTAAAATCCTGTATTGGGTACATTTTTTTCAAATCTGGGCTCCCAAATAATTTTTTTCAAAATATTTATATTTGGTCGAGTTGCTACAGCTATGAGTTCTCTACGTATAAAAAATAGTTTAAACCTAATAGGAAAGAAGTTTTAAAAAATATCATTCTCTCCCCTAACAGTAAACGAAGGCACCGCCGTAGCTCAGTCGGCTAAGGCGTTTGCCTCCCGATCTGGAGTTGTGGCCAGGAGCGAATTCGATTCCCGCTTGGGCCTATTACCTGGTTGAGTTTTTTTTGTTTCGAGATTTTCCGCAATCGTAAGGCGAATATCAGGTAATCTATGGCTAATCCTCGGCCTCATCTCACCAAATACCATCTCACTATCACGAACCTCATCGACACTAAATAACATAGTTGATGCAGCGTCGTTAAATAACCAACTAAAAGAAATAGAAACAGTGACCAATTGATCGAGCTTTCATGCGACAGTGGACTAAAATCAGTTTTCCATGAAATTATACTGGAAATATTTTAGTCAAAATTAAATTTAAGCATTGATTACAGAAGGTTATCACATGAAGTTTATTGATATTCCCTACCAGATAATTATCTGTGCGAGAAAGGATATTCAACATTGGCAACTTGAAAACAAAATCAAGTGGATGAGGACTTTCATGTGCTTTGTGACAGTTTTTATTGAGGTGGGATCATGTCCAAGCACAGGTGTCTCATTTACTTTCAAGGTATATCTGTACGGTACGTTTAAAATAATTCACTTTCATTTAATGTGTTTTGTTTATTTATTTTGATTATTGTGTTTACAATTGAGCTTGATGTGTCGCGAGTTTAAAAAGGTTCAAGATCACTATCTTAGACCACGACAGTACGCCGTGAGACATATTTAATAATATTTTGTATTAATAACGTTTGTTGTTGTTGTTTTCTAATGCCAGGCGTTTGACAATAAAGTCATTTGACCTCTTGCACTCCAATATTTTTCAAAGATATTATCATGGCCAGCCACTGAAGCACAGATTTTGAGGTGTTCCAAATCCATTTCTTGGTTTGAGTTGCACAAAGGGGCAGTTAGGGGACTGATATATTCCAATTCTATGCAGGTGTTTGGCCAAACAATCATGGCCTGTTGCCAATCTAAATGCAGCTACAGATGATTTTCGTGGTAAAACGGGAATTAACTGTGGATTTTGATGCAGAGAGTTCCATTTTTTCCCTTGAGTTGTGAAAATGGCAAGTTGTAGCCGATTTAAGTGAACACCATATTTTAACGTTTTGGTGGCTACTTCATTCACACACAACCCGCAGAATGTCTGGAGGACCACACCTGCTGTTGGTCGATGGGTCCATTGCACCTAGCTGGGAGATCTTGTTGATCACCAGCTTTCCCTCCTTAAGACACTGGAGGACGATTTTAGTGCCATAGCAGGTCAGCACTAGGAACAGAAAAGTAAAAAGAGGAGGAAGGAAAGGGAAATGAACCCCTAGGCCTCGAATGCTCTAATGCCGTCGGGGTCGAAGAAAGTAAGAGTTCAGTCAGAGGACTGGATAGGAAAGGGTAAAGAGGGAATTAGGTATTGAATAGAGGAAAATTATACCAAATTCAGTCATTAACTCATCAAGCTGACCAGTGCTAATTGATGAGTAGCCCCTCCCTTTAGTTCAGCTTGTAAAATTATGCCTACTAACAGCTGCACCACGGGAAGGTAGGGATGGGACATTGGGTATTTGTCCAGGTTGGTTCCTTAAAGCCTTCAATGGGAAGGATTAATGACTCTCCCCCCTGTATTCGACAGATACCCTTTAACGTTTGTGGTGTGTCGAATTATTTACCTGCTCTGCGAATCACTGATAGGAAGATGTCTACGTAACCGGAGTTTGTAAGCGGCTCGGCCGAGAGTTGGATTGCCTCGTTGCTGTTTTTTTTTTGTATAATCCATTCATCTATTGCTACACCGATAAAAAATACCCCTCATTTCTAATGAAAAACAAGAACTGAAAAGACTAGTGGACTATAGTGGACTTTATATTGTCGGCAACCAGATGGATACATTAAGTAGATTGATTGATTCATCTATTGCTATAAGACTGCAAAAAAAACTCGCACAGCTAAGAGACTACACACACAGATTTTTATTACCAACACTGAGTGATATAACAGCAATCCTCCTTAAAAGGACACTCAACTTCCTTGAAAAACTTTGCATTAATATGAGTTGGCCTATGTACAAAACTTCTAGAGATCGTAATGTATGGGTCATCAATAATAGTACATTATGCAACGAGCCTATAATGGTAGTAATTAAGATGCGAGTATGTTTGTTTATGAAACGAGCGCAAGCGAGTTTCATAATTTTCATACGAGCGTCTTAATTACCATTATAGGCAAGTTTCATACGACTTTTTATGCTCGACCATATTTCTAACTTGAAATTATTCATAAGTATTCATGTTATGTTTATCAAAGTGAGGAGCGGAACTGACCTTCTAAATTGTGAGATGTACGCAGACGCGAAAGTATTGATCTCTTCCGAGGAACGAATGTCATTGACCTTGATATAATCTAGAGAATAACATGAACATTAATCTTGATATAAGCTGGAAATTGATTTAGAATTGAAAAACGAGATGACAAATTGAATTTATTTGAATATTATTTACAATTAACGCTAATTATTATAGTAACAGAACATAACCTTCTGCGACAGTATTGGATTTACAGCCTCCCTGACGTTTTGCTAGTTGTCTTTCGATTGCATATCCGAGAATAATCGATACTTGCGCTTTTATAATGCTACAATGGTGATTTCTCATTGGCTGAACAACTGAACTATAATGAATAGGTGTGCTTTAATGAGGTCCATTAAAGGGCTACTACCAGGTGTATAATTACTACATTTCGGCATGGTCGAGCATAAACTTTCTTTTCACACAATTCCAAAAAATAACTTATAAAGCCTATTATTCTTGTTGTTGATTGTATGAGACAAAAACTATTAATAGCGTTTGCTCTAATATGTCACAGGCAATGGATTCAATAATGCAAGTAATCAAAACTTTAAACATCCAACTACACGTAACTCACTTGGTAACCCCATAACCCGCTTCCTTGGATGCGTTTCGAATTGCTCCACAAATCTGCTCCTTTTCGTCATCGTTGAATAGGGCAGGAACTATTCCAATCATCAACATGTTATTGATCATCTCCAGGAACCCTGTTGTACAGAAAGCTCCTCAATTAGTTGTGCTGGCTGAAACAATTTAAGTACGAGAACAACTCCAAGAAGTTCGAAGTTTTTCTGGGTTGAACAATGCAATTTATTCGAACCTTTTAATTTTTTGAAAATGACTTCAGGGTCCACCTCGGTATTTATGGTTTATTGCAGTCTTATAAGGAAATTAATTGTTCATGACGTGTTGAATCTGATGAGTTTGACAGAATTATGAAATGAAATGACAGAAGCAACAATTAAACGTTGTCTAGGCACTGAATGAACGGCCTATACACAACGAAAAGGTGACCATATGGTGTGCTGTTTCTGCTACAGTTTTCATTGGTCCTTACTGTTTTGAAGATCAATCAATGTTCCTAATGTATCCAGCTGTTTGCTGACAACATAAAGTCCATTGTAGTCCTTTATAGTCTACTAGCCATACCCGTGCGCTCCGCTGCACCCGTTAGAAACAAATATGAAGTAATTGCATAATTAAAATAGGACATTTGATCCAGGGAACATTCGTGTTTGATAGAAGGATAAATCGTTTATTATGTTACTTAATTTAAATTGTATTAAAAAATTAAAATGCGATCATTTTGATCCAGAGACCACTCATTTCGTCATAAAAATTATTTTAGGAAATACAGGAAACGAATGTACAGAATAGCCTATCAAGTTTTCTGTGCATAAGAAGCTATTTTAATCTTATCTGTCCTCGATTCACTCAGAAGTTACTGTAATAACATTATAGCATTATGTCCATCTAGAGAAACTACACTTTCCAATGGTGAAATTATAATTAAACAATTAATTAGCTTCCGATATTACTTCATACCAACAAAGAAACATTCTCTGTAGGCTATTTTTAATAGCTTTCGATTGTTGTTGTCCAAGACCACTTATAGACGAAGTCATTTGTTTTTTATTTCATTACACCGCATCGCCTTAGATGGCGTTGTTATTGTAATTTTGAAACTAATTTATCTCATTAAATATCAGTCCTATCAAAATTTTGCATAGAATAAAACTTATCGGAAATTATGTTTAAAGGAACTTTTGTTATGTAATAGTTTTCGTGAAAATTAATAATAAGGGAGATATTTCGATTTATTTAATTCAAGCCCTCTTATAACCCCCCTTTTGAATAAAATATTTTGAATGACATATAGCCTAAATTCTAAGTTACAACGAACTTAATTTATATTCCAATTTTCATATAAATCGGTTCAGCCATTATCGCGTGAAAAGGTAACAAACATCCAGACAGACACATATAAACAAAAATTTCAAAAAAGCGATTTTCGGTTTCAGGGCGGTTAATTATATATGTTAGGACCAATTATTTTTGGAAAATCGAAAATTACCAGAAAAATTTCGGCTACAGATTTATTATTAGTATAGATTCAGTTATTGTTTTTCACGAGAAAAGAGGGGTATTTTGATCGGTGTTCATTATAGATGCCTGTTGCTAGTAGCCAGAGTTGAGGTGTAGTCAATATATACTGCAGGGCTGTATCTTCTGCAACTGGTACTGATGATTTTAATTCACTTCTTTTGTGGTTTATGGATGGACAACTGTTTTGAAGATGAAGATGAGATAATTATTACAGTGAATGGTGAAAAGTATCAGCAAATCTTACAGACATTATTCAGAGATGTACTAAACAGAGATGGCATTTGGTTTCAGCAAGACAGGGTTACGGCCCATACTGCCAGAGACGCACTGAGAAGTATTTTTCCTGGATACATAATTTCTCGGTTTGGTTATATCAGCTAGCCGGTTCGTTGCCTAGACCTTACAGTTGATGATCTTTTTTCTTTGAGATACTTCAAAGAAAGGATGTTTCAGATCAGACACCAATGTATCCAGGATCTGAAGACCAGGATACAGGCAGAAGTTCGAGGTTTTTTGCAATGTGTGATGAACAATTTCCGGTTAAGATTGCAACAAACCAAAAGATACCGATTGGGTCACTTGAAATGTGTCATTTAAAAAAATAATAACTTGCCAATTAATTTTATTGTTATTTTGATATTTCTAAACTTTATAGTCACTTTAAAACAGCATGCTAAATTTCGTCAGAACCTGTATACATTTCTGTACACAATGAAAATTTAAATGATTGTTCAAGAAAAGTAACAAATCAGTTTAAAATAGGAATATAATTTAACATAATAAGAGAATTAATTCAAATCAAGCTTTCAGGTATAACTACCTGTAGAGTTGATTTGAATAATTTCGAGGGAAAAATTGTTCCGGGGCCGGGCATCGAACCCGAGGACCTTTGGCTAAACGTACCAACGCTCTAACAACTGAGCTATCCGGGAACTCTACCAGACACCGATCCAGTTTTTTCCTCTCTATCCACAGACCTCAAAGTGGGCTGACATCCGTCAAGCAACCAACATTGAGTGCACACTAACTCTGTGTAACTTAAATTGTGGTTTTCTGTAACGTACAGTGACGTGTATTATGTAAATCAAGCTTTCAGGTAAAGTAAAGTTGATTTGAATAATTTCGGGGGAAAAATTTAACCGAAGGTCCTCGGGTTCGATGCCCGGCCTCGCAACAATTTTTCCCTCGAAATTACGTCACTATACGTTACAGAAAACCACAATTTAAGTCACACAGAGTTAGTGTGCACTCAGTGTTGGTTGCTTGACGGTTGTCAGCCCACTTTGAGGTCTGTGGATATAGAAAATTGGATCGGTGTCTGGTAGAATTCCCGGGTAGCTCAGTTGTTAGAGCGTTGGTACGTTTAACCAAAGGTCCTCGGGTTCGATGCCCGGCCCCGGAACAATTTTTCCCTCGAAATTATTCAAGACAATTAATTGTTGTGAAACTCATAAGAGTATCGAGAAAAAAAAAGGTGAACGAAATAATCCATAATATGAGGACCGTTTTTGGAAAACTTGCTAACTGCAAAATTGTCAAAACTGAGATTTTGGTGGATTAGTTAACATAAGACAGGCCTCTACATGATGCTAAAGGCTTCTTAGGAAAATCTTATCATATCCTTCACAGTATTGTGTCATAGTGTGATCGTTTTTTCAAAACTTGCTTTCTGCTATGTGAGACCTATAGCAAAACTTGCAGTTATTTCAGTTTTTAGTTTTTACAGTTAGCAAGTTTTGCAAAAACGGTCCTCAATTATTGGTAAGTTTCTTGCCTTCTTCAACGACTTGGGCAGCAGTAAACAGGAACACAGTGGGCTTTCTTTCAACTCCGATCAGGTTGTACAACTTCTTCAGATCTTCCTTGAAACTGTTTTCGTTGTATCCTCTACTGAGCGTTATCTGGAATACACCGCACCCTGTTGTGGAAGAGACTTTTTTTTAATTACTGGTATTTCAAAATATAACACGAATTTCTCAAATTATTTCATCATCATCATCACCACTGATTAAACCATATTTTGTGTTTTTTAATCTCGGAATATATTGATATTTTTTTTTTTACAAGCTGAACTAAAGGGAGGGGCTACTCATCAATTAGCACTGGTCAGCTTGATGAGTTAATAACTGAATTTGGTATAATTTTGCTCTATCCACTACCTAATTCCCTCTTTACCCTTTCCTATCCAGTCCTCTGACTGAACTCTTACTTTCTTTGATCCCGACGGCATTAGAGCATTCGAGGCCTAGGGGTTCATTTCCCTTTCCTTTCTCCTCTTTCTACTTTTCTGCTCCTAGTGCTGACCTGCTATGGCACTAAAATCGTCCTCCAGTGGCTTAAGGAGGGAAAGCTGGTGATCAACAAGATCTCCCAGCTAGGTCCAGTGGTGTGGTCCTCCAGACATTCTGGGGGTTGTGTGTGAATGAAGTAGCCACCAAAACGTTAAAATATGGTGTTCACTTAAATCGGCTACAACTTGCCATTTTCACAGAAATGGATTCAGAACATCTCAAAACCTGTGCGTCAGTGGCTAACCATGACAATATCTTTGGAAAATATTGGAGTGCAAGAGGTCAAATGACATTATTGTCAAATGCCTGGCATTAGAAAACAACAGCAACAGATATTGAGATTTAAAATTAGTCATTGCTGTACTTTTTCTTCGTCGTATGGGTCCGTAGCAAGGAATATCTTTTCGGAATGTGGCAGTCATCGATTCTTTTGAGATGTTCTAGCCAATTTTAAAGATATTTCAGAAAATAATTGCAAGATACCACGATATTTTGAAAGTTATTTCAAGAGTCATATTTTTGAGGGATTGGAAGTTTATTTTCGTCCCTTAATGTTTCGATAAGAGAAATTTTTCACAGGGAAATGAGGGATTTCTCTTCCTTATGTCCTTACTAAGTGAAATTCTTCATAACTTACTCTGAATTGTCTCAAACATAGACATGTATGTATGTATTTATTCACACTGCAAATGGGTATATACCCAATGGCAGTGGTAACTAATTACACTCAATAATGACAATTAATAATGAACACAACTAATAAAAAACAATAATTAATAATAATAATAACAATAATAAAATAATAAAATAATAATAACAAGGAGCATCCTAAATTAAATGAAGCATGGTCACTTAAAATAACATTTAAAATAAATATAATTTGTATCTTAACCCAAGTTCGAACTAAGACCCACGAGTGTGAGAGGTTCATACCTACAAGTACCTTTCGGCACTTCACTTATTTCGCTGTCAACTCACTCACTGCACTGATTCTACCTGATTTCACTAACACTTCTAAACATTTCACTGTTCAAATACATTGCACAGCCACTTCACTGACACCAACACACTTCATTTACACAATTGACTTCACTGACACTACTCACTTCACTGACACAACACACTTCCTCACTGATATAACACTTCAAATAACAAGATATCAATTACACCCTTTAAGTAGTGTGTATAATATACTACCGTCTATTAGTAAAGTCCTTAATCCTATTTTTAAATACTTTTTGGTTATTGGTAAAGCCTTTAGTAAGTCTGCAGATAAAGCATTCCAGTCCCTGATAGTACGATTGAGAAAAGAAAACTTTCCAGTGTCCGTCCTCTGTCTTCTTTCCCTCATTTTGTATGAGTGGTCGTTCCTTGAAGAGTAATTTGACGGCTGCAACCTATTTTCTATTTCTTTCCAGGCAGGCTCACCTCTGTATGTTTTGAACATTGCACATAATCGAATTCGCGTTCTCCGGTCCGTGAATGTGTCCCATTTTAATGGTGAATTATTACGACAACACTTGAGAGCCCGTTTTTTAATATTTTCCAGTATCTTAATATGTTCTAATCTGTAAGGATCCCAACATGCAGCACCATATTCCATTGCTGGACGAACTAGTGATTTATATGCAATCTCTTTGGATTTATCAGAGACTTTTCTTAGTACCCTCATCACAAAGTGTAACGCCTTCCATGCCTTTCCCACTGTGTCAGTAACGTGTTCCCCCAGTCGAGATCGCTCTGCTGGGAGTTACGTTGAATCTTATTGTTGAAATTGATAAATATCACGGATATAACGAATCAATTATTATTATTATTATTATTATTATTATTATTATTATTATTACTATTTTTTGTTGTTGTTGTTGTTTTCTAATGCCAGGCGCTTGACAATAAAGTCATTTGACCTCTTGGAATCCAATATTTTTCAAAGATGTTATCATGACCAGCCACTGAAGCACAGATTTTGAGGTGTACCGAATCCATTTCTTGGTTTGAGTTGCACAATGGGCAGTTAGGGGACTGATATATTCCAATTCTATGCAGGTGTTTGGCCAAACAATCATGGCCTGTTGCCAATCTAAATGCAGCTACAGACGATTTTCGTGGTAAATCGGTAATTAACTGTGGATTTTGATGCAGAGAGTTCCATTTTTTCCCTTGGGATTGAGTTATCAAATTTTGTTTGTTGAAGTCTAAGTATGTAGATTTAATAAATCTCTTCACAGAGTAATACGTAGATTTAGTAACAGGTCTGTAAGTAGCAGTGCTGCCCTTCCTTGCTAAAGCGTCCGCATTCTCGTTTCCCAGGATTCCACAATGGGATGGTATCCATTGGAATACAATTCTTTTATTGAGTGATAATTGAGAGAGCATTTTAGTTATTTCTGCTGTTTGAGATGAAAGTGTGTGTTTAGAGACTATTGATAGAATAGCTGCTTTGGAGTCTGACAATATAACTGCATTCCTAAATTTATTGATGTGGCATAGAAGATTCCTGAGACTTTCACTTATTGCAATGATTTCACCATCAAAACTTGTTGTTCCATATCCAAGAGATCCATAAAGTGAGAAGAGACAGCACGTAACACCTGCACCGGCACCTTGTTCTGTGGAGATCAAGGATCCGTCAGTGTATAAATGAAGCCAGTTTTGTGGAGGGCACCTAATATTATTTTTGTATAAATGGTGTCTGTTATAAAAGAAGGCTATAGAGTTTTAGAATGTGTAAGGAATATTTTAATGTAAATGCTTGCAGAAGAAAGCGCAGCACCCCGATATCGTTGGCAACATTAAATTGAAAGCGAGAAACCGTCTGTCGTTTCAGCACTTATTACAATAGCGTACGGGCCTCAATTCTGATTGACTCTCCGATTCATAACGTCACGATAGCGTTAGCTAATTGAAGACTGAACATAAAAAAGACTATACGTTCCAATATCGTTGAAAATTAGTTTTTCCAAAAAGAAAGTATGTCCCTGGCTCAATCCACAAAGAAAAATTATAAGTCCCAGTGTAATTTTAGTTAGGCCCTAGCTTCTCCCACAAACGTGTAAAAGTATGGTGTTACATTAGGCCTACTATTCTCACTACAAAAAACTATTTTCAACAGTTTGTCTCTCTGACCTTTCTTACGTCCAGTCTTCCATCACTTAAAGGTTGAGTGCGAAAACTTTCCAGTAAGATGAACGAAGGTGCTATAAAGCATATTTTTTTCACAAACGAAACAAATGAAAAAATGACAAAAGATTTGAGGAAATCCCTATTGTTGCTGTCCACTGTTGTGGAGGAACGGTTAGCGCAAGTTAATTTTGGGTGATTCTGGCATTGTCATCCCATCATTTCCATCTGATTTTATACTTTACTAGCCGTACCCGTGCGCTCCGCTGCACCCGTTAGAAATAAATATAAAGTAATTACATAATTAAAATAGGACATTTGATCCAGGGAACATTCGTGTTTGATAGAAGGATAAATCGTTTAATATGTTACTTAATTTAAATTGCATTTAAATAATTAAAGTGCGGTCATTTTCGTCCAGAGACCACTCATTTGGTGCAATGACAATTCCTTTAACATGTTCCTTAATGAAGATTGACGTGTCATTTAGTTTTAATGTGCATACTTTATATTACTTGCTATATGTTTCAGAAGTTACTGTAATAACATTGTAGAATTATGTCCATCTAGAGGAACTACACTTTCCAATAGTGAAATAATAATTAAATAATTAATTAGCTTCCGATATTACTTCATACAAACACACAAACATTCTCTGTAGGCTATGTTTAATAGCTTTCGATTGTTGTTGTCCAAGGCCCTTTATAGACGAAGTCATTTGTTTTTATTTCAGTACAGCGCCTTAGATGGCGTTGTTATTGTAATTTTAAAACTCATTTATCTCATTAAATATCAGCCCTATCAAAATTTTGTATAGAAAACTTATCGGAAATTATTTTTAAAGAAACTTTTGTTATGCAACATTTTTCATGAAAAGCAATAATAAGCGAGATATTTCGATTTATTTAATTCAGGCCCCCTTATAACCCCCCTTTTAAATAAAGTATTTTGAATGCCATATAGCCTAAAATCTAAGTTACAACGAACTTAATTTATATTCCAATTTCCATAGAAATCGGTTCAGTCATTATAGCGTGAAGATGTAACAAACATCCAGACAGACAGACAGACAAACAAAAATTTCAAAAAGCGATTTTCGGTCAGGGTGGTTAATTATACATGTTAACACCAATTATTTTTGGAAAATCGAAAATTACCAGAAAAAATTTTGACTACACATTTATTATTAGTATAGATTTTAAAGAGTATAAAAGACATTATTATAATCACTAAAGCAAAGAGATACACAATGATGGGCCAGATAGTCCTTAGCCTATATCGTAAGTTGAGAGATCTGATCGTTCCCTTTGACTATGTTACCTGCTGCATACGCCGCCAAGCGCATGATGGACTGCTTCCCGCTGCCTCCTACGCCCACGATCATCACATGCCCCTTGTGCATCCGCAACACTCTATGAACTCTGGTTAGGTGCTCCAAAGCGTCGTCAAACAGGACAAGCTGCATTTTTGCACAGTGCTCGTTGTAGTCTTCCAGGATCTGAAACGGATTAGTTACGATGTTTTTATAACATCACTAGTGGCTTGTGCAGCATTTGCTGCAAACTAAGTTCAGTAGACGTTCAAATAAAAATTGTCAGATTTATTTTCAATGAAGAATACCAGACATTCTGGAAGTTATTTGCTTCCATAATAATGAAACATACTCTCTCTGAGTGGTTTTTTATGCCAAATACTTTTCCTTTAATCTATACACCTCCAGTTTTTAGTTTGAACGCGAAAATGCAAGTAACAATGTCAGAACGATCAGTGGGTTTTTCATGTGGGAGTAAAGCAGTATAAAAATAGCTATTTCAGGTCATTGCGGATTATAGGTGAAAGTTAAAAAAAATGTCAGGTTTGCTATGCTTTCGAACAATAGACATAGCATCTTGGTGTAGCTGCTGCATGTTTCGTAAACTACCTTGAAATGTAGAGGGTAAAATCATTTTATCCTGCTAAGAGATCTTGCTGAAATGATCGGGAGACTACAAAATCTCGTAGGCCTCTTATTTTATCAGTAAGTATTACCTTTTGGTCTTTCCTTAGGAACTGTAATTTTTGCGTTCTCTCGACCCAATACTGAAGAGAATGACGCATATAAATATGTACATCACACCGCCATTAAGTATATGAAAAAGACCCAACCCCACTTGATTAATAACTATAAAAATATTTTATTTTAATAACAATATTATCTTAGGTAAGTTTTATAGTTTTCAGTAACATATACTATATATACTATATAGCCGCCACTTAGTAAATTATAGAAATCAAGATCTAAATTAAGATATTCTCTACATCTACTTATATAACCCCAAACGTTTCACTTTCATATGATCAATATAGAATTAATATGTATAATTAATGAAAAATAGTCACAGCATGGCATTAACTATAATATTTCATTCCTAATGGTAGTAATGTTATCAAACCACCTCAAGTTTTGTAGTTTTTAATATCCAATATACAGCTGTACTCAGAAAATTACACACCACAGAATCAGACCTGTAAATTATTTTAGTAAGTCTTGAAGTTTTTAATAACCAATTTAATTTGAGCTCTAATAGTCAGCATTCTTGCATATCATGGCCTTCGTGTAATATTGTTTACTGTAGTGTGTGTTTTGTTTTATTCTGAAATGCAATTAATAGTGACGACAGATGGATTTTAGAAAACAGGAAAATTATGTTCAAAATTGACATTTCACTGAAAACGACTATTTTTCTGAAAAACTTTGGGTTCCAAGCTTCAAAATGAGGGATCATTTATTAAAATCCGGTCAATCGTTTTCCCGTAATTTCCATTACCAGTTCAAATTATATATATAGATATTTTCTTATTATACAGGAAAAGAAAAAGAAATTGGCTGGGCCACTAGCTAAGAAGAAACTTCCTACTGAAGAATATACTAGAAGGAACGGTGAACAGAAGAAACGTTCGGGACAGAATAAGATATCAGATGATAGAAACATTAAGTTACATGGATCGTAATGAATGATGATGATGATGATGATGATGATGGAGAATTGTTGGGTTGTAATAGGGGAACTGAGGCATTCAAAAAAGCCCCTCCATTGCCTGGACCAGCATGTCCAGCAGAAGGTAGGCCTACACATTCAGGGAGGGTCGACCTTGATTTGAACTCGGGCCCCATGGCTAATAAGCTGAACGCCTAGCACTGAGCCACCGTGGCGGTTATTATTACGCGTATTATACAGGATGTAACGAAAAAAAGTGGGCAAAATTACAGGTATGGATTTCTCGTATGTAAAAGAAGAAAAAATTGTTGTATCAAAATGGGTCCGGAATTGCTTGGTTTCTGAGTAGGACTTGCAAGTGTGATCCATACTGGATTTCAGTATGCTTACTTACTGTAATTATTTTGATGTATTCTGTTAACATTTACTTAGATGGAGTCTTAAAAGTTTTGACCTTCTGCCTGAATACAGGTCGCGGCTCGTCGTCTCATCGAGTTCCGAACATGCTTGGCCTTCACGTTCACCAGATCTCTTGCACTTCTTCATGTGTGGCACTTAAAATCGTTTATGTATTGGACTTCTGTGGATAATGAAGGCATTCTCTGTCAGCGGATTCTGCAAGGTTGTCAGACAATAAGAACAAAGCGAAGAATTTTGTGGGAATCTTCGGATCTCGACGAGCTGCAGTCTGTATTCAGCCAGGTGACGGACATTTTGAACAGTTGATTTAAGAAAATATAACAGAATGCAAACAAACGTACTGGAGTGCATTATGATCATACTTGAAGTCCTAATCAGAAACAAAGTTGAGTTACATTAAGGGTTTATGTATCTGAACGACCACAAATATTATCAGAAAATGCAGGATCTAGATTTTTTAAATTTTATAAGAAAATGAACAAGGACAAAATTCACAAGGTATCACAACAAGACTTGTTAGAACTTAAATATCTGATAAAAGTTTAAAAGCGGTTACTAATATTTTTAAGAAATTCACTTTTTACTTTAAATTAAATTTTCCAAAAGTTGAAAATTTTCACACATTATTTCATAACTCCACAACCATTAGAGATAGAATCCTGAAACTTTATACACTGATTTAGCATCTATTTATGAAAAAAGTAGACTACAATAATGCCCATTTCTATGAAAACAGAAAAAAATAGGTCAAATAGGACAAATAAAAAATTAATTGCATTAAAATAAATAATTCTACATGTCTGAGAGTAGTCTACTTTTAAGAAATAAGTGTTTATTACATGCAGGAAAAATATTGTAGATGTCACAGAGACCATAACAACGTTATGGTTACCAAATGATGTAACTGCAGAATTCTTTTGTTTTTTAAAACTGGTTTGAAATAGTAATATGCGTTACAAGAGCGGTATGTTGAAGTTTTCATGTTCGAGGAAAAGTTTGAAAAAGCGAAACGTAGTTGAGCTTTTTTAATTTCCGAGAATTGAAAGAAAACATACCGCTCGTGTATCGTACATTATTTTGTGCGAAGATCGTTTATTACATACCTGGAAGAGGAATTTCTAATTAGTTGCAATGAAATCTCCATCTTGGTTTCTGTTCAATGACGGCAAATTTGCAAAAAAAAAAAAAAATCTATCTTCAACATTGTTGCTTTAAAATGTTTTCTGTGTTTACTATACTCCAGCAGGCCGTGATATACGTCTGTCTTTTTTTTCCTCCAGTCTATGATGTCTGGAATCTTGTTGATTTTTTCACGGCTTCCTTAATGTTACTTGCATCACCAATGCAGTAACTTTAGTGGAGTTGTAGAGTTTACTTAATTTTTGCAAATATTTAAAAATAATAATTAACAGTGCAATTTAGGTGAAATTGCAGTGGTAAGTTTCCAATTCATAATTACTACTGTATTGAACGTCTCTAAAAATAATATGTTAAAAGCCTAAAGCAGTAAAATCAATATGTCACTTAAGCGGTAAGAAGAGGGAAATTGTTATGTGTGTTAGGTTGGGAATACTGAATGTGGAATTTTAGACTTTCCGCGGATTGGTTTTGTGCGGAAACCAAGCAAATACGCACGATCTCGCACAATAGTAATATGCGTTACAAGAGCGGTATGTTGACGTTTTCAATTTCCGAGAACATGAAAAGAAACATACCGCTCGTGTATCGTAAATTATTTTGTGCGAAGATCGCTTATTACATACCTGAAAGACGAATTTCTAATTAGTTGCAATTAAATCTCCATCTTGGTTTCTGTTCAATGACGGCAACTTTGGAAAACAAATATATCTATCTTCAACATTGTTTCTATAAAATGTTTTCTGTGTTTACTATACTCCAGCAGGCCGTGATATACGTCTGTCTTTTTTTTCCCCCAGTCTATAAATGCGAACTTAAAACAAACGGTAAGGTTATGTAATGATTTATTTTTCATGTTAATACTTTAAGAAAATTATTTATTTCTGCACATTGAAATTATAACAAAATTATTTATTTCTGCACATTAAAATTAACTGTCATATTTGTGCAGTTATTCAGAGTCACTGGAGCACCACCACCAGTTTTTTCTATTGTGAAACTTTTTTGCATGAATATTGATTTTCCAGTTTCCGTTGAAGTTGAAGCATTAGCAGTATAGATGACAGCATTTGATAAACCCTCCGTCTGGCAGGAAGTCGATGCACCTGAGACTGTGGTTGTAGAGTTTACTTAATTTTTGCAAATATTTAAAAACAATAATTAACAGTGCAATTTAGGTGAAATTGCAGTGGTAAGTTTCCAATTTATAATTATTACTATATTGAACGTCTTTAAAAATAATATGTTAAAAGCCTACAGCTTAAGCGGTAAGAATAGGGAAATTGTTATGTGTGTTCCGTTGGGAATACTGAATGTGGTATTTCACACTTACCGCGTATTGGTTTTGTGCGGAAAGCAAGCAAATACGCACGATCTCGCACAAAATATTATTAGTAACCTTTTTATACTTTTATCGGATATTTAATTTCTAATAAGTCTTGTTGTGGTATCTTATACTTTTTGTCCAATTGTGAGTTCATTTTCTTATAAAATTTTAGAAATTTAGAGCCTGCATTTTCCGATAATACTTGTGGTCGTTCACGTACATATCGGAGGTGTTCGGGTAAAGGGTATATAAGTCATTTTTTTTGTCCAGGTGGAATTTTGTTCCCCAGATGAACACACAAGTTAAATTATTCAAGTGGGTGTGCAAAAATCAAAGAATACTAGCAGTTGATGTGTTTTATTTGTGTAGAAAATTATTTGTAATAAGGGTTCCAAGTTTAATTTTCATTTATCTCCGAACTCATTTTTATGACTTATCTCCCTTTACCCAAACACCACAGAATTATACCCTTAAAAATGTAGTCACAGAAAAATAATATATATTTTTGTACTTGTATCTTCAATGCAGCCATAGCTTAGTAAATATAATACAATATGCAAGTACCTCTCGGAACAGGTGATATATTGCATCGTAATCAATAAGGTCTTCGTAGACTCGAGGCTCGTCTTCATTCATGGCATTTCTGTAGTCCCCAAACAGCAGAGGATCTCGCATGATGTACTCTGTGTCATCGGGGAAGGCGTCCTGCAGCTCTCCGGTGATGCGAGTCTTCATGAATTGCTGATCCTAAGAGAACAAATAGACATTCCCAATCAGTATTATACAGGGCTACTACAAAGGCTTTACCGGATTCCATAGCCTTGTATTATGAAAAGTATGAGACATACATTATTGAAAGTTATACCAATAAAAAGAGAAACTCGCCAAGTTTTTGGTCCATCAACTGCTACAAGTGCTCGATGTGACCTCCTCGACAAACGTCCACTCGGTAGTCTAACTCCTGCCACACCAGCTGGAGCATATCACGATCAACTCTAGCCACTGCCGCACGGGTCCGGTTATTAAGTTCTTCAAGATTAACTGGCAAAGGAGGTACATACACTGATCTTTGACAAACCCCCATAGAAAAAAATCACAGGGAGTCAGATCTGGCGACCGAGGAGGCCAACGGAGAACACACCGATCGTTGTTACAAGCCCGTTGATGTGGTTGATGCCTCAGTTACATGAAGATAAACAGGGTTTCTATTTCAACAAGATGGGGCTCCACCACATTTCCATCTGGAAGTGCGTGAGTATATTAATGAGCATCTACCACAACGTTGGTGTGGACGGTGTGTTCTCCGTTGGCCTCCTCGGTTGCAAGATCTGACTCCCTCTGATTATTTTCTATGGGGGTTTGTCAAGGATCAAGTGTATGTACCTCCTTTGCCAGTTAATCTTGAAGAACTTAATAACCGGACCCGTGCGGCAGTGGCTAGAGTTGATCGTGATATGCTCCAGCTGGTGTGGCAGGAGTTAGACTACCGAGTGGACGTTTGTCGAGGAGGTCACATCGAGCACTTGTAGCAGTTGATGGACCAAAAACTTGATGAGTTTCTCTTTTTATTGGTATAACTTTCAATAATGTATGTCTCATACTTTTCATAATACAAGGCTATGGAATCGGGTAAAGCCTTTGTAGTAGCCCTGTATTAATCAGCAGTTGTGTATAGTTTGAGAAAATTATACAATGATTGGTCTTCAATTGAAGGAACAGACATGTTATATACTCTAATTTGTGAATTTAAAATTATAGATATGTTGAATGACTAAATTTAAGCAAATAATTTACAAAACACTTTATGGAATCTTTTAGGTGCCCTATCTTATAAAGATTAAAAACGGAACTCTGATATCTACTAAACTTTAAAGGAAAAAGTGCATTTGATGTTCCCATCTGTTTCCATTATTTGTATGAGTATTTTAAAAACCGTTTACAGACGACCACTACGATTTTAGACTTTTATGTTTATTTTTAGTTGGTTATTTAACGACGCTATATCAACTACTAGGTTATTTAACTTCGAGATTGATGATAACTACATGTTATTTGGAGAGATGAGGCTGAGGATTCGCCATAGATTATCTGACATTTTACTTACGGTTGGAATAAACCTAAAGACAGCTCTAAAATATGTCAGAAAAGAAACCTAATTGCAATTCTCTATTACGTGTAAGTATACTATAGTTAATTGCAAGTGAAGTTTGGACGATACCTGGAAGAGATAAAAGTAATAGATAGCCGAAACTGCAACTGGTTTGCTGTAGTTGTATTTTTAATTACGTTTCAACTCCAGAGGTTAGGTGGCGCCAAATTTTAATAGGAAGAATGTCTGTTAGGGACAGGGCTCAAGATTCTTTTACGTACTATAAATTTATACAACGCGATCCAAAGTTTTTTAATTCCCTTCTAGAGAAACATATGCTAAGAATTTTATAGGCCATGAAGGTCTATACTCCTTGGCCAGATATGAATCTCACGATTTTAGGTTTCAACTACTGTCATGGGAAGCATTAGACCACCGAGGGCAACAGAAAAAGAAATTGATAAAGATGGTTTGGCTATTAAAGGAATTAAATTTCTGTATTCTAATGGTTTTATAAGTCTCTAAATTTAATTTAGGATATAATTTCTTAAAATTTTAGAAATGGTTTTTGTATACGCCGTATATGGTCTGTCATAAATAATAACTTGTCACTCGAAAAATTGACTAATTTTTACGATTTTTCCGCTGGTTTTTGTTTTTGTTTTTTTGTTTTTTTGTTTTTTGTTTTTTTTTTTTTTGCTAATAAGAAACTTTTCCGGTGCCGTACACTCGATTTGGTTACGCGTTTGCCAGCCAGAAATCTTCACTTTTCTATGTAGAGATGAATGAATTATCGCTATGAAATTTAAAACTTAGGGTTAATGTCAATAAACTACAAATTACGAAAAATGTTGTTGTTGTTTTCTAATGCCAGGCATTTGGCAATAGTCATTTACCTCTTGCACTCCAATATTTTTCAAAGATATTATCATGGTCAGCGACTGAAGCACAGATTTTGATGTGTTCCGAATCCATTTCTTGGTTTGAGTTGCACAGTGGGCAGTTAGGGGACTGATATATTCCAATTCTATGCAGGTGTTTGGCCAAACAGTCATGGCCTGTTGCCAATCTAAAAAAGTACGAAAAATTTCAACGAACTTAAACTTACACTAAATATGGCTCACAGTTCTCAACATGTCTACCGCCCCGAAGAAAGCACAAATGCAAGCGACGCACCATCTCCTCGTGTACTCTCGAGAGCATTTCAGGAATAACCATTGTATTTTGTGCTCAGTTGTTTCCAACAATTCTGGGATGATGAAAGGTTTATCTGCAAACATACGATCCTTAACAAATCCCCATAAAAAGAAATCCAGGGGGAGTTACGTAAGTCTGGGGATCGTGGCGGCCAAGCAATTGGAAATACTTCGTCAATCGAGTTTCGAACATATCGTGCATAACTGAAAGGAACCGCTCATTTGTTGCACCAAAGCAAACACACATGGAATAGAAATTGCGCTTCCTCGTCGTCACATTCGTGGCTAGATCGACTTCTAGCGAGCAAACGCGTAACCAAAACGTGTGTACGGCGCCGGGAAATATTCTTACTAGCAGCGATGTACAACAAAACCTTAAAACATAAGTGATTAGAAAGAGAGTTTTGATATTATTTTATTTTTAATTATTGAACGAAATAAAACACAATTGAGGGGTTTGCCGGAAAAAGGGCGTATACGTCAATATAGTGAATTGAGATGCAGGCAATCTAAGATTTTAAAACGCACCTGAATAAAATGTTATACAGATAGTGAACAAAATTATACATTAAATTAAAAATCTTAGCGAATATAAATGTTTTGTAGCATTTAGGCAATTTATAATATTACATTTCCTTATATTTGTACCATATAAAACTTCGGTATATACGCCCTTTATCCATATAAAGATTTGCTTAGCGGATTTAATGTAGATTTCAGATTTAAATTTCACACGGAATTGAAACAAAGATACATTTTATGACATTTATTATCTACTTCTAAAGTAATTTACATTATTTCAGATATACTGAGTAGACATTAAGTACGCAAAGCAAAATCTCTGAATATAACAGAAAAAGAAAATCTCCATTTTGTGTGAACATAAATAAATAAAATTCATTCTTTGTATAATCCTGATAACAATAAGCCCAGAAATCTGAGAATTGTAACAAATCTCTTTATAGAACATAAAATATTTCCGTCTGAATCTATGAGTTTCATAAGTTTGTTTACTCCTAAAGCAAGGACAATAATGAACATAAAAAGTAGTCAAAGGAAACAACTGGACTGACTAAATTGAACTATATATATTTGGTTAGTCTCTACCAAGAGAAAGCACACACAGTACAATATGCGGTTATGTGCAGCGCTAGCTCTACTTGTAGACTGACTGACTAAATCGCGCACGCAGCCCTGTCCTGCAGGTATGTGCAGTACAATCAAAACAAAATTTCGCTACTATAATTAGCGAATTATTCACTACATTTTAAACCGTTTTCCCGAAGAAGGGCGTCTTTCTTCCGGCAAATCCCTCAATTGTTGTAGAACATTTACATCTCAACAGAAAGAAATGCCACATAGCTCACCTCCACGGTGATTAGACGATCACAGATGACTCTGGTGAACTCGTTTCTCCAAACCCTGGCAAAACGTTTGGGAGTGGTCACATAGACAGCCGTTGTTAGGAGCAACCCCGCACAAATTCTGGATAGATCTCGAAGATTGAAAATATAGTGAAACTTCGAAGGTGTTGGAGGAAGTTTAGTGACCGCCGTCTGGTTAACATATATAGGAAGAAATTAATATTTACCGTTTTTTATAATCATAGACTGCTTCACTAAATTGGCTTATGACATACATGTAGCATTATTATTATTATTATTATTATTATTATTATTATTATTATTATTGTTATCCAAATATTGAAACCCTATTTTACCTTTGGTATATTAGGGTTGTAGTTTGTTACATGCGAAATACATTATGTAGAGATAATACACAATTTTAAAGAAGTAGTAGCAGGCACGAGTCATAGTTACAATATAAATACACTAATTAATAGACAGTAAACAGTACTAAATACGTTATGTAATAATTACATTCAGTTAAAACAAAATTGCATAATAAAAATTAGAAATTATAATCGAAGGTGTAGAGAGATTGCAAGAATATGACATAAATTTGCGATTTTATACATAATTTTAAGCAATAGTAAAGAGATAATGCACAAAATTGGCCTAGTTACAAATTAAACACCTATTATATAGGTGGTTTGCGATAGTAAAGAAATAAAAACAAAATTACTTACGGTTACAAACTATATACCTGTCATCAAATACTGAACAATAGTAAAATCTATAATACAAACATAGTTATTGTTGTTATTGCTATTATTATGTCCCAAAGAGAGATACCTTGTTTTAGATAGTGCATTAGAATTTTATATCATCATTAATTTACATACACTTAATAGCTACAGTCTTGCATGGATGTGGTGTATAAACTCTGTGAATTGTTTATAACATTTTTTCCTAAGTAAATGGTAAAGGAGTGCGCAGTAATTTAAATTGCAGTCCGAGATATGATATCTTAGAAAGAGTCTTTTCCTTTCGAACACTGGACAGTGAAAAATCAAATGTTCAACAGTCTGATTGTCTTTGCATATGCAAGAGATTCTTCTGCACTTTTGATCCTAAATCTTTCAAATTAGGAACCGAATTTTCCACGGCCGGTCATAAATTGAGTGAAAAAGAAGTCGGTTGAGAACTGACTGCAACTACATGTAGCATTCGGATTACAATTCGTGTCATGGAATTCAACGTTCCCAACGAAGAGCTTATCAGTTTTCTGTCCGTCCCTCTGGAGTAATAAATTGATGTTTTATTCCTTTGGGCCTTACCTGGAATAATTGCAGAGTGATGTCAACGATGACAGATACCATTGCTCTAATTTCTTCGTTGAATGTCTCGGTGTGTCCAGCAAGAATGGATCTGTATATATGCTTCACAGTTTCGTCAGATGGAAAAGTCAGGTTGAATACAGAGAACATTGAGATGAAGCGGGGATCCACCTCATTTCGGCCACCGCCAGCTTGTCCCATCCCCGCGAAGAAACCTACAAACAGAAATCATAAAAATTTACTATACATAGCGATTTAACATGGGAAATTAATTACTTGTAAATAATATGTCCCCTATATGTTCCAAAGGAAAATATGAGAAAAATATTAAGATACTAAAAGTACGTCGAAATGAACTAACAGTTATTTTAAATTCCTGATAGGCCTATGTTTAGAGGGAAGATTGGGCGGCAATTCTTAAGGAGGTCAAGGCTAAACTAAAAGGGCTGTATCACCACAGATGATGATGATGATGATGATGATGATGATGATGATGATGATGATGATAGGCCTATGTTTAGAGGAATCAATTAAATAACATTTCAACTTTCCTAAAGTGTCAACAGTATTATTTATTTTGGATTATTTCTGCCACGGCCTCATGAAATTTGATGTATGTATGTATTTATTTACACTGCAAGTGGGCAAGCACCCGGTGGCAGTCGTATACACAATATAAACAATACACAATAAAATGATGAACAATACACAATAAAATGATGAACAATACACAATAAAATCATAAACAGTACACAATAAAATTTACAATACACAATACAATTATACAATACACAATACAATTATATACACAATACAATAAGAATACACAATACAATTTAACACAATAATTACAATAATTACATAAATAAAATACCTAATTTTACAATACAACGTACATATGTATAGGTCCTACATAAGTTTCAATAGTCTTTCACTTTACTCTCATCTCACTCACTGTAGTGGCACTATGACGCATTTCACTGACACTTTGACACTATAGAACACATTTCATTGACGCTATAGATTATCACTGATCGGAACTATTCACTGCACTGTAAAACCATAACTTCACTGACTCACCTCGCTTCACTGATACAACAGTTCAAATAAGTCAAATAATTACACCCTTATGCATACTTATAAACAGAACTACATTTAAGCTAAACATTTCTAGTCTAAGGCCCTCTTACACGCTATTTTTAAATAATTTACAATTCAAACCAAGGAAGTAACTCGTCGGGCTAAATAAATACATGTCACCTTAAAAAATTAAATGTTAAATGTCGCCTTAATTTTAATTTGCACTTTATACACAACTTTTTAAGTTATTCTTGAATCTCCTTAAGGAAGGACATCCCTCAAAGACCGCTGCAGGTAGGTCATTCCAATCATTTATAGTTCTAAAAGAACAGTTGAGCTCAGGTTCGAACTTGGGTCCCCATAAATCAAAGTCATCCATCTTACCACAACACTACAGAGAGCTACAAATACAACAGAAAAAAAATCTGCGCTGTATGAGGGACACACCGGCACGTACAATACTCACCCAATTTCGAGAATGAAACTACAGTTGTGTTGGTTTGAATGTTTTATTTTTGTTTAGACTTACAGTTAGAGAGTATGGGGTCTATGAAGGCACGAGAATAAAATACACAACTAATCGTAAATTTTTCTTGCACTCAGTCAAGAGACTGATTAGAACAACTGATAAGTCATAGCAGAATATAGTCAACAACACTATCATAATTCCTGAGTTCCCACGCAGTGAAGCTGTAGTCTTTTTTCAGTTGCTAAGGACATGTTGGTTTGACAGCCCACCTGCATTAAATATTCATATTTTCATCTCCGCATTGTTTCTTATGCAACAACACGGACGCATTCATGAACAACGACCATCTTCCTCTCTACCTTAACATGTTGTTGTTGTTTTCTAATGTTAGGCATTTGACAATAAAGTCATTTGACCTCTTGCACTCCAATATTTTTCAAAGATATTTTCATGGTCAGCCACTGAAGCACAGATTTTGAGGTGTTCCAAATCCATTTCTTGATTTGAGTTGCACAATGGGCAGTTAGGGGACTGATATATTCCAATTCTATGCAGGTGCTTGGCCAAACAGTCATGGCCTGTTGTCAATCTAAATGCAGCTACAGACGATTTCCGTGGTAAATCGAGAATTAACTGTGGATTATGATGCAAAGAGTTCCATTTTTTTCCTTTTAGATTGTGTTATCAAATTTCGTTTGTTGAAGTCTAAGTGGGTTATATACTGTAGATTTAATAAATCTTTTCACAGAGTAATACGTAGATTTAGTAACAGGTCTGTAAGTAGCACTGCTGCCCTTCTTTGCTAAAGCATCCGCATTCTCGTTTCCCAGGATTCCACAATGGGATGGTATCCATTGGAATACAATTCTCTTATTGAGTGATTTTATTTGAGAGAGTATTTTAGTTATTTCTGCTGTTTGAGATGAAGGTGTGTGTTTAGAGACTATTGATACAATAGCTGCCTTGGAGTCTAGCAATATAACTGCATTTTTAAATGTATTGATGTGGCATAGAAGATTCGTAAGACTTTCACTTATTGCAATGATTTCTCCATCAAAACTTGTTGTTCCATACCCAAGAGATCTATAAAGAGAGAAGAGACAGCACGTAACACCTGCACCGGCACCTTGTTCCCTGGAGATCAAGGATCCGTCAGTGTATAAATGAAGCATTTTTGTGGAGGGTACCTAATATTAATTGTTTCTAAAGACAATTGTTTCAGTATTTCAGTGTTTACTTCTGCTTTCAGTATTTGTTCTGTTAAATTTAGATTATACTCTATATTTAATAGAGTTAAAGGGTTTGGTTTAATTTGCAAGTTTTCTTTAAAATTCGGAAAGTTGATTTTCTACCTTAACATAAGAAAGACAGAAGGATTCAACAACTCGAAGTCCATCGCTGTGGAGTACAGTTAGCTTGCCTGACCGTGAGACGAGCGAGTCCGGGTTCCAATCCTGGTTGTCACAAGTTACCTGGTTGAGGTTTTTGCGGGGTTTTCCCTCAACTCATTAAGAGCAAATGCTGGGTAACTTTCGGCGCTGAACCCTGGACTCATTTCGCTGTCATTATCACCTTCATTTCATTCAGACGCTAGATAATCATAATAGTTGTCAAAGCGTCGTAAATAACCAATTAAAAAACTCGAAACTGGCAAAATATTACTAGGAAGCACGATGGCAAATGGAGATCATCCAACTGCTGAAGTATTAAATAATAGGCTCTACTACTACTACTACTACTACTACTACTACTACTACTGTTGCTACTACTACTACTACTACTACTGCTACTGTTGCTAGTACTACTACTGCTGCTGATAGTACTGCTGCTGCTAGTACTACTACTGCTGCTACTGCTAGTATTAATGCTGCTGGTGCTACTAGTGCTACTATTGCTAGTGCTGCTGGTACTGCTATTGCTGCTGCTGGTACTGCTGCTGCTGGTGCTGCTGGTGCTACTATTGCTGCTGCTGGTGCTACTGCTGCTGGTGCTGCTGGTACTACTATTGCTGCTGCTGGTACTACTGCTGCTGGTGATGCTGGTACTACTATTGCTGCTGCTGGTACTACTGCTGCTGGTGCTGCTGGTACTACTATTGCTGCTGCTGGTACTACTGCTGCTAGTGCTGCTGGTATTACTATTGCTGCTGCTAGTGCTACTGCTGCTAGTGCTGCTGTACTACTATTGCTGCTGCTGGTGCTACTACTACTAGTGCTGCTGGTGCTACTATTGCTGCTGCTGGTGCTACTGCTGCTAGTGCTGCTGGTACTACTATTGCTGCTGCTGGTACTGCTACTGCTGCTGGTGCTGCTGGTACTACTATTGCTGCTACTGGTGCTGCTACTGGTGCTGCTGGTACTACTGCTGCTAGTGCTGCTGGTGCTACTATTGCTGCTAGTGCTGCTGCTGCTGTGCTGCTGCTGGTGCTACTATTGCTGCTGCTAGTGCTGCTACTGCTAGTGCTGCTGTACTGCTATTGCTGCTGCTGGTGGTGCTACTGCTGCTAGTGCTGCTGCTGGTGCTACTATTGCTGCTGCTGCTACTGCTGCTGCTGGTGCTGCTGGTGCTGCTATTGCTGCTGCTGGTACTACTGCTGCTAGTGCTGCTGGTACTGCTATTGCTGCTGCTGGTACTACTACTGCTAGTGCTGCTGGCACTACTATTGCTGCTACTAGTACTACTATTGCTGGTGCTGCTGTACTGCTGTTGCTGCTGCTGGTACTGCTACTACTAGTTAACGCTGCTGGTACTACTGCTGCTGTGCTGCTGGTGCTGCTATTGCTGCTGCTGGTGCTACTGCTGCTGGTGCTGCTGGTGCTACTGTTGCTGCTGCTGGTACTGCTACTGCTGGTGCTGCTGGTACTACTATTGCTGCTGCTGGTGCTACTGCTGCTAGTGCTGCTGGTACTACTATTGCTGCTGCTGGTACTACTACTGCTAGTGCTGCTGGTACTACTGCTTGCTGCTGCTGGTACTACTGCTGCTAGTGCTGCTGGCACTACTATTGCTGCTACTAGTGCTACTGTTGCTGGTGCTGCTAGTACTACTGTTGCTGCTGCTGGTACTACTGCTGCTGTGCTGCTGGTGCTACTACTGCTAGTGCTGCTGGTGCTACTGCTGCTAGTGCTGCTGGTACTACTATTGCTGCTGCTAGTGGTACTGCTGCTGGTGCTGCTAGTGCTACTATTGCTGCTGCTGGTGCTACTGCTGTAGTTAACGCTGGTACTGCTACTATTGCTGCTGCTGGTGGTACTGCTGCTGTGCTGCTGGTACTGCTATTGCTGCTGCTGCTAGCTACTGCTGCTGCTGCTGTGCTACTATTGCTGCTGCTGGTGCTACTGCTGCTGTGTGCTAGTACTACTATTGCTGCTGCTGGTGCTACTATTGCTAGTGCTGCTAGTACTACTGTTGCTGGTGCTAGTACTACTACTGCTGGTGCTGCTGTACTACTATTGCTGGTGCTAGTACTACTGCTGCTGTGCTGCTGGTACTACTATTGCTGCTGCTGGTACTACTGCTGCTGTGCTGCTGGTGCTGCTGGTGCTGCTGGTACTACTATTGCTGCTGCTGGTACTACTGCTGCTGTGCTGCTGGTGCTACTATTGCTGCTGCTGGTACTACTGCTGGTGCTGCTGGTGCTACTATTGCTGCTGCTAGTACTACTACTGCTAGTGCTGCTGCTAGTACTACTATTGCTGCTGCTAGTACTACTATTGCTAGTGCTGCTAGCACTACTATTGCTGCTACTAGTACTACTATTGCTAGTGCTACTAGTACTACTATTGCTGCTGCTAGTGCTACTGCTGCTGGTGCTGCTGGTGCTACTATTGCTGCTACTGGTGCTACTATTGCTAGTGCTGCTAGTGCTACTATTGCTGCTGCTGTGCTACTGCTGCTGTGCTGCTAGTACTACTATTGCTGCTGCTAGTACTACTACTGCTAGTGCTGCTAGTACTACTATTGCTGCTGCTAGTACTACTACTGCTAGTGCTGCTAGTACTACTATTGCTGCTGCTAGTACTACTACTGCTAGTGCTGCTAGCACTACTATTGCTGCTGCTAGCACTACTATTGCTGCTACTAGTACTACTATTGCTAGTGCTGCTAGTACTACTATTGCTGCTGCTAGTACTACTACTGCTAGTGCTGCTAGTACTACTATTGCTGCTACTAGTACTACTATTGCTAGTGCTGCTAGTACTACTATTGCTGCTGCTAGCACTACTACTGCTAGTGCTGCTAGTACAACTATTGCTGCTGCTAGCACTACTACTGCTAGTGCTGCTAGCACTACTACTGCTAGTGCTGCTAGTACTACTATTGCTACTGCTAGTACTACTACTAGTGCTGCTAGTACTACTACTAGTGCCGCTAGTACTACTACTGGTGCTACTACTACTACTACTGCTGCTAGTACTACTACTACTACTACTACTACTACTACTACTGCTACTACTATTACTACTACTACTACTACTACTACTACTACTACTACTACTACTACTACTACAAACCCTTCACACCCTGAGTAGGATTCGAGCACATATCCAAGGCTTGCACGCACTGTCAAGGTTCTGTCATAGCCCTTACGTACACTACGGTTGACTTCAGTGAGACCTTAGGTTTTTTTTCTAAAATTATGTACAAATTAACTTCACTTACCCATATCTTTTATGTTCTTCCAATTCAAATCCTTCCCTCTGTCGTAAAATCCTCCTCTTTCGAAAAGTAGTTTCAGCAACGCAATTGGCTGTTGTGTGCCGTACTCATCGACCTGTATAATATCAAACATTGGAAAAGCTATTCGTTTTATATTAAAACTTTATTTAGCTACATAGGGTATCGAATATTGAGACAATGAAAGAATAATAACAGTAAGAAAATGCAAAAGGAACTGACATACTCGGAGAAGAACTGCCTCATAACAATTTATAATTCAAAATATCTTTCAGAGTTCATATCATGGTCGCTTAGGAGAGAAAACTGTCGACTGAGAGGCATATTATTTCATTACAAAAATTGGTACAAATTCGCTCACAAGCTCTCCCTACCTTAATTTTTTAATCATGTAAATAAATACATTTTTAAAAAGTTATTGTTGAGCTTTAGTTTCAAGTTTGGTTACAAAAACAGTCATGTGCATTAGTCATAATGTAGAGTTTCAATAACGTACATTAACGCTAAAGATTTGTCTCATTTCTCTTCTAAAAGTTAACTTAATACTTATTTAATACATGGGTCGGCCAGAAAATAAGTTTCCCTTGCGCCGTTTACAGAAAGAAAACACAATTTCGTAAAAAGATTTATTACAACAGATACATCAATGCTGAGCTATTTTTCAACATATTCCTCACCGGAATTGTGACATTTGTCATTTCGTGGGATCCCTGTGCCGTAGAAGTCTGCCGCCTGGGATCGGAACCAGTGTGTAACAACCATCTGTGCCTCTCTGTTCATCCTATGGTATGACAGATATCTCAATTCCGGTGGGGAAAATGTTGAAAAATAGCTCAATAAATAGCTTTAAGAGAATATCATCGAAATGATACCCGTCCAAATTTTGGATTTAAAATATCGGCCTCCTAATCAATTCAAATGAACAAAAAAAGAAAATGTAAATTAATGTTAAAAAAATTACATAATGAAATTTTAAAAAAGAATATTCTGCGACAAGATTTGATAGCTATCAAAACGATAAAAATTTATTGAAAATAAATAATATACATTGCATATTATGAAGATGAATAGAGATGATGATTGATGATGTTCAATGAAGATTTTAAAATGGTTGATGCAATTGTCTGAAGAGTCTTATCAGGAACCTTTAATTTTCTGAGGATCTCCAATGTAAATTTGGGAATTGTTCCCCGCGCACCAAACATAAGTCCAATGACATTCCAATCTTGAATATTATATTTATGACAGATCATCACAGCATGGAAGGTAAATAGCGCGTTTCTCTTCATGTACCTGCTTTGGTTGATCTTCATTAATTTCGAACCTTACAGTGGGGTCAAGAATGAGACCAGCTTTTTTATCTCGGTCAATTATTATGATGTCAGCACGCCGTGTAGATCCTTCCGTAGAAAGACATTGAACTTCCTCATATGCTTCGTATTCACCATGTTCCCTTAATCTGTTAGCAATTATTGAGCGGGCTGTGTTTTGTCTGTCAATTCGCAGTAATTCGCCCTGAGGGCAGAAACCTAGCACGTGGGGTAACGTTTCATGCTCATTGCATCTCCTGCAATGGGTACTGCTAAGGCTTCTACCGGGGAGAGATCTAACTGCGATAACATTGGTGCTCATTTTAATGGCCTCGGTCCATTGGCCACAAGATAGACCTTTCTCATTGCTAATCCAGGTGTTACCTTTTTTCCAAAGAATATTTTCATGAAATCATGTTTTCTTCCTGTAAACGACCCCAGGGAAGCTTATTTTGTGGACGCGCTTCGTACATTATATTAAATTGTCCTAAGTAATAGCTTCCAAAAATTAAAAACCAAAGTTTGCATCTTGTATTTCAGGGTTAGCTACGAAACAAATTGTCATTTGAACAAAAGTGTTGAAACAGGCTACAGTAATATCGTCTTCATTCATGTAATGTGTAAGGAAATTGTATATATTTCCAAAAAAAAAAGTTCGATTATTTGTATACACGGGCTATTCCATCTCAAATCGACCGAAATATAGAGAAAATTGACCTTGCAATTTTTAAATACAATAAAACTTTTTCTGTCCGTTGACAACTATGATACAATGCTTTATGCAAAGTTTGAGGCATCAGAACTTCATAGTGTTTAAATTAAAAATATTTAAATTTATCGTATTTTCATAAAATTAGCAACTTTAAACTGTTGTGGCTCCAAACCCTTTTCACCCAATGATCAAAATCATGGTTTATTTTGATGCTGAGAAATTAAAGTTTATATTGACATGTAAACAGTTTTTCATACTTTTTATGGGAATGGAGAAATTTAGATTTTTCTTCATTAAGACGGCTTTGCCCACGAAAAAATATTTTTAAAATATATGGTTAGATTCCGTATTGAAAGTACAAATAAACACATATTTTTTACTGATGGTATGTTGATAAGAAAGTATTGAAAATATCAAATAAAGAAAATAAATAGTACGCGCCTGAACTAACCAGCTGACTGTAGGTAGTCGAGACAAGCAAGGCCAGGAGACAAACACGTGATGTGTCGTCTAACAGTCATGGCTGGGCTAACTTTATCACAAGTTTTCATAAACACAGGAGTAAAATGACGCCCAATACTCGCTTATCTTCAGCTCTCGGCCAGTGCGTGGAGTATTGCGCCGTTCAAGTCTAGGCGTGTGAAAATAATTTATTTAATACCCTCGAAATTTATTGCCGTGCCACTAAGCAAACAATGCCGAATCTCTCTTAATAATGCAAGTTTTTTTCTCAATTTTTTTTTTTTCACATTTTTACAAACGGGCAAAAAGCCTAAAAGTAAGTAAAATCAGATTATATGTCTCTCTGTGTGCAATAAAAATAAGGATTACTTCTTAACATAACCTACCAAATGTCAGCTTCAAAATGAGCTCCCGTTCAATGTTCTGCAGTAAATGGTTCCAGAGTTCTGAGCGCTGAAATAGGCTTGTTTTTATAAAATACGCTAAATTTGTCGCTCAATAGCACTAAAACCGTTTGACTTTCAATAGTATATTTTTGAAAATGCACTCTCCTCGGCACCTTGTATAAATAGGGAAAAGTTAGAGTATTAAAAAAATACGAGGTTTTTTACTGATCGATTTCATATGGAATAGCCCAAATGGTCAACTGATAACAGACGTACAAACATTTGATAACTACTTGCTCCAAGATAGTCATATATTTTGCAGGGCTAAACCGCATAATTTTTTAGATTTTTCCTGATAGAGACGTATGAAAATATTGATCTGCTGTGTCAGTCTATGTGGTATAAGTAAAAGTAAGCATATAACGAAGATGTCGCTAATGGCGAGAACTGAAAGGTTATTTATTTTAAACGAAGATTAATAGTTACAATGCTCAAGCTACCTTTACAGAACAGAAAATTGCAATACACGGAATTGTGTACAAGAAAACTAATGGCTTTACCGCCAAACGATTATGCATAAAAACAACAAAATAGTTGATAACTTTGTTACAGATTTTAAGAACATTTTTAAGATGTGACATGTAAGTTTCTTATTGACACACAAGTGGTGCAGTGTTCAAACTCACCTGAGGCATATTCATATCGTCGATGAAACAGATCAGTTTCTTCCCAACTGGAGGACCATAAGTATCCTTTGTTCTTTTCTCTAATGAGGATTCTAAATTTCGTTGAACATCCAATGAAGAGGTCCTCGAGGAGAAATTGACGTTCAGAGTCATCTGTGAGACAGATGATGATTAGTCCTATAGCATACACTGAGATGAAATTTGTACACATAGGCCTATAATGTTGCATATAAAAAGTATTTCTATGAAGTTTTATCTCATTTGGTCCAAAATTATATGAAGAGTCCGCTGCAAGAATGATGAATGTCACTTTCTTGTCAAAAATGAACCAAGACTGTCATTGCATGGCTTAAGACATATAGAATGTGCACACAGAGTTATATGGCTTTAACACTGATAGTCATTGTCCAGTAATGATCGGAAAATCACAGTTAAGCTTTGAGCGCTAAGCATTTCAAACTTTCAATTGCTTCTCCTGCAAAATGTATTCCAAATGACATCCATCATTCTTGCAGTGGACTCTTCATATGGATTATTATAATTTTTGCAAACTTAAATTGTATTTTGAAAAATCGTTACTCCTACAAATTAAAAAAAAAAAAGTCTTAAATTTGCTCCTATAGGCTCTATCGTGTGTACTTCGAGGTTCGACACCAGAGATCATTGAGTACCTCGATAATTTATATTCGCTCCATTTCCATTACATCAACTTCTCCACCGGTGAAAATTGTAATCTTTATTTTTGTATCAATTACAATTACTTTTGAAAGCGTATGAATGAATTTTTAAAGTGTAAAAACTATTTCAAAATCATAAATAATAATCCGTGGCGCTACAGCCCGTGAAGGGCCTAGACCGACCAGCCGGCTGCTGGCCTCACGCCCACATGCCGAAGCAGAGGTGGACGATCATCCAACCAGAATGGAGGTATCGTGTGGTTAGCACGATGATTCCCCCAGCCGTTATAGCTGGTATTCGCAACCGGATTTCGCTACCTATCGTAGCTCCCCAAGTGCATCACGATGGTGGGTGGGCACCGGTCCCATACACTGGCCGAAATTTCATGAGAAAATTTCTTCCCCCATGAGGAATCGAACCAGCGCGCATTCCGTAACGCGAGTCCTAGGCGGGATGCCTTAGACCGCGACGCCACGGTGCGGGACATTTCAAAATCATACTCTGGCTTTTAGTAAAATCCCCCGGACGTACCCGGATGCGTAACAAACTAGGACATGTTCGGGCAAACCCAGACGTCTAGTAATTCTAATTTAGATCAATTCCTCAACCATAATAAGTAGATTTGCTGTAGTTTCTAATTATCAGAGGACTTCAACAACACATACACAATAGAGATGTAGACTTTTAACATAAGAAAAATGTTATAGTATTTATATATTTCACTTACGTATATATCGGGGTTCAGTTGTCTCAGGAAATCTTGAATAATAGCGGTTTTTGATGTCCCCGTCTCACCAACCAAAATTACAGGTCGTCTTATCTGGAAATAAGGACAGAATCACAGTTAAAATACATTTCGGAAAGGGCTCTGCGATTCTCCAAATGACAAGAATGTCTGCTTTCAAAGCTAGGGACACGTGTTTAAGTCGCTACTAGTTCAAGTGAAGCCTATGGTAGGAAACAATTACGAGTATATTGAGTCATGACTCATCAGGTTATTTTTAGTAGGTTATTTTACGACGCTGTATCAACATCTCAGGTTATTTAGCGTCTGAATGAAGTGAAGGTGATAATGCCAGTGAAATGATTCCGGGGTTCAACTCCGATAGTTACCCAGCATTTTCTCATATTGGGTTGAGGGAACACCCCGGAAAACTCCTCAACCAGGTAACTTGCCCCCACCGGGATTGGAACCCGGGTCACCTGGTTTCGCGGCCAGACGCGCTAGCCGTTACTCCCCAGACGTGTGGGCATCGGGGTATTACCCAGGCTCTGTCACCATTCCACAATAAAGAGTCAACATTAAAAACATTATCTATATGTCTTCATTTTATTATCCTTATGTTTTGATTATTGGTGGCATGATTTTTAGTATATTTGACTTTTGGGTATTAAGGATATGATTGATATGATATTTTTGTAAATAAAATGTAAATTATTACACTATATCCAGTATTATTCAATTTTACATGCTCAAAGTTATTTCCTATATAAATACTGCAACTTAATAAACAATAAATTAGTTTATTGCTAGAAAAATATACAAAGAAAATGGTAGAGTATACAAAAATCCTGGTACTTCCATGAAATAGAGTGATCTCTTACTCAGGGAAGAATTCAATACAATATAAAATTACATAGATAAATTACAACCATTAACAACTTTTAAAATTAATATTCAAGAATAACAAAGTGCTTACGTACATTTTTAAATTTAGAAGTGTTAGAATTAAGTAGGAGAAAATATTTCTTAATTAATTTGTTATAAATTCCAGGACAAATAATATTACGATTGAAAGCAATGCTAGTTAAACACTTGGATTCAAATAAACATATTGTATCTATGCATTTGGTTTGTCAATACATTAATCAATAACTTTTTTTAGACATAGGCATTTTAATTATTCTTCTCTGTAATAAATATAGTTGAATAAGATTATTTTTATAAGTACTATCCCATACTAATATTCCATATTGGGTTACAGATTGGAATAAGGCAGGGTAAACTATAAGTAATGTGTCTGTTTCTAGCTTCGTAACTGAACAAAATAATATATAATTTTACGCAATATTTACAAAGTTAGTTTATATGTTTGTGCCATTTCAGATGTTTATAAATGTGTTCAATTAGTACATTATGCAACGAGCCTATAATGGTAGTAATTAAGACGCGAGTATGTTTGTTTATGAAACGAGCGCAAGCGAGTTTCATAATTTTCATACGAGCGTCTTAATTACCATTATAGGCAAGTTTCATACGACTTTTTATGCTCGACCATATTTCTAACTTGAAATTATTCATAAGTATTCATGTTATAGTTATGTAAGTGAGGAGCGGAACTGATCTGAATTGTGAGATGTGCGCAGACGCGAAAGTATTGATTTTTTCCGAGGCACGAATATCATTGACCTTGATATAATCTAGAGAATAACATGAACATTAGTCTTGATATAACCTGGAAATTGATTTAGAATTGAAAAACGAGATGACAAATTGAATTTATTTGAATATTATTTACAATTAACGCTAATTATTATAGTAACAGAACATAACCTTCTGCGACAGTATTGGATTTCCAGCCTCCGTGACTTTTCGCTAGTTGTCTTTCGATTGCATATCCGAGAATAATCGATACTTGCGGTTTCATAATGGTACAATGATGATTTCTCATTGGCTGAACAACTGAATTATAATGAATAGGTGTACTTTAATGAGGTGCGTTAAAGGGCTACTACCAGGTGTACATTTCGGCATGGTCGAGCATAAAAATATTTAAATTCAGGAAACTGATAAGAAGAAGAAATGATGATGATGATGATGATGATGATGATGATGATGATGATGACTTACCTTGGAAAAATATCGTCCTCGAAAGAAATACTAACAAAAAGATTTTAAAAACAAATGATTAGTAATATTGATTGATGGTTTACAATAAATAAAGCAGCAATATTATTAATTTCCAGTTTAATTAATACTATTCGCAAAAGTCATTAATTCTAAGAAAAGTAACAAAGTTTTACCAGAATACTTGGTTTGCATGAAAAGTACAGAGCTGTTGGTATTTTTACATTGTTATTACTCTGTGAAAAAATTTATTAAATCTACATACTTAGACTTCAACAAACAAAATTTGATAGCACAATCTCAAGGGAAAAAATGGAACTCTCTGCACCATAATCCACAGTTAATTCCCGATTTACCACGAAAATCGTCTGTAGCTGCATTTAGATTGGCAACAAGGCATGATTGTTTGGCCAAACACCTGCATAGAATTGGAATATATCAGTCCCCTAACTGCCCATTGTGCAACTCAAACCAAGAAATGGATTCGAACACCTCAAAATCTGTGCTTCAGTGGCTGACCATGATAACATCTTTGAAAAATATTGGAGTGGAAGAGGTCAAATGACTTTATTGTCAAACGCCTGGCATTATAAAACAACAACATATTTTATAGGAAAGAAAATTTCCAACTCGTTACCTGAAGGTACTCTTCAGGTCCATTTAGTTTATTTGTAGAGATAGAATTATATGATTTATTCCAATTTAATATAACTTGTTTCATTTTGCAAAACATCAGGACAAACTATTGTGTTACTGCAAAGGATGAACTTAAAATGTGGAGAGGAACATCAGGAGGTGATCTTTGACAGGAAAGAAACAAAAAAAAAGTTCATATTATTATGTACATATGTATGTCCGAAAACGAAATGTTTTCTATGGCAATACTGTTATTCATGACATCAATCCTTCGTGACAGCAATTGAAGGTGTCTTGTTGAGTGTCAATAGATGTTTTGTGAGATTCTCAAAGAGCGAGTATTATCAAAATACTGAGCAACAAATATCCCACAGTACAGCTGACGAACCTTTGGGTTGACATAAGAAATGTGGGGTTCGTGGAAAAACGACGATAGCGAATGAAAATAATACAGCTAAAAAAAAGGGAAAAGGAGGAAAACTACGAAAATAAACATTCAGGAGAATATTCATTGTCAGATAATAATTTGGGATCTGTAGTTCTTGAAAGAGTTTCTGGCACTCAAAAAGATCTTCACCTATGAGTCTGAAAGACAGCCAATGGTAACTCATCTTCCATTAGCTCCGCCTCTCCAAGAGATGTGTCCCTTTACTCTGCCTTCTCTGTTGATGGAACCGAAACGGTGGATATTTCCGCAGATATAATATGGAACAAGAGCCCCTAAAATCTCTCACTGCATTGTGCACCAAGAAAATCTAAAATCCTGTGTCATACCTCATTCATGAGCTTCAGCAGCCAAGTGGTCTTCACCGTGTCTACCGTGGGCACAAGTATTTCACTGAAGTCCTTTGCTCTGTCGTGTATGTACTCAGGAACTAGCTTCTTCCACGTCACCCACATCTCCTTCTTGTCATCAAGATAGTAGTCGTACAGAGTTGGTTCACTTATTGGTATATTGCCTAAGGGAGGAAAAAAATTTTATTATAGTAATATCTATATATATAATTCGAACTGGTAATGGAAATTACGGGAAAACGGCTGAATAGATTTTAATAAATGACCCCTCATTTTGAAGCTTGGAACCCAAAGTTTTTCAGAAAAATAGTAATTTTCAGTGAAATGTCAATTTTCCTACATCATTTTCCTTTTTTCCAAAATCCATCTTTCGTCAGTTTTGAGAACTAATCAATTGCATTTCAGAATAAAAGAAAACACACACTACAATAAATAATAAACAATAGACTATTACACGAAGGCCATGACCTGCAGAATTGCTGATATATTTAGAGTTCAAATTCGATTGGTTATTAAAAACTTCAAGACTTACTAAAAATAATTTACAGGTCTGATTCTGCGGTGTATTGTTTTCTGAGTACAGCTGTGTATTGGATATTAAAATCTACAAAACTTGAGGTGGTTTGATGACATTATTACCATTAAAAATGAAATATTATTATAGTTAATGCCATGATGTGACTATTTTTCATTAATATACATATTAATGCTATATTGATAATATAAAAGTGAAAAGTTTTGGGCTTATATAAGTAGACGTAGAGAATATCTTTAATCAGAGCTTCATTTCTATAATTTACTGAGTGATGGCTATATGTAAACTACAAAACCTACGTAAGATAATATTGTTATTAAGAATCAAATATTTTTATAGTTATTATTCAATTGGGGTTGAGTCTTTTTCATATACTTAATGACGATGTGGTGTAGATATTTATATGCGTTATTCTCTTCAGTATTGGCTCGAGAGAGCGCAAAAATTACAGTTCCTAAGGAAAGACCAAAATGTATTACTTACTGATAAAATAAGAGGCCTACAAAATATTGGAATCTCCTGAGCATTTCAGCAAGATCTCTTAGCAGGATAAAATGATTTTACCCTCTACATTTCAAGCTCTATATGCATCAGCTATACCAAGATGCTATGTCTATTGTTGGAAAGCATAGCAAACCTGACATTTTTTTTTACTTTCACCCACAATCCACAATTACCTGAAATAGCTATTGCTTTACTCCTACATGAAAAAACTCACTGATCGTCCTGACATCGTTACTTGAGTTTTCGCGTTGAAACTCAAAAACTGAAGGTGGATAGGTTGAAGAAAAAAGTATTCAGAGGGAGTACGTTTCATTATTATGAAAGCAAATAACTTTCAAAATGTCTGGTATTCTTCATTGACAATAAATCTGAAAAAAAATTATTTAAACGTCTAATGAACTTAGTTTGCAGCATTTGCTGCACAAGCCACTTGTTTTTTATAAAACGTTCCCTTGTTGATTGTGTCCATGCTAAACTTGTCAGTAAAGCAAAGCGATAGATGAATTATGCAAATCTGGCTTTCAGGTAGAAGCTCCCTGTGAAATAGGTTTGAATAATTTCAAGGGAAAAATTGTTCCGGGGTCGGGTATTGATCCAGGGACTCTTCGTTAATACATTCGTTACTGTAGGTAAGTTAACAGAAAGCCACAATTTAAGTCACACAATATTGTGTGCACTCAAAGTTGGGTTTCTGGCAACTTGTCAGCCCATTTGAGTTGTGTGGATATAAAGGGAAGAATTGTGACGGTGTCATGTACAGTTCCTGGGGCAGCTCAGGCGGTAGAGCATTCGTGCGCTAAGCGAAGGTTCCCGGAATCGATACCCGATAGATGAATTTTTTAGATTTAAATTACACCCGGAGGAAGGGTTAGTTCCTGTACGCACCTGAGTACCTAGTGTACTGCTGTTCAACATTTGATTGTTCAGATATCTTTTTAAATTTTTAGTTCCAAAGTTGGTACAAAATTGAGGTTATTTATAAGGAAACTATTAATGATCCCATGTCGGAACCTCTCCTGTGAACAATGATTATTAGAGGAGAAAAATTCTTTCCGGCGCTGGGGATCGAACCCGGGTCTTTGGTTCTACGTACGAAGTGCTCTAACCACTGAGCTACGCTGAAGTTCAATCCACAGCACCGGATCGAATCCCTCTCCTCTAGTGTTTTTTTTTTTCCACTTCTTTACGTATACTCTCCTGTGAAGACATAAGACTGAAAAGCCTATGTTGAAATTGTGTGTTGGTATTGACCAATTGAACGTCTCGTCACTATGACAGTTAAAAACACCATTTTTATTAATTATTAGCTTATTTCAGTGTTCTGCCAGTTTGAGTGTTATTTTGCGCAAATGGTTTAAAGCATTACCTACAAACCACACGGGAGAAGAGACAAGAAAGAGATGGCAAGGTGAATTCAGAACTGAAGACACTCTTAAATCCTGAAATTAATCTACTGCTAAAGTATAATGATCGGTTATTTAACGACTTCGTGTAAACTACTAGGTTTTTTAGCGTTGCTGGAATTGACAGTAGAGATGGATAGTATTTGGAGAGATGAGGCCGAAGATTCGCTAGGGGATTAAGTGATATTCCTGAAGATAATGGAGAGTTTTCGCACCCTCCTGGTACGCTAAACGTCTCACGTTATGTTGACGTCATTGATGAAAAAGCCAACCAGAGCCATTCACCTCACATTAATTCAATAGAGCAGCGGTTCGCAAACTTTTTAAAGGTACGACCCACTTTTGGGTGAGACATTAATTGTTTGCGACACCCTCCCATTACCATACTAGTAACTAACCCATTTGAAAAATACAAATGCCTGTAGGATTGTGAACAACGATAATTATATTCAAAACCAGTAGATAGCACCCAACTCCTAATGTACCGATAACTTGCAAGGCGAGAAATTGCAATATGCAAACCTATTTTTGCACCATCGTGTTTTTTGTTGTATTTACAGTTATTGTTGTTAGGCCGGTGAAATGAGTCCGGGGTCCAGCACCGATAGTTACCCAACATTTGCTCATATTAGGTTGAGGGAAAACCCCGGAAAGAACCTCATCAACTAGGTAACTTGTCCCAATCGGGATTCGAACCCGGGCCACCTGGTTTCGCGGCCAGACGCGCACAGGTGTGGATGAAAAAATTGTTCCGGGATCGGGTATCGATCCTGGGACTCTTCGGTAGAGCATTCATGCGCCAAGCGTAGGGTCCCGAGGGATTGATACCCGACAACGGAACAATTTTTCCCTTGAAATTATTCAAGTCTGCTTCACAGGGAGTTTTTCCTGAAAGCCAGATTTGCTAATTCTTCTAATAATGAACATTGTCGACCACCCAAATGAAAGGATATTAACAGTTACTTGTTTGTATATTTTAGATTTATTATTATTTGTAAAGAATAATTTTAATGATTTTATTTTAAGGGAAGATATTCACAATTTTAACACAAGGTAGCACAAAGAGATACATCTGCCCATGACATGATTGTCTAAAACAAAACAGAATTTTTAATGACGGCAATGAAAGTGTCAAATAAATTTCATTTCATTGTTTGTTTTAACAGAAACTCGTTTTAAAAAAGGGTTTCTGAATGGTTCATAAGTAGAACATATTATAATCTTCATGAATTTTATTCTACTAGTGGCTTGTGCAGCAATTATTGCAAACTAAGTCCAATAGACGTTCAAATAATTTTTCAGATTTATTTTCATTGAAGAATGCCAGATATTTTGAAAGTTATTGGCTTCTGTAATAATGAAACATACTCCCTCTGAATGGTTTTTTATGCGAAATACTTTTTCTTGAACCTATACACCTTCAGTTTTTGAGTTTCAACGCGAAAACGCAAGTAACAATGTCAGGACGATCAGTGGGTTTTTCATGTAGGAGTAAAGCAATAGCTATTTCAGGGCATTGTGAATTGTAGGCGAAAGTTTAAAAAATGTCAAGTTTGCTATGCTTTCGAACAATAGACGTAGCATCTTAGTATAGCTGCTGCATATAGAGCTTGAAATGTAGAGGGTAAAATCATTTTATCCTGCTAAGAGATCTTGCCGAAATGATCGGGAAACTACAAAATTTTGTAGGCCTCTTATTTTATCAGTAAGTAATACCTTTTGGTCTTTCCTTAGGAACTGTAATTTTTGCGCTCTCTCGAGCCAATACTGAAGAGAATGACGCATATAAATATCTACACCACAACGCCATTAAGTATATGAAAAAGACCCAACCCCACTTGATTAATAACTATAAAAATATTTCATTTTTAATAACAATATTATTATCTTACTTAACTTTTATAGTTTTCAGTAACATATACTATATATACTATATAGCCGCCACTCAGTAAATTATAGAAATGAAGATCTAATTAAAGATGTCCTCTACATCTACTTATATAACCCCAAAACGTTTCACTTTCATATCATCAATATAGCATTAATATGTATAATTAAAGAAAAAATAGTCACATCATGGCATTAACTATAATAATATTTCATTTCTAATGATAATAATGTCATCAAACACCTCAAGTTTTGTAGTTTTTAATATCCAATACACAACTGTATTCAGAAAATTACACACTACAGAATCGAACCTGTAAATTATTTTAGTAAGTCTTGAAGTTTTTAATAACCAATTGAATTTGAACTCTAAATATGTCGGCATTCTTGCAGATCATGACCTTCGTGTAATATTGTTTACTGTAGTGTGTGTTTTGTTTTATTCTGAAATGCAATTAGTGACGACAGATGGTTTTTAGAAAATAGGAAAATTATCTTGGAAAAATTGACATTTCACTCAAAACTACTATTTTTCTGAAAAACTTTGGGACCCAAGCTTCAAAATGAAGGGTCATTTATTAAAATCCGTTCAGCCGTTTTCCCGTAATTTCCATTACCAATTCAAATTATGTATATAGATTGTGATAAATATTCAATCTTAATGTTATGTAATACTTCTTTTGTCAAGTAATTCTAAGACAGTGCCTTTTGCGCCTTACGTGTTCATACTATAAATAAATAGATAGATAGATAGATAGATAGATAGATAGATAGATAGATAGATAGATAGATAGATAGATAGATAGATAGATAGATAGATAGATAGATAGATAGATAGATAGATAGATAGATAGATAGATAGATAGATAGATAGATAGATAGATAGATAGATAGATAGATAGATAGATAGATAGATAGATAGATAGATAGATAGATAGATAGATAGATAGATAGATAGATAGATAGATAGATAGATAGATAGATAGATAGATAGATAGATAGATAGATAGATAGATAGATAGATAGATAGATAGATAGATAGATCGATGGATGGATGGATGGATGGATGGATGGATGGATGGATGGATGGATGGATGGATGGACGGACGGACGGACGGACGGACGGACGGACGGACGGACGGACGGACGGATGGATGGATAGACCAACAAACAAATACCGTAAATAAATAAATTAATTAATTAAATCGGTATTTTTCCTGTAACTACCACCGAGTGAAACCCCATTTGTAGCTAATATTACTTCGTTCCTGCTACAATTGTGGAAAAATCTTCTTGAACATGTATTCCAAACCCTCCTTAGCCGGTTACTTGATTGAGTTTACTTCGGAAGCTTTTCCCAATTGGAAGGCGAAAGTCAAGTAACCCCATGTCGAATCTTCGGATTCATCTCTTCATCGGGTAGATAGGCCTGATCTTTCAGTTGAAGCAACCCCGACTAAATAAACATTTTACCGAATAAACTTACTCGTCTTCGCCAAGCTGTCTTCCGTCTCTTTCATCTGAAGCAGGTTGCTCTGCATCTTGACGCTCTCGTCGAAGAGCACTCGACCCTCGGCCAGCAGGGGCGCGCCCAGCGAGCAGTACACGGCCTGCAGGAACATGCACTCCAGCAGATCCCCCACTGTCTGCTTGCTGGGGTCCTCCTGCACTGGCACCAGCGCGTCGAGCATGAAGCACAGCTGCGTCACCTGCCATCAAAGCGTTTCCAAAATATTACACATTTCTGGTGTAGACATTCAAGTAAACAAAGAACTTAAGCTAACGTTCTGATGGGGGCAGATAAAAAAGTTAAATTTTTTTCTTCCACCATGTTAATAATGTCAAAAGAAGTGCTTATACAAATTTTGGCCACTCGACCGCAATTACGAGGCCGTCCACAATAGTAATATGCGTTACAAGAGCGGTATGTTGAAGTTTTTATGTTCGAGGAAAAGTTTGAAAAAGCGAAACGTAGTTGAGCTTTTTTTAATTTCCAAGAACATGAAAACAAACATACCGCTCGTGTATCATACATTATTTTGTGCGAAGATCGTTTATTACATACCTGAAAGAGGAATTTCTAATTAGTTGCAATGAAATCTCCATCTTGGTTTCTGTTCAATGACGGCAAATTTGCAAAACAAAAATATCTATCTTCAACATTGTTACTTTAAAATAACCAAAATGCTCTCTCAATTAATATCACTCAATAAAAGAATTGTATTCCAATGGATACCATCCCATTGTGGAATCCTGGGAAACGAGAATGCGGATGCTTTAGCAAAGAAGGGCAGCACTACTACTTACAAACCTGTTACTAAATCTACGTATTACTCTGTAAAAAGATTTATTAAATCTACATACTTAGACTTCAACAAACAAAATTTGATAACACAATCCCAAGGGAAAAAATGGAACTCTCTGCATCAAAATCCACAGTTAATCCCCGATTTACCACGAAAATCGTCTGTAGCTGCATTTAGAATGGCAACAGGCCATGATTGTTTGGCCAAACACCTGCATAGAATTGGAATATATCAGTCCCTTAACTGCCCATTGTGCAACTCAAACCAAGAAATGGATTCGGAACACCTCAAAATCTGTGCTTCAGTGGCTGGTCATGATAATATCTTTGAAAAAATATTGGAGTGCAAGAGGTCAAATGACTTTGTCAAACGCCTGGCATTAGAAAACAACAACAACAACTTTAAAATGTTTTCTGTGTTTACTATACTCCAGCAGGCCGTGATATACATCTGTCTCCCCCCCCCAGTCTATAAATGCGAACTTAAAACAAACGGTAAGGTTATGTAATGATTTATTTTTCATTTTAATATTTTAACAATATTATTTATATAACATATTGCAGTGAAATTGCAGTGGTAAGTTTTCAGTTTATAATTATTACTATGTTAAACGTCTCTAAAAATAATATGTTAAAAGCATAAAGCAGTAAAATCAATATGTCACTTAAGCGGTAAGAAGAGGGAAATTGTTATGTGTATTAGGTTGGGAATACTGAATGTGGAATTTTAGACTTACCGCGGACTGGTTTTGTGCGGAAACCAAGCAAATACGCACGATCTCGCACAAAATGATTTTCCCTGGGGGAGTGTATAGGAAAAAGCACAATGGCATGGAAATGTTTATTGAAACAGATACAGCAATTGTTGCGCTATTTGCCAACATATCCCCCACTGGAATTGAGACATTTGTCATACCATGGGATCAATTTTTGTGTCGTAGAAGTCAGCCGTCTCAGATCGGAACCAGCATTTGACTGCGTCTGCATCTTTCTCTGTCGATCCCATGATATGAGAAATGTCTCAATTCCGATTAAAAATATGTTGAAAAATAGCTCAACAATTGCTGTGTCTGTTCCAATAAATTTGTCCAATGAAATTGTGTTTTCTTTCTGTTAACGGCCCCTGGCGAACTTATTTTCTTTACGGCCCTCGTAATTGCGGTCGAGTGGCCAAAATTTGTATAAGCACTTCTTTTGACATTATTAACATGGTGGAAGAAAAAAATTTAACTTTTTTATCTGCCCCCATCAGAACGTTTACTTGTTAGCATCTGGAATTCTATGGCTTTGCGAAGGAAGAGATCTAAAGGAATGTGTTAAATGTTAAGGTATAGGTAGGCATGAAGGCACAGGGGGGCATGGAGGTAAAACCAAATGCTTCCTTGACCTCGGCATTAGAATAAGGTGTCGTGGTAGACACCACGCTTCTACCGCCTTTTACCCCGGAAAAGAGAACCGGTACTCAATTTGAAAGGAGGCTGAATGAACTTCGGGACTGTTCTGGAAGTTTGACAACGAGAAAATCCCATCACCACTCGGGATCGAACCCCGGACCTTCCAGTCCGTAGCCAGCTGCTCTACCAACTGAGCTATCCGGTTGCTAAAAAATTTGTTGGTGGATAATATAATAAAACTTAATTACAAATGAAGACATTATTACAAAAACAGCCCTAGTCACTTTTAATGAAATTGAGTTAAGGACAACAAATTTGCTACTATTTCAAATGTTTATAGACTCCAAAAAAACACATGTCAGGTGCAATAGCCACAAGGATAAACACCAGTTATACAGAAACAGCTGACATGTGTTGTTCTATTTATTTCTATTGTTCTCATGAAAAATATTAATTTTGACAAGGGTTTTTTTTGTAATAATGTCTTCAAATATCTACAAACTTGCTGAGATAGTCATTGTGTTGTTAAATTCCTTCTAGAATATCCTCAAAAACGTTATTCTAGGCAGATCTTTAATAATTAATCTCGGATTTTCAATTGTGCTGTCAATATTTCGCTCGGGATCCTCACCGAACCTTTTGAAGCTTCCATCTTTAATTTTACATAAATAACCCATGATTTTATAAATTATTTCTATGTATGGAAAACAAATTTGCAAGCAGTAGCGAAAAAAAATCGATCATTTAAAACGTTTATGTATCTGTAATTGATGGCTCTGATTGGCTAAAATTTAACAGATTGTTACACGCAAGTGAAATTGTCAACGTAATCAGACGTACAGAAATTTTATTTAATTCTTCTTTTATTGTCCTACAAACTTTTTATGTCCAGGCTATGACTGTTTGGCCAAACACCTGCATAGAATTGGAATATATCAGTCCCCTAACTGCCCATTGTGCAACTCAAACCAAGAAATGGATTCGGAATACCTGAAAATCTGTGCTTCATTGGCTAACCATGATAATATCTTTTAAAAGTATTGGAGTGCAAGAGGTCAAATGACTTTATTGTCAAACGCCTGGCATTATAAAATAACAACAACTTTTAATGTACTTAATAAACATTCTAACTTTGCATTACGCTATTTATACTTACCAAATTGAGTCCTGTTTGAGGAACAACTGTCTTGAGTGGGGCGCGTCGTCCCAAACCCATCTTTCCTTCTATTATAAATAATATCTGAGGAACTACATACTGCTCGAACATAAGGTTCAACTGGTTCTTTTCATCTGAACTAGTTCGAGAGGTTAGCCAGCGATCCCAGTAAGGCTTGTACCCCAAGTTCTTGGGATCGACGTACACCATACCCGCTCGTGATACAGTAGCTGGAGATGCGTATTGTAGATCGCCTACCTGAAAGTTGGACACCAAGTCGACAGTTAAGGGTTAGGTACAGCTTACAGCAGTACAATTTTGGAAATATTAAATATTTTTTTCTCCATTACTGTATCTTATACAATAATGAAAATTGGTACGTGTAAAACACTGTCCTTCTGCTATATGAAAAACATATTTTTACGATTTAAAAAATTATATATATATATTTTTTTTTTTCAAATTTAAAATTGTTGCAGTTCACTGTGCAGTGATGAAGCGTTTCCCTCATAACTCATTAACTTGTAAACTTTTTCATGTTCTCTCTCTTTTATTTTATTACTGAAACTCATGTTTACAATATCATGCTCTTTCAGCTACATTCCTTAATAAATAATATTTCTTTTTATTCTATGTTAGAAGAAAATACTGATATTTGGCATTTTTAAATGAATTTATTTTTATCAGACAATTTATCAAAGGTAGAGAAGTGATCTTGCATCATATTTTAGATGACATATATCAATCAATCTTCTTAAAGTATCGAGCTGTTTGCTGACAACATAAAGTCCACTAAAGTCCACTGTAGTCTATTCAGTTGTTGTTTTTCACGAGAAATGAGGAGTATTTTGATCGGTGTTCATTATAGATGCCTGTTGCTAGTAGCCAGAGTTGGGGTGTAGTCAATATATGCTGCAGGGCTGTGTCTTCTGCAACCAGTACTGATGATTTTAATTTACTACCGTGTTCGATCACTGGCCAGGTCATGATGAAATTTGGAGTAGACAAAGAAGAAGTAGAGGAGGGTTGAAGAGGTACTCCCGTTCCCCTCTTCAATTCCGCTAACGTTTTTCATTTCCTCCGAGTTGAAGTCTTAGGAGTAGTAGGCCTACTGGTCTCCGATGCTGATATAGAATTTAAGGGGGCTTAATATGAAAGAATCTAAACATGTGTCTAAAATCAGCTAGAACGAGCGAAAAATCCACTAATTTGGCAGCATTGGGATTCGCGGGTGTGTCAAACTGGTATACAACCTCAACGGTGTGTTCTACGTTGAAAGTTGAAGCACATTAGATTGAAAACTACCTACATATTTCCAACAACTTTTCCCTCTTTCCATTTTTCGCTATCTGCACCAGTAACGAAGCTTGTCTATGTCGCCGGACTTTTGAATCATCCTGTATATGCGATGATTATCCAAGTCTGACAGGTGGTCCTGGTGGCATTTGTGAATCCGAGTCTGATAGGTGGGCCATCCTGCCTCAGCTCCTGATAGCGCCAGGTCCAATCAGCACACAAGTATCTTGATGATTTCACGCTAGCCTAATTTTATTGCTACAGATGATAAATTAAATAAGAGAGAGGTGGAGAGGATTGGTGTAATGATAGATGGAAATGAGAGTATCCCGAGGAAAACCTTGCGCAACATCTGTTGTGTCCACCACAAATTCTAACACTACCAGGCCGAGGATCGAATCTGGACCGACTGGATGGAAGACTAGAACGCTAGTACTTTAGTAACAGACGTGGCAATTTATATATTTAAATTAATTCTTAAAGAAAGTACATACTGTAAAACCATCCAGAAATTTGTTGTTAAATGATTGCTATACAAATACCTCGAACAACAGAGCACAGTGGTTTTGAAGTCTGATTCTTTCTCCGTTAGCAAGAGTAAGAAGCTTGTTGTCATCCATAACAGAGTTCATGTTTTCAATCCAAAGAGCATCCACATCTCCATCGAAAAGAATGTATCGCTTCTCTTTCTTCTCCGTAGGCTTGTTGATTTCTCTGAATATGCTGGACAGAAGCCCGTCTGTCCAGTCCCGGGTAGTAGGGTCCAGTATTCCGTACAGCTCTATCACAGAGCAAGCCTAAGTAATGATAAACAACATTACATTAAATTTTTGTTTTCAAATTATATATTTGAAATAATGACGAAAATTTTGTGAAACATTTTAAAACGGAAAAATTTCCCCTTAATAAAGAATTTTTTTTCTTCAGGTTATTGATTTTGCTACATTCTCTAATTTCATTGTACTAATATAATTACAATTTCCTAAAATTTCCCTCTTATTAAGCAATTTTTTTAGCTTCTTGATTTTTCTAAGTTCTATAATCTTACTGGCATAATTGAGACGTTCTCTGGAATAACAACATAACGTACGTTACGTCATGTTTCCGTTTCTAACAGAATTATATAGTGAACTTTAAAATTTGAAAATACTACCTGAAAGTGCGAAGTTGGAGAGCGTTTTATTGCATGCTAAAATCAAATTAAACACTACCACGAGGAATTCAAGAACTTTAAAACTGCTTAGCATTTGGATAATTCTATAAGGTTGAAGAGGTGAAGATTTTCTTTCCACACTGTTAATGAATTAACAGTAATGACTAATACTTTAATATTGCTACTACAACATACCTTAGGATTAAGAACAAACAATTTGGTAGTAAGCCCAAGAGATGTTTGCGCTCTAGCAAGCGTTTCGATAACAACTGTCTTTCCTCCTCCAGTGGGACCCACTATCATAGTGGAATGCCTCGTCATCATGGTCTCGTACATTTGAACAACTTTGTCAACCTGAAAATTATACACATATATAACATTTATCTCATCTCTCATTTCTCTTCAAGTCTGTTAACATTTACTAGTACTGCACTATCCTCTTGAAAATATGAGAAATTAAACAGTGAGAGTTCTAGAAATGGATAGCATGCTGTGGGAAGTGTATTTTGCCAAAGAAAATATTATCCTTTTATTCTCGTTACACTTTGACAAAAAGAAAACAATCCATAACACCGTTGTGACAATGTTTATCCATTTCAGACACTACAAGGACTATTGCCAGCATCTGCCTTGTGTTATTCCTTGGCATGAGCTCTTATTAAATTGAAATGAATTTTATACACAGTTTTCTTTCACACAGTAATAATACGTGATGTGCCATATTTTACTTTATCTAAACTTATGAGTGGTTGCTGTAATGAAAATCCATGGATCATAGCTTATACAGGGTGTTTCAAAACTGATATTCAATAATTTACAAATGTAAAGTACAAACAAGCATAAGAAAAAAAACGTCCAATACCCATTGGTTCGCAAATTAACCATTGTCGAGATAATGCATATCTTCTGTTGAGATTCCTCGCTGAATAAATCAGGCGTGTAGACATGAATTCTTCCTAGAAGCAGTGTACAAAATGCTGTCCATGTATCTGAACGTAACGTTGTAGTGAGCTGCGAATCCTCTCGGGCAGTCCTGGATCATTCCTTATTTGCTGAAAAGCACGTTAAAATCCAAACAGCAATTCCTGAAGTGTGTTAAACTCAAAAGTATAAACCAAACTTCTTAGATGACCCCAAACACATTAAAGTCCGGTGATCTTGGAGGTCACGGTACAAACCCTCCTCTGTCTAAGAGAATAACTCATGAACGGTTAGTTTGCGGACCAGTGTTTATTGAAGATTTTTTGCTTATTTCAATTTGTACTTTTAATCTGTAAATTGATCATCACTTTTGAAACACCCTGTAGAAGCGCAGTTGTCTTGTCCCAACTGACGAGTAGGCCTAGAGTTCTCACTGACCTGCTGTGGCAGCACTATGTAATTCTGTTCGGCCAGGGCGCGTTCTACTGCGGCGTTGAAGTCTGGATATCCAACACGCGGACACTTCAGGTCTGGAAACAGGTCTCTATCAGGCCCAGGAAGAGAGGCACGTCTTCGAACACGAACTTGGGCAGGTTCATATCCCTTGAATGTAAAAATGCATCTTGCTAGTTGCGAGAATTGTCTTAAGGATCGTACACTAGGATTGAGTTATGAAATTTTTACGATTTTAATCAGCTTTGTTTCCTTTTTTAAATGTTTGTTAGATGCATCAAGAATAAGGGATGTGTAAATTTTAAGCTTAATCGGGCTGCTACTTTCGAAGTTAATTTTATTTTAATGATGCAAATTAGTGCTTTAATTAAAAAGTTTCATGCGCATTAAATTTAAATAAAACAAGTTAATTTTTTTTTCATATGGACTCTGATTCATGGGCAACATTTTAAGGGTATATGTACGTGAACGACCACAAATATTATCAGAAAATGCAGGCTCTAAATTTCTAAAATTTTATAAGGTAATTAACTCACAATTTAAAAAGAAATTACAAGGTACTACAACAAGACTTGTAGTATTTAAATATCTGATAAAAATATAAAAAGATTACTAATAATATTTTTCAAACCAGTTTTATCAGACTATGAAAAAAAAATTCTGCAGTTACATCATTTGGTAATCATAACATTGTTATGGTCTCTCTGACATCTTTGATATTTTTCCTGCATGTAACAAACACTTATTTCTGAAAAGTAGACTACTCTCAGACATGTAGAATTGTTTATTTTAATACAATTAATTCTTTATTTGTTCTATATAAAATATATTAAAATTTACATAATGTTTTGTCTGTTACTAAATCTACGTATAACTCTGTGAAAAGATTTATTAAATCTACATACTTAGACTTCAACAAACAAAATTTAATAACACAATCCCAAGGGAAAAAATGGAACTCTCTGTATCAAAATCCACAGTTAATTCCCGATTTACCACCAAAATCGTCTGTAGCTGCATTTAGATTGGCAACAGGCCATGATTGTTTGGCCAGAAACCTGCATAGAATTGGAATATATCAGTCCCCTAACTGTCCATTGTGCAACTCAAACCAAAAAATGGATTTGGAACATCTCAAAATCTGTGCTTCAGTGGCTGGTCATGATAATATCTTTGAAAAATATTGGAGTGCAAGAGGTCAAATGACTTCATTGTCAAATTCCTGGCATTAGAAAACAACAACAACATAATGTTTTGTGACCTAATTTTTCTATTTTCAAAGAAATGGCATTATTGTAGTCTGCCTTTTGCATAAATGCATGTTAAATCAGTGTACAAAATTTCAGAATTCTATCTATAACGGTTGTGGAGTTATGAAATATGTGTGAAAATTTTCAAATTTTGGAAACTTTAATTTGAAGTAAAAAGTGAATTCTTAAAAATATTATTAGTAACCTTTTTTATACCTTTATCAGATATTTAAGTTCTAATAAGTCTTGTGGTACCTTGTAATTTTTGTTAAATTGTGAGTTCATTTCCTAATAAAATTTTAGAAATTTAGAGCCTGCATTTTCTGAGAATATTTGTGGTAGTTCACGTACATATACCCTTAACGTTGAGACATTCATGGTATCGTGGCGAATTTACGCACAATAAATTTCTAAAAACAAGAAATTTATTTATTCACATATTTGATTAACATAATCTTATAGCGTCTAAATTTCAAGATACAAAACATTGCTCAAGTCGGCCTCGGTAGCGTAGTTGGTATAGGCTGGCCTTCTGTGCTTGAGGTTGCGGGTTCGATCCCGGCCCAGGTTGATGACATTTAAGTGTCTTTAAATGCGACATGCTCATGTCAGTAGATTTACTGGCATGTAAAAGAACTCCTGCGGGAAAAAATTCCGGCGACGCTGATATAACCTCTGCAGTTGCGAGTGTCGTTAAATAAACCATAATTTTTTTAGCATTGCTCAACGTTATATCTCAGACAATATATTCGTAAACGCGTACGAATATTTTCGTTAAATTTGGTAAAAAAAAACTGCATGCGCATTTTGAGCATCATAAATTTAGTTTCGAAAAAAAGGCAAATTTGTGAAAAGCGATGCTATACTGACATATGGAGCAAGTGTACGTATATATAAATCGCTCCTGGACCTCAAAAAAGACGTAGAAGGAAAAAAAAAGTCTTACTATCAACTTCCTAAGTGCTTGGAGAATATTTTCATATAAAAAACCGAAAATTGATCTTTTGACTATTTTTTTTTTGTAAAAAACTGAGTTTTAGTGTTCTAGTATCCCTTAACCTTGTTACGAATGGTGAAACTGATGTGCTCGAGCTATAATTTATAAGAACTATTAAAATGCAATTATTTATTGTGTGTTATTTTAGTCCTGGAAATTTGTAACATCCATTTTTAGTTCATACAAATAATAGGTTGGTAAGAAATGTTTACCTTTATTATTTTATTCAACAGATATTTTTTTGTATACCAGTTCCATTGATTTCTAAGATCTAAGATTTTTGGTAATTATTTGCTATACCTTAGAGCTCTCATGAGAACAACATCCTCTGGCAAATTCGGAGATCCTCGTTTCAGTTCCCCAGCCATGACTAACACGGATTTAATAGCACGAAGCCCAAAATCATAATGATTTTGTTTGGACAGTTGTTCTCTTGACAATTTATAAAGCACTGTCATCTTCTTGGCCAAAACCTGTAGAGGAACAAATACAATAAAAATATGTAGAGTGCATACAGACTGCAATATCTCAAAGAGCAACATAGAATTGCTGGGAGCATTTCCCCATTTGAAGCAATGGTATGGAGCAGGCTCATAAAATTTTCCCCATATACAGGGTGATTTATGAAGTATGACCGCGCTTTAGGATCAAATGCCTAAGAAGTTATACCTCGTATCTATAAAAAAAATAGTAATTTAGTTTAACTGCATTATTGTTTAGATTAACTTTATTATTATTATTATTATTATTATTATTATTATTATTATTATTATTAAATTTGGTATTCCCAAGATGCTACAGCGATTAATTAAAATGTGTCTCAGTGAAACATACAGTAGAGTCTGTATAGCCATTTTTTGTCTAATGCTTTTTCAATTCACTGCAGGCTAGAGCAAGGAAATGAACTATCACCTTTACTTTTTAACTTTGCTCTAGAATATGCCATTAGGAAAGTCCAGGAAAACAGAAAGGTTTGGAATTGAACGGGTTACATCAGCTGCTTTTTTGTGAGGATGACGTGAATAGGTTAGGAGAAAATCCATAAACGATTAGGGAAAAGACGGGAATTTTACTTGAAACAAAGAAAGAGATAGGTCTGGAAATAAATCCTGAAAAGACAAAGTATATGATTATGTCTCGTGACCAGAACATAGTACGACAATGAAATATAAAAATTGGAAATTTATCGTTTGAAAAGGTGGAACAAATCAAATATCTTGGAGCAATAGTAAAAAATATAAATGACACTCACGAAGAAATTAAAATCAAAATAAATATGAGAAATGTCCCTTATTATTCGGTTGAGAAGCTTTATCATCCAGTCTGCTCTAAAAAAGTTGAAAGTTAGAATTTATAAAACAGTTATATTACCGATTGTTCTGTATGGTTGTAATAAAACTTGGACACTCAATTTGAGAGAGAAACAGAGGCTAAGGGTGTTCGAGAATAAGGTACATAGGAAAATATTTGGGACTGAGAGGGATAAAGTTACAGGAGAATGAAGAAAGTTACATAACGCAGAACTGTACGCATTGTATTCTTCACCTAACATAATTAGGAATATTAAATCCAGAAGTTTGAGAGGGACAGGGCATGTAGCACGTATGGGCGAATCAAGACATGTATATAGAGTATTAGTTGGAAGAGCGGGGGGAGAAAGACTAATGAGGAGGCTGAGACATAGATGGGAGGATAATATTAAAATGGATTTGAGGGAGGTGGGATATGATGGTAGAGAGTGGATTAATCTTGCTCAGGATAGGGACAGCCACCGGCGTGGCTCAGTCGGTTAAGGCGCTTGCCTGCCGGTCTGAGTTGCGGTCGGGCGCGAGTTCGATTACCGCTTGGACTGATTATCTAGTTGGGTTTTTTCCGAGGTTTTCCCAACCGTAAGGTGAATGCCAGGTAATCTATGACGAATCCTCGGCCTCATCTCGCCAAATACCATATCACTATCACCAATCTCATCGACGCTAAATAACCTCGTAGTTGATACAGCGTCGTTAAATAACCAACTAAAAAAAAAACAAGGATAGGGATCGATGGCGGGCTTATGTGAGGGTGGCAATGAACTTCCGGGTGGCTTTTGGTGGGGTTTTAGACCAAGACATTCCATTTATACATGTATAATTTTCATCAGTGTGCAAATCACCATTTTCATCTTCATCAATATCATCATCAGTATCACTATTTTCTATTTCATCTGCTACTGCTTCAACCTCTCTTATTATAGTCTCTTCTTTCTCTTCTAATTCTGATAGATCAGCTACATCTCCATTTGCACTCTCACTCACATTCTTTATCATATGAATCACTTCACCAACATGTTCCTGATTATGCATGTCATAGGCCTATATTTTCCTTTCTGACATTTTTATGTATCAAGAAGAGTAATCGTGTATTTATACCACTCAATATAAAACAGTAATACTGAACTAAAAGTGAAGCCAAATTTCTAACAACAATGGACAAATAATTTGAGATGCCTGATAGGCTTACTAACAACAACAATGGGCAAATAAAATAAACTGGTGACAAAAGTTTTGTACAACACAAACTATAGTCGCGACGCTGTTATTCCCGGCGTGACTCCTCCTCTTTGCTTACGTATTAGGAAGTGAAGGCTCTATAAAGTATAGGTAGGTAGTATCGTTCGCCATTTATGTTCTTTCGTTGCCGAGCTACCATACGAGGAATCTATTTGCCTTACCGTTAAACATTATCATGTCATAGCTCCTATGATAATAAATCATACGCACTGTAATTCAGCAAATAATTGAGCGGCAAATAACGCCTTCGTGTGCTTTCTGCGAACGCCAACGAAAGAGCCAAAATGGCGGGCGATTATATAATTTATCAAGCCTTAAGAAATGAATAACGTCTTCGTCAGCGAATCACAAGACGCACACGTTTAAATGTAGCCGACCTGCAACGTAATTGGCTGCCCGAAATTAGAGCGACGGGACTATACCATGGAGGATAGATCAACAGAGACCCAACAGAATAAAAATAAATATTATTCTCTTAGGAATGGAACACCTATGTAATTGGTTTGGGGTCTCTTCTGACCCCGCTTGGTAGTATGAAATTTAATAACGTGAGAGGAAGGGTAACACATACCTTGGCTTCAAGAAAGCCTTCCGAGAACAGCATGATGAGGCAGATTAGTTCCAGATCAGGAACAATGCACACCACGGGGCGGAACAGAGCTTTGACAGACTCCGGTAACTCCGTCCGTCCAGCATATCCTGGGTTCATCGTCACGAATATACCCACTTTTGCGTCCAGGGAAATTTCCTGTCCCTCGAACTGTAATAATAATAATAATAATAATAATAATAATAATAATAATAATAATAATAATAATAATAATAATAACATAAATTACTACTACCACCACCACCACCACCACCATCACCACCACACTAATACTTAATTCATTGCGAACCTACTGTTTTTAACGCTAAATATTCGTTTCTGCTAAAAGTGTGTATGTATCTAATGTTCAAAATTTAATAACAAAGTTATCTGCCTTGATGCTTCCAAATATTTGGAGGTAAAGTCTATGCAAAAGATGTTGAGAAATTCGATTGCCAAGTAATGCATACTCATAACGTCTTTATAATTTTTACATTTCTGGCTATGATATCTATACTCAACTCTTTTTAATTTATTTTTATTTGGTATTTTTCATTTATTTCTATATCTGTGTCTTTTATTTAGGTAGTATCTGTTTTTTTTTTCATTTTTAATTTTTAATTTGTAATTACACTTGTATCTTGCATTTGTTTCTGTTTTATCTCTTTTTTCATGTTACATGCAATTATATGTTTTTTTAAGAAATCTGTACTGTCTATTGTAATTGGGGCTTTGCCCTGTTATAGGCATAAATAAATAAAAAATAAATGTAAATAAATAAGTAAATAAATAAATCAATAAATGAATGAATGAATGAATGAATGAACGAATGAATGAATGAATGAATGAATGAATGAATGAATGAATGAATGAATACGAAGCTCATTATTGTTCCTCGAAGAAAGACGTATTCAATAAAAACATTTCGCTCAGTCTGATAATAGTGAAGTATCACTGCGCTGCTAAAGAAAATGTTTTTGGCGGGAATTAAATGCAATTCTGTGGGATGAACTTTCCTTCCCCTACCTACAACAGTGGAATTAAAACATATAATAATCAAAAAGATTTATTACGTCAGTCCAGGTTTGCGAAAGATATACAGTATTGCTGGACAGTTTGCTTTAATTGGACATTTATAGTTGTGATATCTCCCTTGGAAATCATGTAAAATTTATAGCTAGCAATTTGATTCGCTCGGAACAGATAATTAAGTGGCAAATGAAACGATTACTAACAGTCCGTTAAATGTCACTAAAGCAAGACGCTATAATTTTATTGTCCAGAGACTTTAAAGGTTCGTTAGTTAGGTTAACTTATATGCTTGTTTTCCTGCAACCCAGCATTGATCCTCAGATATTTTAGCACACTGCATTAAATTCGTTAACTCTCATTGCACGTGACTTACGCTGAAGCGCTTCAGCTTCTGTATGAGCGCGCTGCGGATGCTCTGCAGCTGCGTGGAGATGACGGACAGCACGGAGATGTCGATCCTGTTGAACTCGTCGAAGCAGCCCCACGCGCCACACTGGCAGAGCCCGCAGAATATCTTGCCCACAGCCTTGAAGTCCATCCCTTCTCCACAGTTCGTCACCATGCAGAGTAGACCGAGGGCCTTGGCCAGGTCTTTAACAGTCTCTGTCTTCCCGGTACCAGCTGGACCTGTAGCAACACGAGATAAGCAAAGTATAATATTCCATGGTCTGCCATAAGACAAAGTGCATCATGGTTACAAATTATTGGAAGATTCTTGCCAAACCTTTCAAGCATGTCTTGTGCGACGTTCCTGATTGCGTGTTAATGCGCCATCTCAATTCGGCCAACATAGCTGGAAGTGAGGAATGTAAACATTGTCCTTGACAAAAATAAATCACACTGTGAAATCCGGTGAACGGGGTGGCCATGTGTAGAAAGTGCTCTCTGCGTCCGTTGCACGACCAATCCATGCACACAAATATCAATAAATAAATAAATTATTATTATTATTATTATTATTTTTATTATTATTACTTGGACTAATGTCACAAAAATGTACACAGAGAAATAGGACAGTTACACTGAAGGATGGTGGTTTACAAATACGAATATAGCCTACTACACACCACAATAATATTAAAATTTATAAATCTTCACCATTCGTGAGCTGACACAAGGGACAAAGAGTACTTAACCACAGACATTTTTACAAGTTCATTGAACCATTGATTTTGTTTTAACAATGAAATTCCTACAAGTACATAGCTGCAAACAATTTTTTTGAGATTAGTGGAAATGTACCTATTTTTAGAGAGGTAAGTGTACAAAAAAGTAAAGAATGCTACTGAACTTAGTTTAATTTCGAATATAGGTGATTCTTCAGGAGAGCAATTGATCCTTTCAATGCAGCTAAGGTTACAATCGGAATAATAGATGTAGGTATTCCAAGCCTCTTAAACACATCTTTCATGAAGAGAGTAGCGGTACCTCTTGCTCCAACCAGAAGTCCGATTACTTCAAGCTCTTTCAACTGGTATTTTTGGAGGTAATAGGGAATGGTAGGATTGTAGATATTCTTTTTTAATTATCCATTTCTATATACAGTCACGAAGCTCAATACGTAGTAAATATGCATCCGTAGATAGTTGCTAACCACTAGGGTCGCTAATATCGCCTCATTACAGACAATGCGAAATAGTATCGGCACAGTCTATTGTTCCTAGCAGCCTCACGACTCAAGCTTCGTGACTGTATATACTAGACTGTGATAATATTCCATGTAATGGAGCTTTTCCAGTCAAAAAGATAGTTACTATGAAATCGTAAAAAATGAATTTAATAATATGAGGGTACGTATTTGATTAATTATAGAAGAAATAAGCCGTTCAGAGCAGAAGTGGTGTAAGTCAAAAATGGGTAATGAGGTTTAAAGTAAAAATTCTGTAAAATACAGCACAAAGTTGCAATTAATATGTCCTTCGTGCTATCCACTGACTACTAATAGTTTAAATAAATTGAATATTAATTGCTACTTTGCACTGTATTTTACAGAATGTTTACTTTAACCCACATTACCCAATTTTGACCTACAACACTTCTGCTCTGAACGGTTCAAATATAGGTATTTTAAGAAAATAAACATAGCTGTCAATAATGTACAGAATACGTAAGTTAAAGGGGAGATGGATGAAATCAAAAATCGCATTTTCGTTTTCTTGTGAAAAATGAATCAGCAATCTCTTATTTATATGTTGAGCGAGTTTCAATGCTCTGTGGCGCTCGAAAGCATAAAAATTACGCAATATATAAATGGCTGTACCCTTGAACTTCAATGCCATGCAAGTTTTACAAGCTGTTTCCTCACACTTTTTTTCCAGCTCATTTCAACAGGTTCGAAGTGTAAACGTTCTTACAGTTTTAATACTAGGAACAAGAAATTTTTTTCTGCATTTCTATATACTGCGGTTAACAAAATAGGGCATCACTTTTTTGATAAACAAACTTAATACCTTCGAAAATAAGAAATAAAACATATTTCGTGGACACTAAAACTTTTAATTTTGAAGTTGCATATGTTGTTGTTGTTTTCTAATGCCAGGCATTTGACAGTAAAGTCATTTGACCTCTTGCACTCCAATATTTTTCAAAGATATTGTCATGGCCAGCCACTGAAGCACAGATTTTGAGATGTTCTGAATCCATTTCTTGATTTGAGTTGCACAATGGGCAGTTAGGGGACTGATATATTCCAATTCTATGCAGGTGTTTGGCCAAACAATCATGGCCTGTTGCCAATCTAAATGCAGCTACAGACGATTTGCGTGGTAAATCGGGAATCAACTGTGGATTATGATGCAGAGAGTTCCATTTTTTCCCTATATATACAAACACTTTTTAAATTTTCTCTGCCATTTATAGATGTGTATTTAAAATCCTGGACACGTAATTCTTTTCTAACCATATCAGACTTGCTGTAAAATAAGAGTCATGCATGAACTTAAATTTTGTAAGAGGAGATAGATTTTGAAAATATGGAAATTATTTTTCCTTAAATTTGAATCACTCACAAACCATTCATCAGATCATAGTGAAATTTATATGCAAGGACGCTTATAGCAAGAGGATGAAGTGTGCAAGATATGAAGTCTCTACCTTAAAAATTGTATTAAATAGAAATTTCGCCGATCACCCCCGTTAAATTATAAGGGTAAAATATTACCTGCTGGAGCACCTCCCAGGTGGAGTGAAAGAGCCTGAGTGATTGTGAGGTAAATTCTGTCCGTGAGCGGTGTGATCACCAATCTGCCATTCAGGCCCATGTATTCGTATCCGTAGTCAAAACTGCCTGCAATGCAGAGAAGTTTAGACATAATTGTACAAAATATATTGCGTTAAAACGAAACAAAATAAAATGTAATTATTTTGTTTTAACTCTAGTTATAATTGAAAGTGCAGGTGGCGCTGAATTCTTACCTGTGCATTGCCTCACAACTAAATTATCAACAGGCTTCCACCAGTAAAATTTAAGTTGAATTTCCCACTCGAATTCATTAGCGTTCAGAATGCTGTAACAAACAAGAATAGTTATTAGACAATGTCATTTTTAATTTTTCATTATTCGAAACACAAAGGAAAAATATTGTGCTAGTACTGCAAATATAATCAGTTTCAGACTTTTCGCAGAAATACAAGTTTTCACCACTTTAAGACAGCTAAAAAGTTGTTTTGGGCATGCCTCCTGCCTACGTCTTTCTTTGTATATAGTCTGTTAGCGATTTATTCTGCTCTAACAAGCAAAACATTTTCATGGGGGGCAGAAAAAAGTTAATATTTTTTCTTCCGCCATGTTAATAATGTCAAAACAAGTGCTTATACAAATTTTGGCCACTCGAGCGTAATTACGAGGCCCGTCCAGAAAGTAAGTTCCCTGGGATCGTTTACACAAGGAAAATATAATTTAATTGAAATATTTATTAGAACAGACAGTACTTTCTACACATGGCCACCCAGTTCACCGGATTTCACAGTATGTGATTTATTTTTGTGAGGTTGCGTCAAGGACAATTGTTGAGATTTTTTCAACATATTCCCTACCGCAATTGAGACATTTGTCATGCCGTGGGATCAACCTTTGTATTCCTGTGTCGTAGAATTCTGCCGCCTGGGATCGGAACCAGTGTGTAACTGCCATCGGCACTTTTCTGTTGTACTGTTAAAGCAATGAGCTCCAAGTTCACGTAAAAGATTTACTGTATCTGTTTCTTATAATAAAACTGTCATAATCATCATTTTCATAAGTGGAGTACAATGCATCTAAAAAACGTAACAAAATTAAACGCTAGTGATTAGAGTTTTCCAACACGTACTTTATGAAGTCCGGGCCTACTTACTTTATACTTTAAGGGTGAAATCTAATAAATTTCCCCCAATTAATACATATGCTAGGGGATAATAGTGATTTTCTAGTTATGAGGGAATTTGTTATTGAATTATTATTTGTTTACAATTATGATGGAATTAGTAATTAATATATTTATTTTAAATATTTTTGCTGAAAAGTTTCCATCAAACAAGAAGTAAATCAAATTGTTGCCAAAGGGGAAGTAGAAAAAAAATCATATTTTTTTTATCCAATGTCACCAGGTTGTCTTTTCGACATTTCTGGTCTTCTCTCCTGGCCGTGGCTTAGTTGTAACCCACTTCTGAGTTTGGGGCGCCTGGAAGGCGGAGTTGCATTACTCCGATGATGTGATAGGATGATTATGATAATGTGGTGCCAGGAGAGGTCTTAAATCTAAACTTAACATAAATTCCAGACCATGGACGAACACAGGAATAATCCCCTTTAAGGAAAAATTCCGGTGCTCTAACCGGGAATCGAACCAGGGACCTCATCAACTATAGCCAGAAGTTCTGACCACTAGACCATGAGGCTGGTCAAAAAAAAAATCATATATAAATCTGAAAACTTCAATTTCTATCTCCTAACTTTGTTTCGAATTTCAGACGTGACAAATACAACTGACAGGCCTAGTTATTTTGTAATTGTTATGTTGACAGCACCGTTTACCTTTGAAAACGCTGCAACGTTCATGAAACGAAAGTTACTAGCGAATTTTCTTTGAAGTTGAACGTAGTTAATAATTTATATGAATATTAATAAAAAATACAGCATTTCTATGGTTTTGAACAGCAACCTAATAATTATGTAAAAAAAAATTAACAAAACGAGATTTCACTTCACTTCGATTAAAAAATCTTTCCAGATATTCTTCAAACACATCTAAGTCAAGGCATGGATACAAACTTCGCATATTTTAAATTTAATATCCTCGTATGTTAGATATTCGTTTGTTATTAAGATATTAAAATGTTTTCTCATTCTCGGTAAAACTGATTTTTTTTTACATACGAGATTGCTGTTCAACACCATAGATTTGTTATTTGTAAGACAATATTCCGATTTTACCTATTTTTCTGATATCTAGTAACAGTTGGGAACATTGAAAAGATTACTATGGTAGCTTTTTAGCAACTAGTGGCTCCAATGTACTATTGTTGTATACATCAGTTTGCTATGTGGAGTTGTTTGACTGCCACACCAAATGCTATTCAAGCTTCAGATAAGTTTTTAGTTTCCGAATTCTATACAGTCATTTCCTAATGTCCCATAATAATGCAACTGACAATAATTACGTTCCTTTATTTAGCATTTCTATTCAGAGACGATGAATAGATGATGACGTATTCGGGGAATTTGTTCCCCATCGCCGCTTTGTATACCACAAATATCAGAGGATCTGTTTGTTATCGGTTCTTTGGTGAGAAGTCACCTGTTAGCTGAAATGTAGCTAGCCAGACACTGGGAACTGCATACGGGTAAAATTGGTCATTGTTTAGATAAAAGCACATGGAGGCTACAGATACATTACATACCTCTCTCTGACGAACATCTCGATGATATCTCTGGCGTGAACGTCGATGATGAGAACAGTGTTGAATTTCTTTCGATCGTTCTTGGATAATTGAGAACGCACCCTCACCACGAGTTCATCCAGTTGTTTGTTCACAGTGTCGAGGTACTCCTTCATAGCTCTTTTCTTGCCCTGTATTTGGAAGAGATATGACGATATGATACAAAAATAAAACCACACATATATCTTGCTTTCCATAGAAGGATGAAGAGACATTGACAAAGTTGTTTAAATGTTAACTCTATTGCAAATGCACTGAGAATGATTTTATTTGGGATCAGTGGATTTCAGGAAAATACAAGATGAACGAAAAGTATTGAACAATGCTTGTAGCTGTCCTATTTTTAATTTTATGAAGAGACTATACGTAAAAATTACAGGGGACAATAAAAGGAATATTTGAACATGCCTTTCAAAACTTTGTTTTTCATTTATAAACGATATGCCAAGGAGTCTGTTTTAATGGAACCAAGTGTTTTTCTCAAATGGAAACATGTACTTATTTTTCTATTTTTGTATTCTTTAGGTATGAAAGCGCAAAAAATATATGTTTATTAGCATTTATGAAGTACTATTTTGTAACAATTGGCTCAAATTTAAGATTTCAGTGGATATGTAGGCCTACATAACAAAGATAAGTGCTTGAGTATATCAGTTTATCTCTATGGAAAATAAGGTGACAATGAAATAAAATTATTATTGACAAAAGACAGTCAAAAACATTTGATTCCTGAATATCAATTCATTAGGTTTTATTTTGTGAGGATACTTGAAGTGAGGAGTCTACCAGGACCAACCACGAAACCTGAAATCATTGAAACGAAGAATTGGGGATGAGGTAGAACAAATCATCTGAAAAGGATTGCTCAAAACATTAAACAATTTCCAAGGCGGATTTTTGCATGCCTTGCCTGTGAATGAGGACTATTTTGAACACCTGTGAACTGATATCAACACGTGACACAATTAGAACATTGTTAAATTGTTTTTAATGGTTTTTCTTTTTTCAACATCTGTGTCTTGTATTAATATTGTAGTTAAAGTTCAATGCATATCTATTTTTATGCCATAATAGATATGTTATTTTAATTTACAAAAACATGTTTGTATCTTGTATGTTTTGAGACTTAAATAATATAGAATTGGAAAAATAAATATTACATGATGCCATTAAAAAAGGAATAGACTCTTTGACTCACTCTTTATCAATGAAAATATACTAGCTTTAGAAAACATGTTCAAAATATTCTCTTGTTTCATCCTAAAACGTTTGTACATAGAGTTGCTTAATAAAATTCAAAAGGAAAGTTACAGCGAGTGTTGCATACTTTTTACTCACACTGTATAACCTTGTTTACATTGAGGAATAAACTGACATGTGACAAAATAAAGTTGTTTAAATGTGTTAATTCTATTTCAAAATGTTAATGAGAAATATTTCATTGAGAATCAAAGGACTGAGGAAAATCTAATAAGTTGTTTATTCAGATTTAAAATTGTTACATCTAAGCCTGAAATAAGCCTGACCTGTTTTACTTTGTCAAAAACATTTTCCACTTCAGCTGTCCACCATACTTGATTTGCTGCCAAACAGATCATTCCCTGGTAGTCCAGCATCCATTCAGTTCTGTGAAATCGAAAAAGAAAGAGAGCCAAAATGATAAATAAAATTTATGATAACACACATACAGGTAGGAAGGTAAGACCTGGGTTAAACTTGGTATGCGCAGTAGACTATGATATCTCCTTTGTAGCGGCGGAAGAGAGGAAGTTCATTCCCCTCTGCGCGTTGACACTCAGGTCCAATCTTTCCAGTTATAAATTAATCCTGTATTATGTGTCATAACCTCTATGAATGTAGGACCTTCATATTTTACAAGAAAATGTGTGTCAATACTGCTTAGTTTGTTTCGTGGCCTGGATTTATTGAAACATTTTCGAATCGCAGCACAATTAGACTAGAAAAGCTGCTCCCTCACCTCGGCCTCCTCACTTTCCCGTAGTCGTAGATAGCTTTTTTGGTGATGTAGCGGTTCGCTATTCTCATAGCTATAAGCACTTCGTTCATCCAGTCCTCGACTCGACCCATAGTGAGGACATCTTCGCGGAATTCCATCACCTCGCCTTCACACGAGATCATCGCAGAAGCGATGGGACGATCCTGACTGTCAGGACCCAACCTCAGGCTCCCGATGTTGTCAAACATCTGCAACCGATCATTACACGGAATCTCAGTGTCTTACATATCTAATAATGTTTGAAATCCAATATTTTATGGAACTTCAGGTCCTGATTGTACAGGGACATCATTTTATTTTTACTAACATTTTTAATATTAACCTGGCTATACCTTTAGAGAACCGGAAACACAGTTTGCTATCCCCTTCCACGATTGTAGTTCGATGGTACTGTCGTAAAACACAAACAAATCACTCTACTAGGTATAGGAGGGAAGAAAAGTAGTTCATCCATTTACGTAAAGTTCGATAATTTTCATTAGGTTTTTGTTTAATCAAAATACAGTACTGTATTAAAAATAAGTGTTTTTACTCACGAACTGAGTTATCCATTCGGACGTATTCATTATGCAGTGTATATTATACTGTCTACAGCACATTAACGTACAATATAGAGAAAGAAGTTAAATTGAAAAATAATCATAATATGAATATTTAAACACATTTTTGAAAATGGTGGCCGTTCATTTTGATACAGGCTTCAGTTTTTTTGTGCATATTATCGCACTATAGATTATTGCATCTAATTCCAATTGCCAGTTTCGTCCTTCGTACTAGTAACTCATGTTGAAATAATTCTGTACCTACTCTGCAAAAGAGTACCTTACGTACTGTAAATTCAATCTTCACTTCTGCCCGACCCGCACAGATAACATTACTCAGACATGCTATCTACTCTCCGTCCAAGTGGTTATGTCGCAGGATCGTAGAAAGGGAGGAAATCACGTGTCAGTTAATTACTTAACGAGGCCCTTTTATTTAAGTTATTTTAAACAGTTATATAATATTACGTAAACGTCAAATTCCTAACATAAATTAATGTTTTCAGAAAAGAGCTAAGACAGCCCAGCTTTTACAGAGGGGCGTGCAGAAGCAGGTGGGGGAAGTCAGGATGCGACGTAGGCAAACGGACAGTACCTGTGCGAAAATATGATTCAATATTGAAAGCTCTTTCGTCATTGGAACACGCGAACATATTTCTGGAACGTACTATACTCACTAACTCAGTACTGTTTACTATATGCGGCCTTGGTTCTGTCTGGAGGACAGTTGTAACTTCCTTAGTAGAAGGGGTGGGAGTGAAGTACATTAAAAAACTCAGGTACAATAAAAATTGAAGTAAAAATAAAATGATGTCCCTGTATATGACACACATATACTAAATACAGCAATTAGATCTAGCAGAAATACTTTAATTTTATGAGAGTCAGTTTTATTAGGATTAGAAATTAAGGTCTCAAGCAGTTATCTAACTTAATTCTTGTAGTGATAATATTATACTGCGAACTTCATGAAATTGTATGTTTTTGTTGATGTGAAATACTAAGAAAGTAAAAATGCATCTTTTCCGATGATGGTTTTCACTTTCGAACCCTTTAAATGCATACACATTTCTATTTTACATATTTAAAAGCATATATCGACATTTATCCTTGTTTTTCCCGATTTATTACGTAATTTCACAATTTCTCTCTGACGGTAATAAGAATAATTTCTAAGAAATATAACATTTCTATGATATATACAGGGTATAACCAAAATATATGTCAAAATTTTAGGGCCATATTCTTGTAATATTTCAGATGAAGAAATATTAGGCTATATGAATCTTGGTTCGGAAACCCTTTCTTTCCTTGTCACAGTCATTTTTCTACAACTATGCTTACATTGAATGATGCAGTACGTTATTAAATAAAAAAATAGCATACCACATGTAAAAAAGAAAGTAAGCCTACTCTGGCCAAGGATTTTATTGCTGAATGAAAACCGTGAACGTTGAAGCGTGTTAACCGCTAGAGCATCTACGACTACAGGGAGATGAAATGTTTCATTTGGTTCTATGAAACTGTGATTTATTATTATTATTATTATTATTATTATTATTATTAGTATTATTATTATTATTATTATTATGATCAACTGGAGATCGCTTGTAAGATCTGTCTTAATTTTCTATGTAGAAATGTCGTTCAAACAAATTGGTCGTCCAGGGAAAAACATTGAAACAGATGAGAGTAACACTGGTGCTATCTCTCGGTAATGTTCAGGACGAAGGAGGCAGAGAGAGAGAGAGAGAGAAAACAAATATCTCTTTCTAACAACGCCACAGACCCACGTCATGTTATTATGTTGGCGACATTGTGTATTTAGTTAAATTTGGTCGTAACCGTAACGGCGTGGTTCAAAGCTACCATGCAAATTCTCCAGTTTAGCGTTATTATTATTATTATTATTATTATTATTATTATTACTACTACTACTACTACTACTACTACTACTACTACTACTACTACTACTACTACTACTACTACTACTTACTTACTTACAAATGGCTTTTAAGGAACCCGAATTATTAACATTTAAAATTTGAAACCTAAAAATCTTTCCATTCTTTAAATGAATATTTTCATTTCTTATTTTCATCTACTACAGAAGCTAATGTAAAAATGTAATGTAAATGTGTATTACCTCCTGCAGTGGCTAAAAGAATACACCACCAGCTAAGAATTAGACGATTTGAAAATATAACTAATTGAATCGTTGAGTTGGAAAAGGGGTCATGTCCTGAAAAGTAAATTGTTCAGGAGAGACAAAAAAACTCTGGACATGACCCCTTCTCCAACTCAATACTAATCTAACGCACACTTCTGTGGACGGGACATGACTCCTTGTTATACCAAACGATGCGTACAGACATAGTAGTCAGGTATCGCCAATAAATTCCATTTTGAAAAATGATGGACTTGACCCCTTTTCCAACTCACCGATTCAATTGTAATGCGTTGTAATATAACAATTAAATCGCTTCTAAGTTACGGAGTATAACATTACCTTCGTTCCTATTCTTCAAATGTCCGCTCTGAAGAAAATACAGGGATTCTTAGCAGATGTACATATACATTTAGAAAATCATGAACAGGTACAAATTTTCCTTATACAGTACTATATGGATTAAATTTTCCAAAATTACTTATTTGAGACTGAAGTAATATTTGAAAAATACAGGTAGGTTGTATTCAGCAAAGAAATTTGTTCTTTAAAATAACTTTTACATTGACATATCCCTTAATGCGATATATATAGGCCTAATAGGTACGGTACCTATTTTCGTAAATATAATTGACATGTCGATATCTTCCCACACCACACGTGGGACTGGTGTCTAAGTTCAAATAAAAGTGGCAGATGGAATAACTTTGCAAATATACAATCGGCATATATTACGTATTAATAAAATGCTTCGTTTTAGCTTCCGTATCGTTAATTGTATCCAGTACTCACCTTAACCATATGTTCTTGAACACATGATGGTTCGCTGCTGCTTAGAATTGATAACAACTCATCGTCAGATATGAAGAAAAATCGTGGAAATGCGTTTCGTTTGGAGTCTAAATAATCGTTCAGCGATTTCTGACATCGTTCCAGGCCATCGCCGAGACTTTGCAGCTCGCTTAGCCGGCCTTCGACCTCGCAGCATTCTTTCACATTAGGATTCTTTGCTGTATCCAACATTATCTGCAAAAATATAGTCTGCATTTTATAACTCGTATTTAGAATAGACAAAATGGTCCATAACTAGAGATAGTAGATTTTTTCTATCACCGTAAATGCGAAATGTGCCAAAATACTGTTAAAGTAAGTAATGTTATGTTTAAAAGCATGTTAAGTACACTGTTGTAGTTTTTTTTTAGTCCACCATAAAATGCAAAATTCAGTACAAAGCTGAAATTTGTGTGTTTCTGCTTAATAAGAGCGAAATTACCTTCCTGTGGTGCAGCTGTTAGTAAGCATAATTTTACGAGCTGAACTAAAGGGAGGGGCTACTCATCAATTAGCACTGGTCAGCTTGATGAGTTAATGACTGAATTTGGTATAATTTTCCTCTATCCAATACCTAATTCCCTCTTTACCCTTTCCTATCCAGTCCTCTGACTGAACTCTTACTTTCTTCGATCCCGACGGCATTAGAGCATTCGAGGCCTAGGGGTTCATTTCCCTTTCCTTCCTCCTCTTTCTAATTTTCTGTTCCTAGTGCTGACCTGCTATGGCACTAAAATCGTCCTCCAGTGGCTTAAGGAGGGAAAGCTGGTGATCAACAAGTTCTCCCAGCTAGGTCCAATGGACCCGTCGACCAACAGCAGGTGTGGTCCTCCAGACATTCTGGGGGTTGTGTGTGAATGAAGTAGCCACCAAAACGTTAAAATATGATGTTCACTTAAATCGGCTACAACTTGCCATTTAACACCTGCATAGAATTGGAATAAATCAGTCCCATAACTGCCCATTGTGCAACTCAAACCAAGAAATGGATTCGGAACACCTCAAAATCTGTGCTTCAGTGGCCGGCCATGATAATATCTTTGAAAAATATTGGAGTGCAAGAGGTCAAATGACTTGTCAAACGCCTGGCATTAGAAAACAACAACAACAACATTTTATGAGACACTTTTGTGCTTTTGTAAAATAAAATCCGAATGTGTCAAAAAAAAACCCTCCACGTACAGGTTCTTGGGCGTACATAAAAAAAAAATAGTTTGGCCCAGGGTTGGCAGATTCTGTCATCAGGAATCCAGGACAGGTGATACTGCTTATCGTAACGTTATTAAAACATTTGAATTAAATACATTTGCAATACAACTGATTTTAAGTATAAGCATGAAAATATATATACGCGTTCATTAAGTAACTTTCCCACTCGTCCTACACCTACCAAACCATATGTTGCGTGAAGCGACTGCGTGTACGTGATAGAGTAATCTTCTTGCATGGCACATGCGCTAGCGGAACTTCCCGAGTGCTCTCAGTAGCTTCGTTGCATTGGTTGAAGATGAACGTTCCTATTCCAGCTCCCGCTGCCTGTGAAGTACGATCAGTGATAAAGTTTTTGAATGCACAGGGCATAGAGCCGTTTGAAATTGATCGTCATTATCTCTCTGAATTTGCGTCGTGGTTCTTTATTTTTAAATTTCATTTGCATACCTAACATATACCTAGACATTTTATACAGAGTGTAACAATAAATATTCCTAATGTTATGATGTAATAGAGGACATGAAAATAAATATTTTTTCGTAATAAAGTATTGATCGGAAAAGCTTCGTATATATACTCACATTATATCTTCATTTTGCTAGACACATATTATGGACAGACGAGACATGTTTTTCAATAGATGGCTTTTTAATACACACAACAGTCACATTTGAAGTGACAAGAATCCTAAATCTGTGGAGAATCTCCGTAATCAATGGAAGTTTTCTGAAAATATTTGGGTTGCTTTTGTTGATAACTATCTAGTGGTGCCATATCACATGCCTGCGCCATTGAATGAACATGTTTATGGTATTTTTCTTGCTGAAATGCTTCCGAAGCTACTTGAAGATGTCCCAATTAATATCTGTAGAAACATGATCTTTCAACACGACGGTGCACCCGCACATTTCGGCTTAAATTGTCGAAATTATTTAAATGTACATTTTCCAAATCGTTGGATAGGGAAAGAAGGTCCAGTTTCTTGGCCGGCACGTTCCCCAGATATGACTCCAGTTGATTTTTGTGTTTGAGGTCATATTAAATCAATTGTTTATGAAACACCCATCGACACAGCAGAAGAATTAGTTGCTAGAATTATTCTTGCTTTTGACGATCTTCCTAACTGACTACAGATATTTCGAAGGATTCGTCGTTCAATCGTACAGTGTTATACTTAGTGTGTCAACAATGACGGTTGCAATTTTGAACATTTCCTATAGTTTGTCAATACCATTTTCTAAATATTTAATATTAGATAAAAAAGTTAGTGTACCCATAGGAAGTAAATAAAATAACTTTCGAAATTCTTCTTCTTCGTCTTCTTCTTCTTTTCTATAGGCACAAGCCTGTTTATTTACACACACTATGTCAATGATGATTACGTCTCATTCCATCTCTTGAGAGATCTGCCCACTCCTCTTTTTCCTCTAGGACGAAGGTTCTTTGCTGCCTTAATAAGTCTCGTGTTGTAAGCTCTATACACATGGTAGATCCATTCCCTTTTTCTCGTTGTAATAAATGTCTCAACATCTGTAATATTACATTCCTTCCTCACATCCTGGTTCTTAACTCTGTCAAATCTTGTTTTGCTTACTATGGCTCTTAAAGTATTCATTTCTGCTGTTCTCATGAGTTCTTCCAAGTTGAGATTCTTTAGTTTTTTCCTTCATACCACTATCACTTGAAAACGGAGCATTTTCGGACATTATTAAGAACAAATGTTTAATTTCATTCCCTCTATAACATCAGAAAATTATGAATACCTATTCTGTTACACTCTATATATTAAAATCTTTATTTCTACTATTTTACTTATACGCTGAGACTAAACAAAATACTCTAGACAACGTCATCATTATTACACAAATATATTTCTTCGTTACAGTTTATGGGAGCTTGCAGACAATTATTAAAAACAGTCGGGTGTCCTTAAGAGAGAAAGAGAGAACGAATTGAATTGAAAGAGGAGAATTTGGAGGACAAATTTAAAAGGTACGCAAAACGCGTCCTTGCAAGGGGTTCGGGGCTGTAAGAAACTA